>WEIU01009622.1:1217-49933 GCA_013389925.1 Aegithalos caudatus | reverse complement strand
CGCCCCTGGCGGCCGAGCCCGGGACTGCACCCGGGGAAGGGCCCGCGGCCCGAGAGGCTGGGACTGCTCCCGGTTCTGTGCCCTGTTCCTGCTTTTCTTTGTTTGTCGTGTTATACCTGCTAGTACAGAACTGCTATTCCTCTTCCCGTAGCTTTGCCTGAAAGCCCCTGTAATTTCAAAGCTATAATAATTTGGAGGGAAGTGGGTCAAATTTTCCATTCCGAGGGAGGTTCCCGCCTTGGCAGTTTTGTTTTTCATAGACTGACAGATCTGTAGATAAAGAGTAAAATGAGACCTACAGTTTATAACATGGTGTTGGCTTGGAACCAGATTTTTAGACAGATCCTTATCAGTTCTGCAGAGCATTTGTGTGGGCTCTTGGCTTCAGCTTGCCAAAGTCATCCAGATGGGTTGATTTGTGGTGCTTAAATGTTCTTTCCTTACTGGGATTTTGGTCTAAGGGAATCTCTTCTACTTTAAGTATTTGCTATAAAAAAACAAGAGTGGACCAGATATCTCTTCTGCTTGTTCTGTCAGTACTTCTGCCTTGTAAAAAAGCCTACAAACTGTTTAGAGCTGAGCTGTTTTCTGGACTGTTGTGACTCATCTGAATCATAATTATTTTTGAGCTGTAATTTTTAATGCGTTTGAGCAACACTTAGAAATCCTCTTCTTTCCTGTATCATTTAGAATACCATGGAGCCTAATGGAATTCAAAGAAGAATTTGAATTTTTTTTTAATTTAGTTTGAGTTACTATTTAATTTGTTACCAGATAATAACCTGTATTATTTTCTGTTTCTCTTTATGTCTGAAAGCACTTCTTCTTGCTGCCTTTTTACTGTCATTGGATCAAGAATTATGTCTCAAATACACATTTTATAAATAGCAATAGAATTTTGAAACATTCAAATAAGGACATCAATGTTCTGAAGCTTCCTCATTTTCTTCTTTTAAAAAAATTAAGGGAAATCAATACAAGTGTTTCTGGGCACTCAAAAACAGCTTGTTTCAGTCATCATTACAAGCCCATTTGGGAAAAGAGATTTGGAATAAGTTTCTGGACATTATTGGTTATATATGGCAAGTATGTTCATGGATTTCGAAAGGAGTGCTAAAATGAGATGAAAAGGCAGTTTATCTCTTTATAGAAGTCCACTTCCATAATTACTAGAAGATGCGGGTATGTATTAGTTAGAAAAATTCTGTTTTCACTGTCTACAACTACTTGCATTCTTTTTGGACCCAGTTCTCAGAAGAGCTTAGCATACTTTGTGCTGAAATTGGAAAACGTATTTCAGTGTGTTTTATCCTGTTGGGTTTGTGCTTTCATGCACAGTGTAATTCATTCTTTTTCTTTATTCCTTCCTTCTACCTGTGTCAACATGAGCTCACCAAAAGCCAGCTATCTGTGTTGACTGGAGTGCTGGCTATGCTGGTTGCTGATGTAAAGCTGTGGTCTTTAGAAAAATCCAGATGGTTTGGTGTAGAGCAGCGTATCAGCCGTGCCAATGTGATGCTCTGTATATGGTGTTGTGCCTTTGCTGCAAGGCAGAGGTGCCAAAGTAATGCCAGGTTACAATATCAAGCCATAAGTAAAATAGTCTGTATTATTTGTCTGTTACTTTGGAGACCACAGTGCATGAGCGAGAGTGAGCACACAGATTGTCCACACTCAGGCTGGACTTCCAGAGCAGGTCGGGCAACACTGGAACAGGATACAAGAATCCAATTATCTCAGAACCAAAGGTCTCATTCTTTCCATGGCCAGAGGAATAAGGAATAGACAGCACTAGGACAGAAAGCTCAGGGGAAAAAAAGGGCTTGCTGCTTCTCTGCTGCTGCTGGTACCAGAGGGTGAAAATCTTGGGAGCCAGATGTTGCTGGTAATTTGCTGGCTTTGTTTCCCAAAGGAAGTGTGTGCTCTCTCTGTGGGAGCTCTTTCCCTTGCGGGGTTCTCTTCAGTGGCAGCAGTGTGGCTTTCCTGCTGAAGCTGGCAGCATGGACACATTCCATCTTTTTCTTTCAAGCCCTGCTGCCTGACAAGCTCCTTGCTTCTCTCAGTGCTTAAGGTGCCGTTGGGATGTTCTGTGCTGAATGATGAAGTGGCAGGTCTGGAGTCCATTGGTAACTGAGGAGCCTGACAGGATCTCAGCTAAATGTGATGGATGAGCACAGGTCTGTGCACAGGTGAGGTGGCAGTGGTGGCTGGTAGTGCTGGTGTGGTGGCAGAACCATAGCTGGGGCAGGGAAAGCAGCAGAAAGTTTTAAAATAAACCAAAACACTTGTATGTACAGGTCTGGGGACTGGTACAGCTCCTTTGTGTCTCTGGGGGCTGAGGGACTGTGCAGCTGTGCAGTCCCATCCCTGGGGATACTCTCAGGCAGCTGCTTAAACCACATCAGAAACAGCCCTGCCCTTCCTCCACCTCCCTGCCAGCTCTGTGCCAAGGCATCCTGCAGGTACAGAGCCTGAAAGATGCAGTGTAAGGCAAAACCTGCAGCCTCATTCCAGGGGGAACCTTCTTGGTAGATGGAGGATCAGTGAGATACAGGGCGGGGCATGGACTGGTTGTTGCACTAAAAGGCTGTGCCATGCTTCAGTGAGCCTTGCTGGTACCTCAGAGTTGGACACTGTCCCACTTGTATTTTCAAAATGCTGATCATTTAATGTGTGGCTTTTTTAGGGTATTAGCAATTATGTTTATGGAGCTGGATAAGGAGAAAAAAGGCAAGACCTTTAGAGAACGAAGCTGTGTTAGGTGCTGAAATATAGATGAAAGTATTTGATATAACAAAGCAGATTGTAGAGCTCTGAACGTAATTATATAAATCACAGAGTCACAGGTTTTAAGGGGCATTAAAGACTATCTGGGTCCACTTCCCTCCCGTAGGCAGGGACACTTTTCACTATCCCAGGTTGCTCCAAGCCCCATCCAACCAGGCCTTGGACACTTCAGGGATGGGGCAGCCACAGCTTCTCTGGTCACCCTGTGCCAGGACTCCTCACCCTCACAATGAGGAATGTTTTCCCAATATCTAATCTAACCCAGTGCTCTGGCAGTGTGAAGCCATTCCACCCCTTGTACAAAGTCCTCTCCAGCTCTCTTGGATCCCTTTTAGGGGCTCTAATGTCTCCCCAACCCCTTCCCTTCTCCAGACTGAACAATCCCAGCTCTCTCAGTTGGTGTTCACTGGAGAGGTGCTCCAGCCCTCCACAGAGCATCTCCGCATCCTCCTGGACCCACTCCAACAGGTCCAAAATGGTTCCGTTTTAATATAGAAAAGGTATCTATTTTCTGCTAGTACAGTAATGCACTAAAAAGTAATTGCTCTTAGTAACTTGTAGGTTTGAAATATTAATAAAAGTAATGACAAGTTTTAGCATCAAGGACCTCCACATTTCTCTCTCCATGAGAGAAACCTGATGCTGATTTTAAAGATGCCAGTGAGATTGTTTTTGATACTGTGATTCAGAGTTCATCTACAATTATATTAACACATAGAATGTGTGTTCAAAGCATACTGCAAGGTTCTTTGATTACCTGGACTTACAGTTCAGAGTTGTCATCCATGCTCCTTCTCAGGAAGTAGATTGTTTTTCATCTTGTGCTGGACACAGAGTGTGACAGGAGACAAGATGTGGCTCAGTCATTCAGCAGAATCAGAACCTTTTCTTGCAGACAACAGGTTTCACTAGTCTCATGGCAGGTTTCAGGGCTTTATTAGCTGAAAGCTATGCACTCTGTGGAGTGTAAATACATTGAATGAGATGGGTTTTACAGTAAAGCCTTGGTAAAACCACTAGTTTGAACCTTGGCACTGATAAGTTGCTGGCCTTGTTTTGGCAGTTGTGCTGTAGGTCTGTGTTAGTTCCAGAATAAACAAGGTTGGAAGTGAGCCCTAACACCATGTAGCTGGGAGAAGCCATTTCCCTGCTATGTGATGCAAGAAAACGACTTGGTTCTTTCTCCAGAATGTCTGTTTCTGTTGTCACGGGGATGGTGGTGAAGGCTGTGTGTGTTTTCCTGCTTGCTGTTCACCTCTCTCTCTGTAATGTGCTAAGGAATGTGACCAAAGCTCTGGAATTGTTGTGGACACGGGTTAGATCTCAATCAGAATGAATTGTATACCTCAGGTAGGGAGAGCTAAGAGTTGGATTTCGCACAGTCACGGAGGAGACATAAAACTCTCAGCATCAAATGCAGTATATCAAAAGGGGTGTGTATGTAAGGCACAGAATTGCTTGGAGCTGTTACATTTATGAGGCACAAACTGATGAATTAGTCCTATGCTGGAAAAACAGCTGCTGCTCCTAGGAAGTGTTACCCAGAGCAGAGCCTTGGCCTAGATGGCTGGGCAGTGTCACTCTCCCAGCTATCCAGTCCTCACTGTGGCTGTGGCATATACAAATAATTCCATTTAGCCTGCATAGTCCTCAGTAGCAGAGGTCTCATTGTTGAGGCATTCTGTAAGTGAGGGCAGGTAATAAAAATTGCCTGTAAGCAGATACTTTTCCATCTAGAATGTTTCTGATATGGGTGTCCTCCACCACAGGACTCCTGTTGACCAGCGCCATTGAAATGCAAACCCTGTGCTGGCTGACAGTGGATCTGGCTGTTCCTTTCCTGGTGTGTCTCACTGCTGCAGCCCTGATCTGTACAGAAGGAAGCACTTGTGTCTGGGGGAGCTGTGAGACATCAGCTGCAAGGGCAGAAAATAATCAGCTGTTCCCAAGCACTGCTTTTCAGCCACTCAGGGTGTCTCTTTTTTACTAAAACAAAGAGAATTGAAGTGGATAATAAACCTTCCATATGTCAAAGTGAAAATGAATTTTTGATTGTAGAAAGACATTTTGGGGTTCTGAAAAGCATGTGCCACAGGCAGCACGTCCTTTCCTTGGCCCTTTTTCTTAGGTGCACGTTCCCCTGCAGCCTCTCAAACACAAGCACTGTGGTCAGTGTAAAGGTACATGTTGGTGTTCAGAGTTACAGTTCAGGGAATCCAAATTCCATTCTCTTTTCCTTTGTTGCCGCAGGACCGCTGTACAATGGGGCTTATTGAACATCTCTCTGTCTCAACTTACTCTTAGTTAAATGTTTTGCTAACTGAGCCTAACTAAGCAGATCCTTAAACACCAGGGCTGCAGAAGAATAATGAGCTATACCTGGTTCAGTGGATTTTCGTGAATGGAAATACATTGTAGAGATTACAATCTGACAAAAGGATCTGGTGTTGGAAATGATCCAGCGTCGCTGACTCTGCTGCTGCTGGTTTGAATCACAGCAAATTGTGCAGGTGCTCTATGCATTTTGCAACCTGCCTCCTATCTCTTGTTTCTATAAATTCCTTTGAATGTGCCATTGCAATTGAGACATTTTGATAATGGACTAATGTGGAGAGATCAAACAAAATCCATGGCAATGCTGGTTTCCTTTGCCTTCAGCTGACTTTCAGGTTGGTTTTCTGTTATCCTGAGGACTCTCTTCAGGAATTCTTAAATGTACAGAGCTGGCAAGGAGATGACTTGCAGCAAGAAGAAACATCACCCCCTGCATGCTCATGTGTGCTGGGGTGGAGCTGTTTGGCTGATGTAAAAAGAGCATTTCTCTCAGTTCGGTTTCCAAACACGAGGTGGAGAGATGCTTTTCTGCAGCAGATGCTCGGGCGTGCATTCAGCAGGGCATCTTTCCAACACCATGTACCTTTCTAAGGAATTTCAGGGAACACCTTCCTTCCTTCCTTACTTCCTTCCTTCCTTCCGGCTTAGATGGAAAAATAGCATCTGGCAGCTGGGGCTTTTATTGTGCCCCAAAACCAGAGATCAGATGGTGCTGAATGAGCTTTACAGCGTGGGGTTGAATGCAGGATGTGTGGGATGAATGGGATTCTGCAGCACAGTGAAAACACTGGAGAAGGGCTCTTCCAAGGCTTTCAGCCTGCTGCCAGTGAGCCCTTCCCTGCATGGTGTCAAAAGGAGATGGGAATTCTTCAGTTTGTGCTCCAGCCTGGAATTCCTTTTGGGCAGCTGTTGTCAATCCTACATTAATTTTTACAAATGGATGCTGCAGGTTTTCTGTGCTGAACACCCACCTCAAATAGAGTTTTGTTAGTGAAATTACAATTTTCCCTTCCAGATGTCATGCCTGTGGCTCAGATCTCCTTGGAGAGACAGTTGCACGATATCCCATTCACTCCCTTCAAAGTCTAATCCAGGAGACAAGTCTGTTGTGTCAGCATAGTTCTGTGGGGTTTGTTCTTTCATTTTCATTACTGCCTCTTCCCAGAAGAAAAAAAATGGCTTTACCTGCTTCTAAGCCTTATTCCTACACAGATACAGTGGGATACTCTTCATTGCTTTTGGCCAACCACATTTTAAGGAAAGGATGATACAGTTGTCCATAGTAATGACTGCACAGATGCACCTCACCAAGTGAGGTTTTTTTATCTAACTTTGTTAAACAGAAACCTTCATTTGGCTTAATAAAGTATTTAAATAGAGCTGCTTCCTTCCTGGAACTTGATGTAGTTGTATTTCAAATGTAAAGTATTAAACGGAACAAAGTGGTACAACTTGAGTGTGAACTAAGATGATGCATGCAATTGGAAATTTTTTATTGCTAATCTGCTGAGCGTCTGTTTAAAGCTCACAGTCTTCATTTGACTCACAGAACCAAGCCTTGTTGTGAAATTTCTTCTGATACTTTTTGAAATCATTGGGTGAAGAAAATCAAGTACACACAAGTGTAACTCCTGAAGGGGGTCACTTATGGTACGGTTTTGTGAGAGCCTCTTGCACCTGGTACTTGTGGCTGGGAGCAGGGGCTGAGCTGGTCCCAGCATTCCTGAGCCAGGCTCCCGGGCATCACCTCTGCTTGGAAATGGTTCTGCTTTGCAGCAGGGAAGAGCCTGGGCTTGTGCTGGGGATCACAGCACGATAGGTGTGTGGTGGATGGATGAAAGGGGGGCTGGGCTGCACCAGTGTCCGTGGTCACTGTCAGTGCTCGCTCACAGCAGGCTGGGGAGGCTCACCTTGGGAGGGGTGTAAAGCCCCCACCTCAGCTTGAAATTACCAAGCAAATCTATTGCCAGTGAAACAGAAAATTATGTCATTTGCTTCAGAGGATGAGAAAGGAAAGTACTGCACACTTTCTTCATTGGCCTTTTTTCTTCCCTTTACATACAGGCAAGAAGTAGGGAGGACAAAGAGTGAGAAGATTAGACAATACTGGCTACACCGTTAGTGTGGTGGGACAAGGTATTTTTGGAGTGTTAATGCAGTGCTAAATAGACAAAGAAAGTGGGGAGCTGGGAAAGAGATTCCCTGCTCAGTTTGGCATTGTGGTGGTGCTGGAAATCAGAAATCAAGTAATAGGATTTCACTATCTGGATCAGCCTCTGGCTGTCTGCAAAATGTTCAGGAAATCACTTCCCATCTCTGCTTCCATTTCCTTGGCTGTCAAATGAGCACAGCGATAACTGCCTCCTCTGAGTGCTCTGGCTGCATTAGAGCAGTAAAACATTTGGGAGGAAGGAGTCGTAGGTGTGATTTATGAATCCAGCAAGGTCAGGCTGAACTGCCTGTGAACAGCTGAGGAGATCACAGAATGAGGGAGGGGTCTCCTGAAGCTGAGTGGGTGCTCGGTACCCTGTCCATGCCCAGGAGTGCCCGAGGGAGTGGAGGAAATCTTTCCAGCCCTGTCTGAGCAGGGGCAGCTAAAACTGAAGTGGTTTTGTTTCTCACCTTCCCTGTATCACCCCGCTGCAGTGGGTCCTTTGAGTATTAGATGCTGTTGAGTCTTTCCAGAAGGAGGTTTTGATTGTTCAGTTCTTCTGTGTGGATGTTTTATTAAGATGCTCTGCATGGGTGTTTCCCTACATACAGCTGCTTATAACATGGTTTTATACTTGAAGGCAATAAAATAAAACAACTCAATGAGATAAAATATTGAGATAAACAATTATGAGGAATGTTTATACACCATAAGAGTCTCCTAAATCTGGTAACCATCAGTTCAAGCCAATATACCCCATGGTGCTAAAGAAAGAGGAAAGGAATCAATATTGCAGAAGCTTTTACAGAGAATTTATGAGCACTTTATTCAGGATCAGTCCATGAAGATTGAAGCATAGCTAGCACTATGCACTTATTTATGAAAATGCTTACTGAGAAATCCCTTGTTGAATTCACAAACTGTTTCAGGGAATTAAATTGGGAAATATGGAAATGGGCTTTCAAAATGTTTTGGGTTTTTTTTTTCCATTTATTAGTGTATACTCAGAAGAAGAAAGTGCAGTAATAAATTATCAAACTCCTTTGAGAAATGTGGCTGAATAGACAGTAACAGCAAAGTGTAGTCCCTGCCAAAGTTCTTGGGCATACTTGCTCCAGTTTCTATTTTACAAGAGAAGTGGATTACTACAGACTGATTTCTGGTAGGAGCTCCCCCCAGCCCCTTAGGATAGACTTCCACTGTATTTAGGTACTTCCCAGTTAAGTTGAGATTTGCAGCATAAATAGATACTCACATGCATCAGTCACTATCATCTTTCAAAGAGCTGGAGGTTATTTTCCGTGTCACACCTGATGCTTGCATAATCTGCTGCTTGTTTCAGGTATTATTTACTGTCAGTATTCCTAAGAAAGTGTTGCTGTGCTGTTTCCTTGCTGGAGAATGCCAGGCACACGGGCCATCCCTCAGCCGTGGCTGTGGGTGGCTCCTGTGGTGCTGAAGCAGGGACCTGATGCCTCACAAGGCCCCACAGGACCTGTGATCCTGCTCACAGCTCTGAATTGAAATATAAGCAAGTAAGGAGCACATGTAGATAAGGGTTGATGGAATGAATTAGCATTAAGAAATTGTTGTGACTATGCAATTTTTACCTTCACTTTCCACTCTTATCTTCCTATTTACACACAGAGACACAAAATCTATCTTACATCTCTTGTTCCTTCAGATGACAGCATTCTTACTGAAGCACTCGTGGCTGTGTGAATACAGTCTTGTGTGTCTCCCTGTGTAGTGAAACTTAGTTCTTATATGCACTTTAAAGGTTTCAATGAAAAGCATCAAGAATCAGGAAAATCTTTGGTTGAACATATCATCATGTAAGTTACATCCATGTTGTGCCTTTTGCCATGCTGCACCACAAAATCTCCTTCATACTTATATTTATTTCCTGGTGGTTGCATGTTGGAGCACAAAACTCCACAGCAGAACCAGAGAGCTGTTTGGAGGATGTTCTTACCACACCCCAGCTGCAGAGCCTTGATCTGGTTCTCTCAATGAAACTTGGGTAATTCTGGTGAAAGGGGAGGGGATGGGTCAGGCTTCAGATGTGTGATGGGTTTGTTTCATTTAAAACACTATGGTGAAATGATTTCTTATGATTATTAAGTAGCCTCAACAGTTTCAAGCTGCAGCCAAGACAAAGCTGGCTGGGTTTGTGTTAGGAGGATTATTCAGTTGAAATCTATAAAAGCATCTCTTACTTAGGCACTTCCATTTCATGGAGTTTTGCCCTACTGTCATCACAGTGAAATTTTCTTGTATGTTTGCCCAATGTACTTCAGGTTTTTATCTTTACAGTTTTCTCTTTGCTTTAAGGGAGTTGATTTCAGATTCCTTCAGTAATTGCAGGAATTGGTGCTACTTTATTAATGCTTTGCAGATCATGGGTTTCATGTTTGCTACTTGCACCTCCCTCTGCAGCAGCACTGAGCACTTGCTTGGTCCCTTTAGGTACTGCAGGGCAAAGAGGCATTGGGCTGAAAACCAGTAAAGGGAAAACAACACCAAAACTACACAGAAGCCCAAATCCCTGTTCGCTGGCAATGGTTTTTGCCCTAAGGCAAGGTGACAGTGGCATGTCCTCACAGCACGAGGCAGCTAAACATGATCAATACAGGCAATAGGAATATCTGCATGACAGATCAAGGGAAAGCCTGTGTTTATACTCCTGCGTGGGGATAGGGATCTCTCCAGCTGCCGGCAGGTGACCTGAGTAATGCTGTCAGAAATCTCCAGGGAGAGATGGGAGCACTACATACCCAACCAAAAGGTGAAGGGAAAGCAGAGGATCCTCATGATTTGTTTAAAAGAACACAGGCTCCTTCTGATCAGTGTTTGAAGTGGAAGCATTCCCAGGATCAAGCAGCCTGGGTTTTAACCTTTCTGCATGGCTGTTTACCAAATTTGTTTGTGATTTCTCTGAGCCACCTCTCTGTTCCTGCACTGCAGCATCTCCATCTGTGCCTAGGAGAGCTCTGATGCCAGACTTCATGAAGGCATTGGTCACAAGCTGTAATTTAGACATTAATAATCTCTCAGCAATAAAAACCATTACTTGGATCTCCCCCAGGGAATTGTCCAGTCCTTTTGTATGAGCACTCCTTTGTTCTCATCTCACTTTTAACAGTTGTCTTGCTAAAGCATTGTTTTGGTGAATCATATGTATCAAAATGTGTTTTCCTCTTTCCTGTTCTCCCACTTGTTTGTGCTTTTTTTCTTCTTGTTAGTCTTACTTAAATGTCTCCACTTTTGTTTCTTTTTAAATGTTTGAATAATTAGCAGCAGTGAAAGATTTCTGTCGATGCGAGCTGTATTGGTAAGTGTTTGACATGGCTTAATGAGTAGGGGAGGGGGACAGTGGGGAGAGACTTTATTCAGCAGCAGCTTTCCAGCACTTCCTCAGTTTCCTGTTTGTAGGGAGCGATTTCAGTCAGCTTTTCCAGCATTCCTCTAATTTTTAAGTGCATGTTTCCCAAATCTGTTCCACAGGTGCCAACGAAAAAGCTGAAGAAATATGAGAGAGAGTACCAAACAATGCGAGAGAGCCAGCTGCAGCAGGAAGATCCTATGGACAGATATAAGGTAGGGAGATGCTATATGGGAATTTGGTGAATCCCACAAGGAGTCAGCTGTCTCCAGCAGTTAAACAGAGGTGTGTGTACCATGCTCACCTCCTTGGGATGTGCCCATGCAGACCTTAGGGAAGTGAAGGCATACTCATCCCCTTTCTTGAATAAGCACATTAAGACTTTGGACTTAGTCCTTTTTTCCAAGAATATTTCAATCATAATTTGTAACTCTTAAGACCTCTGCAAGTAGCCACATATAATATTTTTCTTCTTTCAGTTTATATGTTTGTAGGTAACTCTCCTGCTGTTGCACTTTTACGGGAGATCTTCATGAGCCGCAGAAATAAAGGGTGATTCAGCTACAGACACAGAAAGGAGAAAATACACATTGTTCTAGTGCAAGCTGTGTGCAGTGGCATCCACAGAGACTTTGGAAGATGAGCTCTTCCTTGGCTGATATGATCCTTATTATTCATTCCTGTTTATAGCAAGCTCCAGTAATTTTTTGTTAAGATAATACATATTATGGTGGGACCCAGAACTCTCCTGGGATCCTGAGGTACTACTGCAATAGAATTAATAGTGATGGATATTCTTCTTCAAAGGAGCAGAGAAAGAAGGTTCAGTTGTTAATACAGTAGCTTGATAGTTCACCAAAAAAGAACAATTCTTCAGTTTTGGGACAGCTTTGCTTATCTTTACAATGTATTTGCTTTCATTGTCACGTTCTGTTGCCATATATTTTGTGTGCTGGAGGCTCTGCCTCTGGGCACAGACTTTACTGAGCATTCAGGATCTGGTTATTGCTCACTCTGTTCTGAACAATTCAGTTTGCTCTAGGTGAAGCTATCAGGGTGAAGCACTTCACTGCCCGCTGCCCAGGATAGCTGGGAACTGACATTTCCTACATATCCTTGTACTGTTTTCCTGCTGTTCTCCATTGTGCCTTAATATGTTAAGTGCCATTGTGGTTGTTATGGAGTCTGTCAGGAGTGTGGCATGGTGAATAATCACACAGAATGCAAAAGGCTTGACATGGCCTGTAAACATAAGAAAAGTGCCCCACATTGAGAAAACCGGAGTATGGAGATCTGTGGTGAGACAGTGTGCCTTAATTCATAAATGTGACAAAGAAGATTTACAGGTACAGAGTCAAACTGACTTTCTTTTCTAAAAAAAGCATTTGTCTGTGAGCAAAGTATATTTTAAGTGTAGGTTTTTTTCCTGTCAAAGGGTGGAGATTTTATTGTTTGTGAGACTTAGAGTGCTGTAGCTGCTGAGCCAATAGCAAGTATGACCTATTTGGAAAAAACCACAACTGGCTGCTGATTAACTTCTAAGTATTTTTCTAGTGGTTCACTTATAGTACTGTGGAATTAAAATAATGCTTAGAAAACAAGTAAGGGTTCTTTAAAGCTCGGTGGAGGAATATTAGCTAGTTGATCCTGGTCAATGGATGGTAAAGAACATTATCACAAGCTGCAAATGAGGATATAGGAAGTGACTCTTGGGCTACTGTTGATGTGAGTCACTGTCACAGTTAAGATCACAGCCCAGGGTTTTGGCTTGCACTTCTGAAACTCACTGTGGATTTTTTTATTAAGCTGGATCGGTCTGATCCTCTTAAGGATGCTCTGATTAGAGAGTCCCTGTAATAGGTTTGTTGCACATTAACTTCAAAGTCTGGAGACATTCTTCAGTTGATGGGTGTCATGGAAAAATGCTTGTAAATATTCTTTGTTTCTTCTCTTGCTTGTTAGATTTTATTGATATGTGAAGTTGAGGTTGGTAGGAACTGACATTTCAGGAGTGTTTCCAAAGGGCAGCAAGAAAATGTCACTTGTGTGGATGCTCCCAGGCAGCACATGGAGAGCCAGCCTTGCTTTTTGCTTGTCCTTTAGGAGAGCACTCTGCAGCCTGCATGGTCTGAGATGCATTTCATTTGGGCAGCTCCTGCTCTGTGGGCTCTGCCCCACAGCCCTACAACCTTGTAGTTTTACAGTTTCTCTTCCCAAAACAAAGTGAGGTTTTTGCTGCCTAGGGAGGGGATGTTTCTTGGATGGGAGCAGAGATCCCTGTAGAATGTTCCTCATATGGGTCAAGAAGTAGAAGAGCTTTCAATCCATTGATAGTTTTTGGAGCTTTTGTTACCAGCAGGAATTTGTCAGGCGCACAGAGACATGGGCACTTGGGAGCTGCAGTGATGAAGGATGTCTGAGAGAGACACCTCCCTGTGACCCAGCCCTCAGAGGAAATGCCTTGATGGTCTCTAGGGAGGGAGGGAGCTGGGCTGGTTTTGCAGTGTCTGGCCCAGTAACCAGTTGTGTTAGCCTGACTGGTTAAATTTGTGTGCTCCCATGAGCTGTGTTAAATATGCAGCAGTTCCTGCCCAGTACGTACTTTACACGCTGTGATTTGACTTTCCAAAAGAACAGTATTAAAAGAGTGCCATGGTTTTTGTGTTTGTTTCATTCTGTATTTACAAGTATTATTTAGGAAAAGTGCAGGTTTTTCTGGACATGTTTTCACTTTATTTTCCATTGCTTATAACAAATTACCACATTTTTGTCAGGTTTTTAAAAGGTGCAATAGTGAAATATGTTCTAAATTTTTGTTTGTCACCAAATTTCATAACTTTTAGTTAAAATAAATTACCGATTCCATATAGAAGCCAGGAAGAAAAGTGAGTTGCATATGCAGAAAAATAGTAATAAAGTTCTAGTTGATGTTTTTCTAAGTATTATGGAGGTTTTTTTTCTGTGTTTGAGAATGCCTCATGTAACAAGATTTGGGTTGACTTGATGAGAAATTTCCAGAAGTGAGCTTGGGAACTGATTTAAAATAAAGATGATACAGTAGTACAAAGAAGGGCTGGAGTTTTGCAAGCAGATGCTGCTGTTCTAAATCACCTTTTCCTCTGTCAACCTCCTTGTGCAACGGAGAAGTTGTGTGAATAAATGTGTAATGTGGACATAATAGCCTTCTCTATGTTTTGAAGGAGAAGCAAAAATTAATGCACTGGTAATTTTTTTTCAGCCATGGCAACTGAATGGTAACCACCATGAGGAAAATCATCATGACTTTTGTCCGTTGTTTCTTTAAAAGGTGTGCTGGGACACTTTGGGGAATGCTTCTCTAGAGCCGCCAAACAGAAGACACAGCTGTCTCCAGGAGCCTCTGTGTTGCTTATCATGAGAGGCTTTCCTAGATTGCTTGCTGTAAAGTTTTTGGGTTTCTAGATGAAGGTTCATAGGATTTTCCTTTGGAGCTCCTCTAATATCAAGAACCCTTTCAACTGGGTTTATGAAGACCTTAGTTTGTTCACATCCAAAAAGTGAATTTTAATCAGTGTTTTCATTCCATCATTGAGGCTCTATTCACACTCAGAGGTCTGGGGTTTGGATGTCTTGATTTAACCCAGCCAGCAACTCAGGCAGCCGCTTGCTCACTCCCCCACAGGTGGGATGGGGGAGACAATTACCAGAGTAATGGTGATAAAACCTGTGGATTGAGACGAAGACAGTTCAGTAGGTAAAGCAAAAGCTGTGTGTGTGCTCAAGCAAAGCAAAACAAGGAACTCAGCCACCCCTTCCCATGGGCAGGCAGTTGTTTAGCCATCTCCAGGAGAGCAGGGCTCCATCACACCTAACAGTGACTTGAGAAGACAAATGCCATCACTCCAAAGGCCCCCCCTTCTTTCTTCTTTTCCCTGCTTTACGTACTCAGCACGGTGACTTAGGGTCTGGATGATCCTTTGGGGTCAGTTGGGATCAGCTGTGTCTCCTCCCAGCTCGCTGTGTTTCCCCAGCCCCCTCACTGGTGAGGAGCTATAAGAAGCAGAAAAGGCCTTGGCTCTGTCCAAGCCCTGCTCAGCAATAACCAAACCATCTCTATCCTATCAACACTTTTTCCAGCACAAACCCAACAAGTACTAACCACCATGAAGAAAACTAACCCTACCCGAGCCAAAGGCAGCACAGGGTGTTGCTGAACAGAAAAATAATTGCTTAATGGGGTTGGTGACTCATTTCACACCACTCCAGTACAGCACAGAGAGGATGCATCATGGCCACTAATCTCATCAGGAATTGCTCCTTGATGCAGCCTGGAAGGGAGCAGAGGGTGGAGTTCATTCAGCCTTTCAGTCATCCTGAACTGAGGCTTGCCTACTGCTTTCAGGTTTGCCATCTTCTTTCCACCCAGTGTGTGATGGAAGGGAGTATCTCTCTCTAAAACTCTTAACAAAAAACAAAATGAAGAATAAGAAACTTTTTTTTTGTGTGTATTAGAAATTTCTTTATATCCTCTTTTCACTGTCTACACCAATGGTTGAAAGCAGTATTTGGTCTGTGACTTTACAGGAGGTAAGTTGATTTGTATTTGTGTGTATCAGCGTTGTTTGTCCTCTTTGGAAATGCAGTATCCTCCTTTTAAAAGCTAACCTGAGTTCACCAGCCACCTTTTGTAACCAGGAGGAGGAATTTGGGAAAGAGGGATCTGTTATTTTACTGACAGTAGAAACTGAGCAATGCTGAGGAGAAGGAAATGGTTGTCACAGTAAATTTAGTGTTGTGGAGAGGAGGCAGGAAGCTGTCTGTTTACAGCAGGGACAGCCAGCAGGTCTGACTAGTTGGCTGATGCCAGTTACAAAATGCTGCCTCTGGTGTGAGTCCTGCTGTAACAGACCAGCTCCATCTGTTGAACTTTGTCATTGCGAGCATATTTCATAAAACTCTAAATATTTCACAGCCTATGGAAATAGTTTGCTACACACGAAGAGCGCTGTTTGCTCTTCCTGTCTCTGCTGTGTCCTGTTAGTTTTTATTTAGACTTAGGCAGACTTAAGAGTTTCCTCCTGAGAAGGGAGGCAGTTTTACACTGCTAGACCTGGGGGGAGGAGCTGAAAAAGACAAACCAGCTAATCAGGCATACTGCCCTGGGTGGAGGAAGAGTAAAGGTGGCCCTGTGAGAACCTCTCAGCTGGACATTGAGATTTTGGTGAACAGCTAAAAACATCTTTTAGCTATTGACTGGATGCCCAAGGTAAGAGATCTTTAACTCACTACCAACGTGCCATGTAAATTCTAGTTTAAGAGGAGGATAGTGCATTTCCAAGCACAGAGCTTGCTTACCCACTTGTCTGCGAATGCAAAGCAGGAGCTCTCGACCTCACGCTGCGTGCCTTGCTTTGCAGACACCGAAGCTTTTGGCAAAGACGTAGCAAAAATGGTAAAGCCAACTCGGTTATTTTGTGAAAGTCATAAGAATTTGCTGCTTTCTTCCTCTAAGCAACATCACTATGTAAAGTTATTGGTGCTGCAGAACCTGGTCCAACTCAGATCTCAAGTTTTAAGTGAATTCAGGTCACTTTCTGACAACCGGCAGAGCCATGTCTATAAAAATCAGCATTTCTAAGATGGTCTGAGCGAAATACAGGAATAAAGATGTTATAGATTATTATTATTAACATTAACATCAATTTGGTTTTACACTTTAAAGCTTGTATTATGTTTACAGAAAAATTTTACTTTAATTTCTAAAATTGGTTGTCCCAAGCAGACTACAGTGCATTTAAAATAAGAAAGATCCCGAAAGTTGTTTGTGTTTTAGCAGTGGTTATTTTAACTGTGTTAAGACAAAAGCGTTTTATTTAGCTTCTGTACAAAACAAGTTACTTAAAGTACAATCTTTTGGAAGGGAAACCAACTTACTTCCCTGTATTGGGCAGTGCCTGTTACAGTTACACAATAGGGTCATATTAAGGAGAGAAAATTTGTAGAGGTTTCACTTCCTGCCACAAAGGAAGTTCCCACACAAAAGAGAGCCTTTTTTTACAACCTCTTAGAGCTCCTGTTTTTGCTTAAGACAAAAATGCAAAATCTGCCTGCAACAGAAATTAAAATTGTAATTTCATAGTTGTGAGTTCGGAAAGAAAAAATATCTGAGCATAGCTGGTGAGTAGGAAGAAGTGAAAACAGGTGAATAACATACAGGAAACCACATTTTGTAAGACGGCATTCACTGAACAACTCTTGGAAAACTTTAAAGTGCTAATATATATATTATTCTATATCATTGACTTTTACTGGTATATTTGGACTTTTACTGTTTTGTTTTGGAGAACATAAGTTACCTCTCAGGCGAGAACAAGTAGTTTTGAAATCTCAGCATAGGGGTTATTGTTCTTCCACCTATGAGTTTCCATATGAACGTGGTGTTTTTCCTTGAATTTCCATAGTGCACAGATTCCCTTTGCAGCCTGTTTTTATATGAAAGATACACAGTGACAGAAAGCCAGCTCATTTTTTTTTTCTCTTAAAATCCATTTGGAGGAAGGCACCTCTGTCTGTCCCACCTAGACGTGTTCCTCTGAAAATGAGGACATGTATTTGATGTTGAACCCCTGGAAGTCCAGTGACCCACAGGCATCTTTTGAATATGGTTCTGTTTCTCAGCTCTAGAACAACAGTCACAGATTTCTAAAAGACATGTATTATTGCAGTTCAGTCTCCTGTTCCTTCACCTTCTGTGGTTAGTGCTCCAGATAATAATTTCTGCCTGTGTGGAGTGGGTAGGGAGGTCAGTGAAGCAAGGGCCTGCAGCCTCTGAATTCCATGTTGTGTTCCTGTCACTGCCCCCAGCAGGTCCTGGAGATGAGCTCCCCTCTCCACCTGGCACTGTAGAGTACACACTGCTGTCACTGGCATGAGTTACAGAGAGGTGCACAAATGGTGATACAGGATGTGCAGGCTATATGGAGTTCCCTGCTAAATGCTGTTCTTTGCTGGTCCCACAGGAGATGGGAAGTTGGCACTGCATCACCTACAAAGTGGACTATTTTTATGGATCCCTGCAGACAGAATTTTGTAAAGTGGAGCAGGACAGCATTCTGCTTTGATTGGAAGCATTATTATCAGTAACTCTTAATTGGTCCCTGTTGGCTGTTGCTGGGTGGGATTTTATCTGCCTGATTTTTTTAGATGATGAGCAAGCAGAAACCAAGTGCTTTTGTGGAGAGGTCAGTGTTTACTTTTGACAGGGAAACACTACAATCAGTGTGTCCCTCACACAACACAAACCAGTGGGATGAAAGTGGAATAGCTGCATTTGCACTGCTGGCTTAATTCACTGTTGTTTCCCAGAGCAGCAATCCTGTCTGAATGTGCACTCTCTCCTTCTCAGCGTTTTACACACACCGTGCACTTGCTCATTGCCCTTCATAAGGATTAACTGTTTCCTGGTTGTTCCTTTCTTTCCACAGAGGGAAAACCGCAGGCTCCAAGAAGCAAGCATGAGGCTGGAGCAGGAGAACGATGACCTTGCCCATGAGCTTGTAACAAGCAAAATCGCCTTACGGAATGACCTGGACCAGGTAATCTCAACAGATTTGGGTCCCAACTCAGGCTTGGGAACAGCAGTTTGAGGAGCACTGCTTTGTGCTCAAGTGGAAGCATGAACACATTAAAAGCATAGTTATTTTTGCCTTTATTTTCCTGACATGCCTCACTCTTAGCTGCACTCGGCTGGATTTCCACATGTCACTGGAGGCATTTCAGTGGGGTCTGGCCAAGTCTGATTGCATCTTCTCCGTTGGGGATTGTTTAGCAAATGTAGGCCATAACCTTTAGGCAGATAGCAAAAAATGAACATTTCCTTGAAAAAGGTATCACATACTTCTTGGAAGACTGGTTTGAAGGGAAGTTGCATTGCAAAATGTCTATGTGGATCTGTTTTTCACAGCACTTTTAGTACAGCCAACAAAATTCAGAGATAATGAAGTGGCATGGCACCAAAAATTCAAAGGGCTCCTGGCTGTTCACTGATAACTGCTCATGTTCCCTGTGGAGACTGGAATGTGGAGGGCAGCAGCATTCAGAGCCCTTTGCCTCAGAGACAATGATTTTCAGGGAACCACACATTCAGCCCTTACTTTCTGCACTGCAGGGGCTTGGAGAAACTGGAATGAACACAAGAAAGGAGGAAAGATCTCTAGTTCCTTCAAAGCATATCTTAAACAAGTCTTTCATCAAAAATATCCATGTAATCCCCAAGTTATTTTGTTCTAAGATGTTAATCACATCAAATTTCCATTCTTGGACTGTTTCTTTTCCTTTCTCTCATACAGCCTTATACACACTAAGCAATGAAGAAATCCTTAATCCATCTCTTTAGTCATGGAGATGGTGGAGCTGGTTCTGCTGCCCACAACCACCACTAATACCCTCAATAATCATTATTACTGTGGCAGAAAGATAAGCTGATACCACCACAGTGATAGAAAACCAAACTTCAGCTCAGAGACAAGTGTAATATGGTTCCTTGTTTCCAATGCTCTTTTCCCTCCTGTAATTTCAGCAAAGTCAGTGTTTATTGGCCACAACCATTTCCTGCCCTAGACCTGATTACTGAACAGGAAGGGTGGTGAGATGCCATGTGCATTTCCCAGCTGGGAATATATCCAGACATTGAGAAATACATTTCAGAGAGATGTATTTCTCTGCTCATCATCAGTGAGGACAGTGCTCACAAAAACAAAGCATTGCCAGTATGTGTCACCATAAGCTTGGTCCTTCCAGAGAAAATTGTATTCTCAATTCTCAGGTTTCTTCATGTAATACTTATTTGCACCAATAAACCATTTTATTTGGTGGTCCTGTTTGTCTCTTGTCTTAGCCTGAACACTTTGTTAGGGTACAATGCAGACTCCTGAGTATTTTACAGTTATGTTTTACCTGTTCACAGATTAAAAAATGGGATGAGTTACTTGAAGTTACACAGGAGGTAAATCATGCTGCCCTCACTTAGATTAATACTGCTGCTGACAAAAATATTCTATACATCACTCTTCGTGCTAGGGCATAGTATCAGTGCTTATGTGCCATCTGGGCATAGGTAAACAACTGCCCAAAGGGTTCTTCTGCACAGTTGTTAAAACACAGTGAAATAATTTAGTAAATGAGTAACTGAAAAGAGAATTTCATTTCAAAAAGTTATGTGAGCCATTAGAGAGCAGGAAAAGGCAATGCTAAAACCTGAACCCAGTGTATTTCTGAGCTGTATATCCCAGTGTGTTTGTACTGGCACAGATAACTTCTGATTTTCACAACTGTCCCTGATTCTAGGCTGAAGACAAAGCAGATGTTTTGAACAAGGAACTTCTCCTGACCAAACAGAAGCTAGTGGAGACTGAGGAAGAGAAAAGGAAGCAGGAAGAGGAAACTGCTCAGGTAAGGCATTCTCCAGATTTTTCCATTTAGTTAGTAAATGCGAGAAGAATGATATGCAGAAAAGTGTAGATGTGTTGCAATTGTGAAAAGGATTTTGTCCTCAAAATGCAGTTTCAATCAAAAGTTTATAGTGCCAGGGTAGTTTTTTCCCCCAAAGTACAGTTTTCAGTGGTTTTCTTTACTTGAGCTTTGAGTGCTTAGTTTTTCATAGTTTATCCTCTTTTAAATCTTGTAACGATTGTTGTCACTAGTGGTGAGGAATCTCAGCTAAGGAGATGTGATCAGACCTTTTAAATATCTAAATGAAGCAGCTGGAGGAGTTGTTGCCTTGTAAGAGCCCATTCTGGATTCAGCTGTTGGATCACTTAAATAATGTTCCTGCCTGAAGCTAGATCCAACAGCAGAATAGGGGTGGGGGTGGGAAGAATTTTGCTGACTAGACCTGGCTTGATACTCAGTCTTTGTTCTGTAATCCTATTTATCTAACATGTACATTTTGAAAGTGATACCCTGGTTTTTATTTTTGCTATTTGGCAACAGTGACTGCAACAATTAATGTTAATTTGTTGTGTCTCTCTAAAATGGAGCTCTGTTTTTGCTGTAAGTAAGGCAGTGAGGCTTTTTCCTACTGAAAGGGCTCTTCAAGTGGAGTGGTTCTGAAGGAGAGACAAGTTATCTGTGTTTTCACTCAGTGCCAAAGACCCAAGCAGATTTTTTTTCTCCTGTTATGGAGATAAGAACGATAATGTTGAGAGATTCTTCTTATTATTCTGTATCCAAACAATCTGGCCAAACCTGCTGTGACCATGTGCAGAGAAACAAAAACTAAATCAATAAACCCCACTTAATAGTAATGGGGGGTTTTTTTGTGTTCCGTGGACCATGATGTACCACCATTTAACGCAGAATAGGAATTAAGTTACAGGAGAGTTCTCTAACCAGTGATAAAGGGTCAGAGTATAGACTTTTTGGTTATCACTAATATAATCAGTATTTGTAAACTGAGTAAATCAGACAACTGTCCGAGAACAGGAATTTCATAAGAAGCAGCTGTAGAGCTGTTGTAAACACAGTGAGACACGAAGAAAACAATCTGAATTTGAGAAGTTTTGTCAGTGTACTGTGTAATCTCTATCCTTCAATTCCTAGCTGAAGGAAGTCTTCAGGAAGCAGCTGGAGAAGGCAGAATCTGAGATCAAGAAAACCACAGCCATTATTGCAGAGTATAAACAGGTACCATTCCAGAGACCCTCTCTCATATTTCTTCTTTCATCCTGTTATGAGAGCTGAATTTTCAGAATTGCAGATCTCATCCTTCAAATAAGCTCCACCTTTCAGGCTTTCAGAGAGCAATGCTGTTGTAATTTGTCATAAATCTTCTTGTGGCTTTCCTAATAGTCTCCTAATTAGGCAGTCAGGAATAACCTGTCTTTCAGCTAATTTTAGTACTCTAGGGTGAATGCTTCTGTACTTTGTGACATAATGCAGTATAAACATCATAAACCAACTCATCTATAAAATGTCCCTGTCTCTGTGTTCTGGTTCTGTATTGAATACTGATGGCTTTTTATCACTAGCAGCAGCAGTGGAGTTGTTAAGGGGACATGCATAAACCTGAGTGAGGCAGAATTTAAGAAACGTTGGTTCTAGTAAAAACCATTGTTAAAAAGCAGATTCTACTTTGGTATAGTAAACTTGAGCTAAGAGACTGCTTTCTCTGCTCCAGATTTGTTCCCAGCTGAGTACCAGGCTGGAAAAACAACAAGCAGCCAGTAAAGATGAACTGGAAGTTGTGAAGGTGAGAACCATGTCTCTACATGGGGGATATTTCTAACACACATGTTGCTGAATGCCAGGGATACAGAACAAAACCTGAACTGTATCTTAAAGTACATCAATAGCCCCACATGCATGTTTCAGCAGATGTAAACAAGGAAAGGGTTTGTTTCCTTTCACTGTTCCTTATCTTGCATCAGACAGTGTGGAACTCTCAAACTGAAGTGCATTTAGTACTTGGCTTTTCCTTTTGCTGTTAAAATACATACTTCTGGTAAAAATGTAGAGAAACAGTATTTACTTTGATGTTTTGATTAACTGGAAAAAAAAAAAGATGACTCTCTAGAAGACAAAACATGCTGTTTCTCAAGTGTGCACAGCTGAGGGATTGGAATTGGCCCGATTGGACAACATTTATATTTGGGTTTCTGTAATTAAAGTAGAATTGGTTTAAGTAATTAAACCAAATAACACAGCTAGGACCATCCCCAGAATATCCACAGGGGTTCCTCTCCCTTCTCTAAACCCCTTACCAGGAACACCTACATAAGAGGCAAACATTTCCTGATAGGTAATAATAATAATATTATTATAATAATTTAGAGTAGGCAGAGTTATTTACCCTCTGCTGTAGCTTCTACATATTTCTTTAGTACTCAAGCTGAACTGGATTTGTTGCTTTTTAGTGACTTTTTAATGTTATTGATAATAACATAATTCTAGGATTGACATTCCTATATTCTGCTGAATAGCTCAATATCCTGTTTTAGTCTGTGAAAGCCAGGCCAGCTGTTTCATCTACTCAGATTTAATTTACTCTTCTGAGTTTTGCTGACATAAATATTACAAAGCTTTGGTAGCAAGAAGATTCTAATATAGGAGCAAAGTCTCCACACTTAGAGCATGCTACATAGATTTTAGGAATTTTTATAGTGGTTAACATACCCTGGAAATTGTTCATGAACTACTCAAATTCTTTTCATGCCAGTTACAAAAACTGCAGTACTCGATGGTTTGAGGTTGAGGCAGCCTGACAAATAAAATGGCTCTTCCAGAAAGTACAGCAACTCCTGAAATGTGAATTAAGAATGAGCTTTCTGGGTATTTCAGGGCAAAGTGATGGCCTGCAAACACTGCAGTGAGATTTTCAGCAAGGAGGGGGCACTGAAGGTGCCTGCTGTAAGCACGGACAACAAAGGCATCGAAACAGATGACGAGAAGGATGCACTGAAGAAGCAGCTGAGAGAGATGGAGCTGGAGCTTGCACAGACCAAACTGCAGCTTGTGGAAGCCAAGTGCAAAATTCAGGTACGTAGCATCCAAGTACAGCAGGGTGGTCACCTTAACCTCTGAATGATACAAAAATTGTTCCAAAAGGGAGCACATACCTGCACGCCTGTATATCTGAACTTTCAGAAAAAAAAAAAATCTGTCTTAAAAAGAAAAAGTTGATTTGTGTGTCTAAATACCTTGTGCTGTTTCAGCAGTTTGAATGTCTTCTCTCCCCAGTGCCTGGGAGATTTGATTGCGAGGGAAGTGCTGGACTGCAGGGACTTAGTGTGAAGATGCTTCTTTGTTAATTCATTAGGTTTTGATCAGTCTGACTATTCTGCTTTCTTAGGAGCTGGAGCACCAGAGAGGAGCCCTTATGAATGAAATCCAAGCCGCCAAAAACTCTTGGTTTAGCAAAACCCTGAACTCTATCAAAACGGCCACAGGCACGCAGGCAGCAGCGCAGCCGCAGCCGCCGCTGCCCCCCAGAGAGGGCAGCACATAGTCCCAGCCACAGCCGGCACAAGAGCACAAAGAACAACACAGCTGAAACCTTGGAGGATTCTTCCAGTGGTCTCTCCTCCTGAGCAAAGGACAGTCAGGCAGGAGTGCAGGCTTGAAGTGAAATTCTTCAGTGTTTTTCATTCATTTTCTGATGTGACCCTTTCCAAAGGGGGAAAAAAAAGTCCTGGTTTATGTTGAATTCCTACTTCCCATACTGCCTTGCTGAAAGCCACATTCTGATACCTTCATACTTTTACACTTTATTTTATATGACTAGATGTTAAATAAATATTTCAAAACTAGGTCTTTAATACACATCTAATTTGAAATAATTTTTGTCTTGCATAGAAGGTTTTTCTTCTGAAGGAAAAGAGAGAATGAAAAATGTACAGCACTGCAGCATAATCTCTCCCTAGAAAGCACAGCGTAAGGCATTGAGGATAACTTAGGCCCTGGGACCATCTCAGAAGTTTATTTATCACAGCAACTGTGTCCTGCAGAGAAGCACTTTTTGTAAAGCTTAGGCCATAGCAAAGATAGGCTTGTGCTCTCCTGGCACAGTTGCTATGAGCTTCCCTTATGGCTTCTTAGTTTGGATTGGTTTTCCTTCAGAAATGCAAGTAGTGCAGTTTTTGTAACATTGTTGTTTAAAGGCTATTTACAGTTCAACTGGAATTTAACAAAAAGTTCCCTGGTTCCCTTTTTTAATTCATGTTTATATTAAGAATTCCAAGGAATAATTCCTTCCACCGGGATAAAGGGAAGCTTTAGTTTTGACACTAATCTGATGTTTTTGCTGAGAAGCAGAATGGAGACCTTGCATGGTTTTCACCTTTTGTAAATCCTGTGCAATAAAGGGTAGGTTTTATGAATAAAAGTAATGAAAGCCTTGCCCTGGGTCTATATTCAGATTCCAAATTTGACACAGAAATGAGGTATCAAATAAAACACCCAAGAGGTTTGTGCTGCACTGATGATGAATAAGATACCATAGAAACGAGATCTGTTTGCTAGAAGTGTTTGGTTAGGAAACACTTTGTTGGTATTACTTATTTTTATAAAAACAAGCATATTCGAGTGGAATACAAGCCCTAGACTTTCCTGTGGGGGTAGACATCTCTGGTTGTGAAGAACCTGTCTGGTTGTTTTATATCTCTTAAGGTAAGAAAGTTCAAAAGCATTTGTTTTGACTAAACATGAAGTGTTGATAGAAATACTTATTTCATGGAAAATTAAACTATTGCTTGAACTGATGGAATATTTTTTTAATTATACATGTCATGTCTGAAGACGGTCTTGCAGGTAAATGTCATTGCTGGACTAAATGTTGTGTATTCATTGTTTCCTTTACAAGATTTTTCCAGGGACACTAGTTCTGTTTTGATCCTTTTTTTTTTTTTTTTTAATTCTAAGGAATGCCATACATTGTCAGTTTTGTACAATAAAATTTAATAATACCCATCTTGTGCTTTGTTGTCAAGCATAATTGTGAATTATTTTCATCAGGGTAGTACAAATTTAATGTTACCAGTGCCAGAGGAAAGGTTCTAAAAGGCAGTCAGCTGACAGAAGTAGAGATCAAAATATAATCACCATCCTGACACAATTCTCTCTTCTAAGAATAACGGGTTAAAAAACTTTAATATTTTAAAATGTACCTTCAAGAACAGTGACTATTACTGGAATTATTAATACAGTGAGGAACAAAAGAGGGGGAAACAGAAGGTATTTCTTTTGCAAATGTTATAAAAGGTCTTTTTCCCTTGTCACTGTCTTGCTCATAATATTTGCATAAATGTTTCCATTCTCTTGACTGACTAAACCCAGTGTTAGTCATTCACTTACCAGTTCTGCTTCACATTCAGAACATGAATCTGAATTAATAATAAATCTGAAGTGACATTTAGGGGTGTCTGGTGAACATCTGATTGTTGCATTTGAGAGTACTGTGCCCATGAGGGAAACTGGTTATTTGACAAGTGTCTGAATTTCTCATTTCATTTATCTTAAGCTGGATAGTTACAGCTGGATTTAAAACCATGTTTGGAAAAGTTCAGTAAGAACGATTAAGGAAATGTGATTTCCCTGAGCAGATGAGTTAAGAGCTCACTTTTGCTCACCCCTCCTACTCCCCGTTGTACAGTCCTGTCCCTTGTCCTTGTTGTAGTATGTACTGGAGATAATTAAAAACAGCAACAACAAAAAAGATGTGGGTGGATTTATCCCCCTGCAGTTCATCTTTTGTCAAGTGAACGAGTTAAATCACCTCAAAGGGTCCAGTGAGTGCAAACGGATGGTGGGAGTGGGACTTTCCAAGTTCATCAAAAAGGAACTGGTAAATAAGGTCACCACATTTCACAGAATGAGCTTTGACACAACTTTCATTTTCTCAGCGTAGCTGCTTTCTGACCTTGGAAGTTGAGTTTCAGGAACAAAACCACCTTTGCTACCTGCTAGCCATGATGATTTCAAGCCCTTGTAAGGATGGAAGCTGGCTTAACTCACCAAAGGACGTTTCAGAAAGCAGTGACCCTAAAAACAGTAAACCATTTCCACCTTCCAGCTGTAGATCCAAGGTAG
This sequence comes from Aegithalos caudatus, assembly GCA_013389925.1. Classification (NCBI taxonomy): domain Eukaryota; kingdom Metazoa; phylum Chordata; class Aves; order Passeriformes; family Aegithalidae; genus Aegithalos; species Aegithalos caudatus. The sequence goes on along the minus strand of WEIU01009622.1, from coordinate 23,714 downwards.
CATTTGTAGCAATGGCATTTGGAAGAGTAATATTTAGGTGGAAACTGCATCTTCTCAGCATTACTGAAAGAGAATAGCTTTATGGCATCTTGATGAATATTCAGAATGAAGGAAAGGAGCAGGACTCCATGATTAAACCAGGCAAGCTAAAATTCTATCTGCGGACTATAGATGCTACTGGGAAATTTAGTTTCCTGCAAGAAAAGAGATCTCTGTGTGAAATAACTACCTACACACATACCCTTGGATTTGTCAGGGATAGCTGGCTTATCGCTCAGCTTTTCAGCAGGAAACATCATCAAAGTCTCACTGAAACTGTTGTTTCCATGTGGCACTGGAACAGATAACATGGCTCCTAAGTCTGGAGTCAGCAACCTTTTTTCCCTGAGTCTGTACTAAACTATGTGTTCAGATCAAACTTTTATTAACATTAATTTGAATTTTATAAATATATATGTGGAACTAAAACCTATTTTTAAATTTTATTGAGAATGCACCATTCTGAAATAAAGTCTTTACTTTGATTAGGAACAAACCTCCAAAGAATATTTTTACTACAACTTTTCTTTTGTTGGACTATAATCTGTTCCTGAGATGCCCAATGTGGGGGGCAAAAAAAAAAAAATATCTTTCTTTTCACTTCAAAAAGTTGGTTTTCCTTTGACTGTAATACTTTACAGGCTAAATGAAGCAAGGCTGATTTAGTTATGTGGTACATTTGTGAACTAGTCTTGTATTATCTTTGTGAACAAAATTTAATATTCTAAAGTAATAGGAATTATTCCACTTAGTTTATGTTTCTAAATATACCTGGAGATGAATAAAAATTACAGAAAATACCATGAGTAGAGAAGCCAAGAACTGCAAAATCCCTGAGGTGCATCTGCATTAGGGTTTGGCAGAACCAGTCTCAGGAAATGCAGTCAGCCGTGTAATCAGTACTGCAAGTGGACAAACCCACCCTTGTCCTGTCCATTAATGAGATTTAATTTGCTACAGTTGAGTTACTTTGCTACAACTAAGTTAAAGTGCTTGCACAGGTAAGCAGTATTTTTTTTTTCTTTGTTAGACCTTTTAAATGGCTTCTCTTAGTTGGCCCTTGAAATTTATTTTAAGGCAAATGAAGATGTCTGCACTGTGTTAAGAACAACTTGAAATAAAACCAGCCGTTTACGAGGGGAGATGGAGATACAAAGTCAAGAACTGCAAGAGTTCAGTCCCTTCACAATGCATGAAGTATCCCATTGACATCAGGGTGGTGATGTCACTCATTGACTGAAGGTGCTAGTTTAGGAGAAAATAAAAAAGTATCAAAATTTGAAAGTCACATGCCATGCTTTCTCCACAGGATCAAGGCAGGGCTGTCCCCTTCCTTCTAGTAAGTAGCTGCAGTGAAATCCATGAAACTACTTGTATGTGTGGGAGAACTATAATCAGGTGATTTTCATTTACTCAGAGGATTTTCATTTACTGTTAGACTCAGGGATAATTGGCAACTTCTGCATCATCTCCTAAACCTAAACACCCTTGGCTTTGAAACCAGAAGCACTCCTACCTTACAGTGCTGGTGTTCTTCCAGCTGCCAGAGAGAAGAATGTAATTAAGTGTCATGTCTGATTGATTTTGAAGAGGGCAGAGATGTTCCCCTCGGGTCTGTGGCTGACAAGCAACTCCCTGTCCCTGCTGGACCCTGCTGAAGGGGCTGCTGTGCAAAGAGCTGGCTGCACCAGATGTGCAAGCACAGAGGTTAAAACTGAATTATTTGTCTGTCTATTGTGCTAATATCCTACTAGGAACCATTCCATGAGCTCCTTCCAGGTAATAACCCTAAGGGAAGACATGATGAAATGCTCAAGTTTGGATCTCTCAGGTTTTAGGGGAGGTGTCACAGCAGCCTTTAGAACTGAGCTAATCCACAGGTGGCTTCTGGGAAATGCAAGGAATTTGCAACTGGATAAATAATGCTCAGCATTGATCAAGACCTTATCTTTCCCAGGTCAGAAGTTTACACAATTTATTTCAGAATTGTGACTTAACACATACAGGTGAATTCTCCAGGAATACAGGGCTCTCCATTTCTCCTGGGTCACAACGGCTTTGCTACTGAATGTATTTCATGCAATTTTTACCTGAAAAACAAAAAATGGGTAGAGAATTAGGATATTACTTTTTATTATTTTCTTATTCAGTGGGACTTGCTTTTATTTAACCTGTAAAGGAATATATATGTATCTTTGGAGAACTATATCTTACATATAGAATAATATATAAGAAATGGAACTACAAGGGGATAAATACATCAAAAGGATTTGGTGTCATAAATTTCATTTGTGATTTGATACCACCAAAATCCTGGGCTGTACTAATTTCCTTACAGTTTCTCTTCTTTCTGTATTTTATATAATACATGGATGGTACTACCAATGCAAATCACAGCAGGTGTTCCCAGATTTTTCTTCAGATCTCAATTCCTGTCTTTCAGTAATCCCTGGGTGTGCAATTCTGCTGTACCACCCGCGAAAGCTGTGCCAGGAGCTCTCTTGAGCCTTGGGAACTCTTGCTTTCCCATGGAAGAAGATTCTCTGGTTTCTTTGACCTGGGAAAAGATGACATATGAATGCAGAAAAGTTTCTAATTGAGCATAATCCATCTCCCTCTGTGTCTGCCATTAAGGTGGGTTCAGTCCAGCACACTGAAAACAGAGCAGCTTCAAATCTCTGACTCCATGACAATGAAGTTTTCCAGGTTCAGGGTTGCCTTTGTGATCTGGGTGTGTCCCAAGTTCACAAACCCTAAAGAGTTAAGGAAAAAGGAGCATCGTATTCCGAGAACCATTCAGTACTACCACTACTTGGGGAACACGTCCATGTATTACATAAAGTATGACGTGAAAATATAAGTGTAATGCTTGTTATTAAAAGTGCAATTCAATGTACATGGTCACAACAAATGTTTACTTTTTTAATTGTTACAGAATTGTTCAGATCAGTACCTTGTTATCATTGTGTGAACGATGCCTTGTAAAATAAATGGAAATGGAAAACAACTTGGGATTAAGGTGCTTATTTTCCTAAGCCGTTGACTTAAGAAGCAGCTTAAATCTGCTTGCAGGAAGAAGCAGCTGCTGTGTCAGGTTTTATGATGCAGCTCTGTTGCACCGAGGCACAGTGACTTGGCAGGTTGGCTGTCCAAAGGGGGTGCATGCTAATTCCAACCCATTCCTTAGGATAATGTTCACAGGGAGCTGTGCCAGAGAGCTAAGGGCTCACCCTGCTCCTCATGCCAGTCTGAGGTTGCCAGCACAGAAAATGCTTTTCCTAAAAGTTGGTGATACACAGCAATGGGACAATCGTTGTTGTGAAGGACTTCATGCTTCCCTGGAGTACACAAGCCTTGAGGCAGTGCCTGCCTGCAGGGAGAGACAGGGGAGGCAGAAGGAAACAGCAAGAAACTGGCAAGTGACTCCTCAGAGAGAGGCAGGGCTGAGCAGGAACGGGACAGAGCAGGAGGTGTCGCAGTCAAACGGGTCCAAATGCTCTATAAAACCATTTCTCCGTGTGAGAAACTGCTCTAGGATTTCTATTCTAGTAACTGAGATGAACAGTTCCCAGAGAACAGCAAAAGCACACAGCACTTCTGAGGAGATAAGGCAAAGAGGGACAAAAGCTGAAGATTAAATTCAGCAGTCCTAACATTTTGTATGGATTTCCCTCCACATCACTATCCAAAAGTGTTTGTCAGGAGAGGAGGCAGTGTCCAGATGCTGTTGCAGCTTTCTGCAAAGGAGAGGTACGTGGAGCTTGTTTTTACACGACAGGAGTGACAACTCCTCCACATGGATGCTGCCACTCAAAGGGAAGTGGCATGTGTACAGAAATGCTCATCATTTAAGGAAACTAAATAAACACTTTATTAAAACAAAACACCAAACAAGGAAAAAAGGAAATTACAGGCTCACTTCAAATGCATTTCTATGATAATGAAAGCATTTCTTTCTCTAGCCAGAACTTAAATTAGAAAGCAATACCAATTTAAATTGTAAAGATAAGAGCACTTGCTAATATAAGACCACAACTGAGTGTGGAGAAATTCAGACTAGTAGCTACATTAAAAAACACAAAATTTTTCCTTGTCTCAGTTGCTGCTACACAAAAAAAATAAATTATAAGGAATTCCTGTATAAACAACTGCCCTTGACCAATTAAAAAAAAAAAAAAAAAAAAAAAAAAAAAAAAAAAAAAAAAAAAAAAGCTGTAAAAGTAAATTCCAGCTGAACAACATACTATATTTACTGGATAAAAACAATTATCCTCCCTCCAAATGCTATTCCTGAAGATGGTCAGGCTTACACTTAGTCCTATGAAAATTTAGAATAACCACAGTTAATTTTGCAGATCTTTTCTCCACTGCAGATCCTGAAGCACTGCAGCAGAGGGTTATAATAAACACCTCAGTACAACATCTGTTAAAACCACTCTGGGGAATGCCAACTTGAACATAAATCTTTGGCTTCAGGGCTTCTATGAATTCTTTTTTGTCAAATTTCTTCTTCCCTCCCTACCCCAACAGATCTCTTTACAGGTTAATTCCTGGATGTTCACTTTAGAAGAGAAAAAAACCCAGACCCTAAGCTCATGTATCAGCAAATGAGCTGACATTGCTCCATTTGGTAAAACATGTGCTGTAACAGGCACCTTGTTGTAGACAAATTGACATTTTGAGCACTGAAGGGCTGTGTTCTGTCTTGGGTCACACCATTTATAAAGGACATCAGGGGCAAACGCTGCCCCCTCTACATTCCTGCTGAGAGATAGAATATCATTGCCTTATTGCTTTCTTTCAGGGAAATGTTAAATGCCCAGTGGGGCTATGGAAATTTTTGTTGGTGCTCACTGCAACAGTGTCAACAGTCATGTTTTTCTTTTGATGAGGAAAATGCTTAAAAGAGAATTTTGGTAGCATTACACCATCATGTTTTTACATGCATATAGCCAAATATTCTGTAAATAAAAACTATATTTTCCTTGTAAATGATGTGATAACTAAGTCTCTTACTCATAAAGTCACTCCCAGAGTACACATTGTGACATTACAGGTCAGAAACAATTTCCCAACAGTAACTTACCCACTGGGTTTGTTATAGAAAGCTTATTATGCATTAATTGTGGGAGTCTCCCTCTCCTGTGGTGTGTGTTGAGGGCACTGTGCCATCTACCCAACTTCTACTGGATTTGGTTGTTTTTTAATTGCTGAAATCTTAGAACTTGAAGGCTTAAACCTTGCTGGAGTGATCTTGGAGATCTTTTCCAACCTTAATCACCATGAAAATGAGGAGCAGACACAGTACAGGACACTTAGTTTATAAACCCATCTTCCTTTTAAGGCCGGGAGCAGAGATTTCTTCCCCTTTGATCACTACGTACCTCCACCACATGAGCCTGATACTCTTTGTGTGCACAAGAAAACCAACACTTTACTTTGAAAATTATCCGAGGACCTTGATAGCCACGAGCTCAGGGGCACCGGCCGTAAAATGAGGGGGAGATTTCTGATCGCTAAACTAAAACCCAGCCCGTGCCCGCCTCAGCGACCCCTCACACTGAGCAGCCCGCCCGCCCGCCCCTCAGAGCCCGCGGGGCGGGAAGAGCTCCTGATCCCGCTCGTCCCTCAGAGCCCGGGGGGCGGGAAAAGCTCCTTGGTCCCGCCCGCCCCGCAGAGCCCGGCTGAGGGAGAAGCTCGTGATCCCTCCCGTCCCTCAGAGCCCCGTCCGTCCCTCAGAGCCCCGCTGAGGGAGAAGCACCCGCTCCCGCCTCCTCAGGGGTGGAGCGGGCCGGGCCTGTGGCGCTCGTCACTTCCTGCGGCCGGAAGGTTCCAGAGGTTCCACGGGGAGCCGCCATGGCCGTGGCGCGGGAGGAGGTGAGGCGATTCCCGGCGTTGCTCTCCGGGCGCTGGCGGGGCTCTGTGCGAGGGGCAGCGGTGTGAGGCTGGGAGGCGGGGAGCCCTCAGTCCCCGCGTTCGCTGAGGGCTGTGGAGGTCTCCCCCTGCGGCGGTGCGTGTTGAGGAGGGAGCTGTGCCATCCGCCCAGCTTCTGTCGGTTTCTGTTGTTTTAATGTATGAAGATTTAAGCATTGAAAGCTTAAACCTTATCTGAATTGTTGATCTTGTAGGTCTTTTCCAGTCTTGTGCTCTGAGATGGCCGTGGTTGAGCAGGGGAGTTGCACTCTTCCAACCTGAATTAAGATTCTATGGTTGTGCATGTCTACAGGCGTGGACAGGGGGTGGGGAAGGGATGATTCCGTGCTTAACTGGTTGTAGTGGGAAACTAAACTACTGACCTGATAAGCTGAAACTCCATCATTTGGAACACATGAAATTGTCATAAAAAAACCTGTGAACCCTGAGCGCATAGAATGTATCTAACGTCTACGTGTGATCCTTTGTTTTTGAACCAGTTGCAGAAAGATTTGGAGGAGGTTAAAGAACTGCTCACAAATGCCACTAGGAAGCGGGTGCGTGATGTCCTTCTGGCAGAGAAACAAAAGCTGGAGCTGGAAATCAAGAATCAGCCTCCACCAAAGCCAAAAGATGTGGCAGAGGAAGAAAAGTCATCGCTGGGAGGGTACACAGTGAAAATAAACAATTATGGTAGGATTATTTTTCTCAAGCTCCAGCATCTCTCTGAAGAGATGGCAGGGTGGCATTACTGGGAGTTAAGAGTTGCCACTTAGCATCATAGTGATGCCTTGAGTGTTTATTCCACACTGGAGACCCCACTTTAAAAGCTACCTCTTGTTTACCTTGCCATCGAACTCCCAGTGTGTATTGATCATGCTTGTATGATAGTGTTTGCTGGGATGCATTAAGTATCCTTGCTGTACCAGCTGGTATTTTTCCATTGCTTAGTGTTTAGCAGGAATGAAAGAGTACACTTTGGCTTCTGTGCACGCCATGTAGGTGAGAGGAGAGGGAATTGCTCAAGATGCAGGGAGTAGGGGAAGAAGTGGGTCAAGGAAACTGCAGCAGGAGCAAACAGCTGGCTCTGACTCCCCCTGCACAGCCTGGGTTGCTCTCTTTTGACCTGAGCTGATACGTGGGTTTTCTCAGAATTTGCAGGGATTAGGAAACAGGGCTACATGGGGGAACCTCCCTTTGTTCTCGAGTCATTCCTGAACAATTCATGTTTTCCTTTTATTGCTCTGAAAATTGCTTCAGTAAGGCAAAGACCCTAGTCATTCTATGGGGAAGTTGGAATACATGAAGCTAATGGAGGAAAGGTGAAACTTAATCTCTTTTTTTCACTTCCAGGTTGGGATCAATCAGATAAGTTTGTTAAGATATACATCTCTTTAAATGGTGTCCAGAAGCTTCCAGCTGAGAATGTGCAGGTGAAATTCACAGAGAGGTGAGTTCATCTTGCAGCACAACAGGAACACTGAAATGCAGGAGTGTGGTTCAGCCTTTTGTTTCTTCACTCCCTTTTTTCTTTTTTTACACTTAAGCTTTATTAGCTTTTAGTAGCACTTGAAGGTATCAGGGTATTTTCATTTTACAAATGCACCTCACTGTGCTTGACAGGTCACATAGTGTTAGCCCTGGGTATTCATGGTGATAGAACTGAGGTGTGCATTCAGGAAATTTGATTTTCCAAGTTTGTAGGTGGAAAGGATCCTAAATATATTGATTTGGTGTGAAGTCTGGATTGGTCCTTTTAATTTCTCTGTTAAAATTGAACTGAACACTTTGAGAGCCCTGGGAATAAAGTCATTCAAGCCTGTTGGCCTGCTTTCCCAAGAAATACTCTGCTTTCCTAAGAAATATGCCTGGTTTTCAGACAATGTAATGATTGGAATATTTGTGCCTTTCCTCCCTCCACGTCCTGGGTGCAGGTCATTTGATCTGCTAGTGAAGAACTTGAATGGGAAGAACTACACTATGACCTTCAACAACCTCCTGAAGCCCATCTCTGTGGAAGGCAGCTCCAGAAAGGTCAGTGCCATTGTCTGTTAGAGGTGCTTTAGGATCGTGTTCACTGCCTGGCTGCTTCAGGAGACTCAGTTCGTGATCTCTCCCTTCTGCTGCCAAGTCTCTGCACTGTGAACATGAGCCTTACTAACCTGTGATTGTCATAACTGCGGAATTAGTCTCTGGAATCCTATTTCAGGAGATCATGTCTGGATATTGAATAGCTCACCAACAGGATTTCAGAAATAATTAAGCAGAAAATGCCACCAGGCGTTCATTTGCATCTTTGTGCTTTTAAATACCTCTGAGAAATTCTTTGCGATTTATGAGATTTGTCAGCAGGCTGAAATCTTGGGAAGCTTAAATAGGCTTAATTCCCAAAGCCAAGTCTGAAACCTTCTCTGCCTTAGTAAGGGTGTGTTGTTCCAGAACTGAGCCACTGGTGTGGTGGTTTAACCCTAGCAGGGGGTTAATTTTCTAAGGGAAGAATCAACTCCATCCCAGCCAAAACTAGGACAACTAGTAACACTGTACTGGTGCTGACTGGTGATATCCATACTCTGCTGCTTGTGGCACCTTCCCAGGGGTAGAGATGTGTCACATGCCTCCTGTGAGTTCTGTGTTGTGCTTGGTGACATCAGCTGTGAAGAACTGCTGGTTCAATTGGAAATTGGCCTAAAATGAGTACAGAGGGAAAAGCAGCTGAAATAAACGAGAGTGATGCTCTGGTGATTTTTAATATAGTGTCAAAGCGAGCAGTGCTCGTGTACTTATTAAGCCAAGCTAAAGCTGCAGCAGACCCTGGTCTGCTGTGGTGTGCAGGAGTTCTTTGTGAAATTTAGGTCAGGGTTGCAAGTCAGCAGGCTTGGTAACTTGAAAACATGTTGCAAGATTAAGCAATACCCTAAAACTAGTTTATTGTCCTTGGAGAAATAAAGTGGAGGAGCCTCTGCCTGGACCTGGTATGCTTGAGGAAGTCTAGCAAATAATAGTCACTCTTTACCAGGCAGTCCTGGGCACTTGAGCATCCTTTAAATCACTGAATGGTGTTCCTGCAGCACTTTATGTTCTGTATTGGTGCTCTAAGTCTGTGCTAGTGTTACATTAACCACATACATGAGTTGGCCACAATGAAATTAATACTTTTTACCAAAAGGCTGAGTACATGCAATCATTTTTGTCTGCTACATAATAATGGATAGCTGAAAGGTTTCAGGAACTCCTGAGTATGGAAGAGGTTTATGGAAGGAGCTAACCTGACATCTCTTTATGAAGCATTCTAAATTCATGCCTTGCTGTTCATATGCAGATAAAGACAGACATGGTCCTTGTGATGTGTAAGAAGAAGCAGGAGGAAAAATGGGATTGTCTCACCCAAGTGGAAAAAGAAAGCAAAGAGAAAGAGTAAGTGTCTTCTCAGCCCTCCATCCTGTTTTCCATTTCCTGTTCCCTGTGTTAGGACTGTTGGGAGTGATCTGTACTGACTGTGCAGTTATTCTGAGGGTTGGTGGTCTGGGGACAGGCCCTGAGGTGTCTGAGGATCGTTAGGTCAGGATTTATTTTGGTACTTGTAGGACTGCAAGTGGAAGAAATATACTTTGAGTATATGCCAAAGTATTGCCACTCCACTGTTTTATTGCTACTTATGAAGGCTGCATCATAGGACATATGATAGGGAAGACCTGCAGTGAGAATTCTAAAGGGAGTCAACCAATTAAAGATTCATTTGCGTTTTGGTGGCTGCATTCACTGCAAAAACTGCATTAGTGAGGTGTTTTTAGATCAAGTGTGTATTATATAAAAATACATGGATATATCCCCTGCAGCTCTACTGGTCAAAGTAATCTCTATCACCTGTGTGTGAAGTGCCTGCACAAAAACCCCTGTGTGCTTTTGGCAAAACAGGTCTTTAATCATCTTTTACTTAGATGATTTTTCAAAGTATCAAGTTTGTAACAATTCAAGTGCTTGGGAGCAGCAGACAGCTTAGACATACACAGGGTGGTGAATGACAGCAGAAAACACCTGGGGCCAAGAGACTTTCTAAAATATATATATAAATATGTATATCATATAATGATTTAATGTTATTTTTCATGTATAGCCATCTTGAAGAATGAAAACACTGCTGAGAATGTTATCCCTGCCAGCAGTTCATTTTGTGTGTTTTTAGGGTGATTTGCTAAAACTGATTGGGCATAAGTACCTGAATTTAGGGCAAAACAACCCTCTCCACCCAAGTAGCATCACAGGAGATTTAAAAGGAAGTGATCTGACAATTAATGCAGTTTTCTGGAGGGACAGGGTCACTTTGTTAAGCCTGTAGCTTGGGTAGAGAATTCCTGAAGATTTACTGTTTGTCCAACGAACAGCTCCAGAAATGCTGGTCCCAGCCAGGGCTGATGGTTAGCCCTGAGCGTGAGGAGATTGCTCCCTCTGCTGATCTGTTTTCATCTGCTGTGATTTTGAGCTAGACTGCACTAGAAACTACCTCCAGGATTTTGGAAAATGGGATAGAGAAGACTTTTGCCAGAGAGGGCATTATTTATAGTAGGGTCATAGGGCCATGTCCTCCGTGGCTGCTGACTGCAGGTGGCACTGCTCATCACCTGAGAAAATTGCTTTGAAATGCAATGTGTTACAAAGTCAATTACTCTGGAGATCATCTGAAAATGTGAAGGCAGAAAAAAAAGCTTTTTGGGTGCGAATGTGGTCTCTCCAAAGAGCTGGATATAGTCATTTCTCCATTTTTATTCACCCATCACGTAACACAAGATGGGTATTGGCACTTTCTGTGTCTCTTATATTTCACTTCTGCTTCCTGCAGTTAATTTGGGGAGTGCTTCCAGGGTTGTATTTACTGCAAAATGCTTCACATCAAAATACTGTCCCACCCCATGGGACATCTCTAGGTGTATCACTCAACTTGCACTTGGTTTAAGGGTGTATCTTAGGATTCTTCCTATTTGGAATCTGACTGAGACTGCCGTGATCTGAAGACTTTGCCAAAGCAGAAGTCCTATTACGAGGATGTTTCAAACAAGTATTAGCATTCAATTTTGTTGGGTATTCCTGACCTTCTTATGTATCCATCTTGCAGGAAGGCTGCCTATGACACCACAGATCCTAGTGAAGGGCTTATGAACATTTTAAAAAAGATGTATGCGGAAGGGGATGATGAAATGAAGCGCACCATCAATAAGGCCTGGGTTGAAAGCAGAGAAAAGCAGTACAAAGGGGACATACCAATGGATATCTGAAAGTACTCTAAGGGCCGCCTTAAAACTGATCTTCCATGTGAGACACGCTGTGCTGCAAAGATCATCGTTTACATAACCTTCTTCCAAGCAAAGACAGTCATTTTCCATTTCAGGTTGGAGAAAATATTTAAATAAAATAGCTTATAAAGCATTTCTGTCAGTCAAGTGGTTCAGCGTTTCCTGAGGAGGGAAGCATAGGATATCACCCCTCCTTGAAAAATCATCTCAGATGAGTGGGGAGTGCTGTGAGAATGAGAACAGAATGTGAAAGTAAAGGAATCTTAAACTAGGGTGGGTCAAGGCCTCAGTTGCCAGTGTGTACCCGTGTGGTTGCTGGGGCTAGTGTTACCTTCACAGGGTGTAGCCTTTGGATTAAATACGGGAAAGTGCTGAACTGTAAAGGGAGAACTGAAGAAAGCACAACCACACCCTAAGCACTTGATAGTAGAGCAGAAACAATATGGTGTTAAATCCTGTGGTACTCAAATTTAATTATTACTCTCAGAAACTACTACTGTGTAATAATACTATGAATTTTGGAAATCAAAGTGCTCGTGCCAGCTGTGAGCACCCTGGGACATCTTTGAGATGGCATCAGTCAGGATGCAGTCCACAGTCACCAGCAGGAGAGCAGGGAGCTGTGATGCTGGACAGGGAGCTTGCCCTGGCTGCTGCAGTGTGAAGTAGGAAACAAGGGATAAGCTCCACTTTCTCCATCGACTTCTAAAGGGTTTTAAGGTAAGAAAGTAAGATGTATATTAAGATGGCTTATAGGCCAAAATATGACTCAGCTGGGTGTGATGGGTGGGTTGCTGTCAGTTTGCTGCTAGTGGTATTTGGCCTTTTTGTTGCCACCTCTTAGCCCCTGCTGGGGACGGGCACAGAGCAGCCACTGCTGCCCCTTTACTGCAGTGCTTTGAAGAAGAGTACAGGGCAAACATGACCTTAGCAGCAAGCCTGTTGTTAATTGTGTCCTTCCTGCCTCCTTCCCACGTGTCTCCCAAGGACAGATTTGTTGTTACCTGTGGATTACTGAAGCCATTAACTCTCCTGTTAGGGTCTGGACTAGGGCTTCCTTGCTACTTTGTTCTTGAAGCACTGGACCCAGCGCTGCACTAGGAACAGGAGAAATACCAGCACAGTGTAGTTTCTAACAGGTCCTTTAGCCACTTTGTCTGCTTGTTACTATACATATATATTTAGTTAGCATAGCAAGAGTATCTAAACTTGTTTATTCCCACTCTGTGCTTGCCCTGGTTCACAGCAGAATATCACTTTGTCCTGTTGTGCAGTTTTGTTGATGCTTTTACCCAAATTACCATGATGAACTTACCGTATGGTGGCAAAAAAAAAAAAAAGCTTAAACGAGCCTTGTGCTGTATGTCTTTATTTCTAATGGTACCCATAGCACAAACCTTAGCTCAGTTTTGCAAGCATCACGTAGTGACTTTTTTCTCCCAATCAAACTGCCTCTCACACAGACCAGTTCAGTGCAGTCGTGCTGCTGCTTGTCAGCTGATACCAACTGGAATCCAGTGGGTTTAATGAATCAGCAAAACTTTTCCTCCTTCCCTTATTAGATTGACATTGATCCTGGACTCCGAGGCAGGACAGTCTGGCTTTAATTACACACACAAGTGAGCCTGGTTTGTTTCTTCTGCCTGAATGCACACCCAGGTGGTGGTGATCACCACATGGCTCTCTGTACACCCGACATCTGAGCGTGGTCGGCAAAGTGGCGGAAAACAATCCTGCTGAGCCTCCACCGCCGCTTCACCCCTCGCGGGCGGGACGTCAGCACACAGCGGTTCCGGATCCTCACGGGGCAGCTGTCCCGGGGCAGGGCAGCGATCTCCTTGTCAGCCGCTTCCTAAAACACAACACAGCCTTAGAGTTCATCTGTGTTTCCTGGCATTTACAGGGGCCTTACTGCCAGACCTCACAACCCAGACATAGAGCAGGCACCAGCACAAGCTTCTCTACCACCTCATGAATAAACTTGGCTATTTAGTTGAGAACTTGAACCTGTCTTCCTCACTCAGCCCGCCCTTTCTGGGCATTCCAACAGTGAATGTAAACTGACCCACATGGAGACCTGACCCACATGGAGACCCCCACATTAATCTTATTACACAGACAGAACAATCTCAAGCCATTAATTATAACCAGTCAAATCAGCTTGTCTCTGTCCTTGTTGCAGGGTGGGGTAGCCCTCTAAGAGACCCAAAATTTAACCTTATTAAAGACTGAATAACCTCAAGCCAGGAATTATACTTAGTCAAAAACCCACTTGTCTTTCTCCTTGTTGCAGAGTAGGCTAGTCCTTCAGATCAGCTGAATTTAAATATATGTTGTTTATTAACTGCCTGCTGGGGCTTTTTTTGTATTGGTTTTGTCTCATAAGAACATCCAGCACCAGTCAGACTTGCCCAAGAACAGTAAAGTCAATATATAAAATTCATACACTTTCTCTCCCAGGATGTGGACGTGTGGCCAGAACACATACAGAAGTAATCTGATACTGGCAAATGTTTTTGGAGCTTTGTATGGCACGCTGAGAGCAGGGCAGTCAATTTTTAAGAACAGTTTTAACACCCAGATCTTATGCAAATTTCACATGCTTGTAGCTCAGGCAAGAAGTAAAATTAAATATTTATAATTGCACAAATTGGTGGTTTGGGCTAGATCAGGCATTCATAAAAAATCTAGAGTTTATTATTCTGAATTATTTGAAGTAAAGAAAATAGGTTTGTCAAATGTATGGGGCAGTGTGTGGGGAGGAAAATGTGACTTTGCTGTATTTAGCGTTACAGACACTGCTTACACAAGCACTGGTTTTAAAAAACCCCACAGTGCAATGCACACAACCTCCAGTCAGGTGAATGTGCTGTTGTTGTAAACACCCCCAAAAGGCTGAACTCACTGTAGGGCACGACACAATCCTGTGCTTGTGAGCTGGGGAAACACATTTGTGACCTGGGACAGCCCTTTGGATCTGTAAAGTGACTGCTGTGGCCTCAAACACACCACAGCAGCAAGAGTCACGTGTGGGTTCGTGCCCTGACTGGGCACAGCCAGCTGCCGGTACCTGCAGTTCCTTGGGAAGGATGGAATTCTTCCGGATGGCGTTGATGCGCAGCCTCTCATCTGCATGCTTGTATGCAATCTTCCTTCTCTTGACGTCCCGCAGCATCCTCCAGTCCACATAGTAGCTCCGCACCTGCCTTGGGCAGGGCGAGGGGAGAACCTGATTTAAAAAATAACATTTGAGATACCTGCCTGTTGCATATGCTGTGCCCTAGTCAAGCATGAATCGTTATTTCCATAAAGCGTGGAATATCCTGAGTTGGAAGCGCCCCACAAGTACCGTCAGGTTCAACACCTGGCCCCAACACGGCCCCCACAATCCCATCACTGGTTGCCCAGTCTGAGCTCTGGCAGCCCTGGGCTGTGACCATTCCCTGAGGAACCTGTTCCACTGACCGACCACCCGCATGGGGAAAACCTTTTGCTAATATCCAGCCTAAACCTCCCCTGACACAGCTCCAGCCGTTCCTTTGGCTCCTGGGTCTCCGGTATCGTTTTATTCCTGGATTTCACGTTACACTTCTTACACTTCATCGCTGTCTACGTCCTCCTCAGGAGGGGCAGCACAGTAACAGTGATGCCTTGAGAGCTTTAGCTTTCATATTTTCCAGATCCTCTACTGCCTTAGTATATAACTCTGAACTTCATATAAAGGGTTAGCAAGTTCTCTTCACAGAGAGACACAGAGAGCCCCAAGCTACCCCGAACGCTACATAACACCGGACCTGGGATGCTCCTGCGCCGCGGGGCCAGAGCCGAGCCCGCGGCGGTCAAACACTACCCGGATCTTCCCTGCCCGCTTCCCGCCGCCTCGGCCGGGCGGACTGGGTCCCGAGGAGAGGCGGGGAAGGCGGGTGGGAGGAATGGAGGGGAGGGAGTGGGTCTGACCTGCCGAGCCGCCCTCAGCGCCCAGCACAGCGCGGCCGCCGCCATCTTNGGTGGGGGCGGTGCCCGCCCTCAGGCCGCCCCTCGGGCCGCGCCCGCCTCCCTCCCGGGCATTCCCAATGTGCCCGATATTTTCAAATCCCTGCGGCTGAAGTGTGGTAAGAGCCCCAAACGCATTGGAGGGCTGTGCTGTGTATATCTCAGAGGTGCTGTCAGGGCTCGCTGGCACCGACCAGCATTAGAGGCAGCTGAATTTGCCACAGAAACACACAAGGGGCCGGCCTTGGGTGCAGCAAATGTATCCCAGGCTGAAGAGGAACGGCTGTAAAAGTGACAGGGAAAGTTGTCCCAGCAGGAAAATTGACGCAGAGGCATGGCCCCGCCGTGGTGCGGTCCTTGTCTGGAGCAGCACGTCCTGACCGCTTGTCCTGCTGTGGGACAGGTACCTGCCAGTAAGGCTAGGCTAGTTCTGCTTCTTAGAGATTTTGTTTGTTTGTTTGTTTGTTTATCACTTAGGACTGTTCCTTATTTCCTAAATTTATACCTGTGGTTTACAGGGTTTTTTCCTACTTGTGAATTTTGAATCGTAGAATATTCTGAATTGGAAGGGACTCATGTGGATAATCGAGTTCAACGCCTGGCCCTGCACAGGACAACTCAAAGAATTCCACCAGGTACCCGAGGGTATTGTCCAGACTCTGGCAGACTTGGTGCTGTGACCACTTCCCTAGCGAGCATAACCCACCAGCCTCTGGGGGAAGAAACTTTTGCTAATACCCAAACCTTTGGGTAAGTTACAGTACTTTGCAGACAAACACTGAATAATGAACCCCAAACAGAGCAAAACAAATGGGAAATTCTGCTTCCATTGTTCTTGTTCAGTGAGAGAGACTGTCCTGTTCCACTGCCTGGGACTTCGCTTAGGCAACATTTAAAATATGTCTATTTCCTGATTTCTGGGAGAACATGCCATCACGGTTTTCATGTTGAATTCCTAGTTTTCTGTTTGAATCAGCTCATTAGCTACATTCAAAAAGTCATTCAAGAAGCTGGTTCTCTCAGTTTGTCAAGCTGCTTGTTGTGTGTGCTAGTTGTTTTACTTAGATGTTTGGTATATTATACTGGTCCAGAAGTATGTAATAATCTGGAAGAAGTAGCTAGGTTGGCTGGCTAATCAAATTTTACTATCTGTGCTGCAGTCAGATAAAATAGGCACTTCTAGTTGCCATCTTTTTCTTTCTCAACTTTGCCTCCAGAATTTTGCCATTGCTGAGGATTTTTCTTTTTATTTTCTCTTTGATAAGTGACGAAAAGAAGAGCAAAGTTTATGATGATATTTTTTTTGTGGTCCTAAGTCTTTGCTTACAGAAAAATACAGATGTATGGCAAATGAGAATAATGTGCTCTCCATCTTAATAATATCTGTGGTGAGAAATAGTGAGTTTAAATTACAGTATTAAGGTTTAGGTTAGAAGGTGTCGAAAACTTTCTAGTTGACTCTCTGATGTGGTCATGGAACCTACATTCCTGCTAACTGTGGACAGACATGTTGGAAAAATCAAGGGTGGAGCTGGTCCCTCCTTGGACCTTGGACCATCAGGTCTTTTTCAGTCCAGATTTTTCAGTGATATTTATGCTTTTCCTTTAATGGCCTTGAACATACCTTTGCACTACCTACCTAATGCTGCATTCCTAATATTTTTTTTGATGTTTTATTTTTGTTCTGTGTCACACCTGCTGTGCTGCCTCGTGGTGCTGCTCTGGCCAGGTGTCCCTCGCTGCAGTGGCCGTGGCAATGCTGGGAAACGTGGCTGTGATGAGCCTTTCCTGGTGAGGATTGAAGCCTTCAGGTGTGCCTGGAGAACTGCACTTCAGTGGCAGCCAGAGGGGTCTGCCAGCACCACAAGGAGCTCATTGCACAGGACTGGAGTCAGAATCAATGTCCTGGGGATTGCAGTGGCAAGGGGCTCTGTGACACACGAGCGTGCTACTGTTGCAATGGCTTCTTTGGCCTCAACTGCTCTCAGAGTAAGACGTGCCTGGGAGTTACTTCTCTCTTCATTCTTGCAATCTGACTTTCCCTCTCTCCTTCCCATACACTTTTAATTAATCCTGTAGGTAAGCCAACCCTGGGATCACCATGGTTAATTTGGAGTTTCTGCTGCCTGACTGGCCCTTGTCTTCAGGAATTGCCTGGGAAACATTGCTGAATTAGGGAGAGGTGAGAATATAGTTAAAGAGTGCTAGCACCAGGCTGTGTGCAGCAGCTGAGAGAGAGCAAAATGGGCACGGAGCCTGTAATTAAAGGAGACAGAGTCCGTTTCTTGACATACAAATGAGACATTAGAAGGTAAAATTGTGTTTGCTGCAGTGTGCACTGCCTGCTGATGAGGTAGTTGATTGGATAAAACCTGTGAGACAAAGGATGTATAAATCCTTTTAAAAGCCTCCATTTGAAGTGAGGTCTTTGGGAAATTCCCCCTTATCTTGGTTTGTTACAAAGTAGTAGGGTTTGCCTGAGAAGACCTTGAGGAGTGTCCTGCAGATCCTGGTTCATTCTGCTGCCCTGAAGCCACAGGTTGGTACTCCAGCATTCAGCCTTTTGTCCTGGAAGCACTTTCTCAGAATAGCACTCTGGATCCAGTCTTTCACAGCTCCTTGTGCAGAAGCAACCAGCACACACTGAGCAGCAGGTATTGCTCAGTAAGGGTTTTCAGTGACCTCCTTCACAGATCTGATCTGCCCTGTATCATCCCTCATGTTTCAGGCCTGATCTGTCTGCTCAAAGACTCACCTTTTATTTAAAGGATTATTAGCTCAAAACTTCACTCCTCCTGGCATTTTCACATTATCCAGAGGTAGAGGATGGTGTGGCTATCCAGCATTCTTCTCTCTTATCTGTAGGCTGAGATTTGCCACTCAGGAGGCAGCACCTTTATAGAGGTGGCAAGCAGAAACAATTTTGTCAGAGAACTGTTGCCCACTCATTCTCTCCCAGAGGGCTGTCTGGGTCCAGCTTTGGATACTCTTCCTTCCACAAAACTTGAAGCTGTTTTACAGGCTCTGAGAGTAGCCTCTGTTCTCTGAGTGAGCAAGGACTGCAGAATTAATGCATGTAGCACAATCCATTTTGTTTCTATTTCTGAGCACTGCACCTCCAGTCTTGCTTAAAAACTCCAAATCCAAAGGAAAATGGTTCCCATCTCAGCAGCTGTAGCCAAGTGCTCCTCTCCTGGAGATATCAAATTGTCTTTTCTGTTCCAATCTGTGTTAGATTTCTGCATCCTGAGAGACAGACACTGAGCACTGGCTTTATTTATGATAATTAATATGTTCTTTTTTATGTGTCTCAGATCATGAAGTGACGTTTTAGGTTGCCATGGAAACTGGAATGTCTGAACATAGCAAGTTACTATGAAGCATGCAAGAGTATAATTAATGCTTTGCAATTCCTTCTAAAGGAGAAATAGAGTACAAGGACATGTTGAACAGCAGAGAGGTAGATACAGTCCTCTTCTGAACTCTGCTTAGACAAGGAATAAAGTATACCACATGTATTTAGGTTCTTTATTTTTTTACAGCAAAGCTGGATTATTGAAATCCAGCTTCTCTATCACAGGAAGAGATGGGATGAACAGTCTCATATTTGTACAAAGTTTTCAATGAAAGCAATGGTATGCACATAGTGAGGGTGGGTTTAGTGAAAGTTGTGAACTACACGTGGGGATGAATGGTGCCTTTCAAGTGAGAAGAATCTCCTGATGTTATCTGACCTCATGCTGCTGACACATGCCTTTTTATTGGCACTGCCTGTCTATGCTTTGCTATCAGTCAGAGCCCTGCTGTGTTGGTTTTGCACAGCCTGGTTTTTGTTAGCAGGGGGACTCAGAAGTGACTTCTGTGAGGAGCTACTGGGAGCTTCCACCATGTCCAGCAGAGCCAGGCCCTGATGGCTCTGAGGATGGAAATGCTGCTGGCCAAGGCTGGGCCAGTGAGAGAGGCTGGAAACACCTCTGGGATAACAGATTTGAGAAGAAAATCAGAACAAAGTGGGGGGCATCTTAAGATGCACCTGAGAGCATCCTACGTCCTCAGTGGCAGGAATGATTAACAGCCAGACTGTTAATCAGACTGAGACAATTCTCCTGTGTGAATGTTCAATGAGATCTATTTGGGCTCCCCTATCACATAAGGAGGGGTGTCTCCACAGGGAGAAAGCTATGCTCTGTAGATAGCAAGTTCCCAGGCTATTCATTAATTTAATTCTGTCCTTATTAGGAATGAAGTGCATTCTTCTGTTTCAGAGCTGATGTTATAGAAATCCCCACCAGCAGCAGTCAATATGCCTGCCCTAAGGACAAACCTAGATCAAAGGTGCCATAAAAGCATTGAAAAGACAAAAAGCAAGTTGGATTGAAATCTAAACTTTAAGTTCACCTCTGCAACAAACCTGGAGCTGGATAAACTAAACAGCGTTCTTCAAGAGAAAAAGCCATTTTCCCTAGTTGTTGGTAATGCTCCCTTTTGCTCTTTGCAGGCCTGAAACCTGGAACAGAACATGAGGTCACTGTCATACCTGTGAAAGACAACACAGAGGGAAAACCATCCTCAGTGACTGGCAGGACTGGTATGTGGAAGGTTGCTTTTACTGCTGTGATGTTACTACAGGGTTTGGGGACAGATCTTTCAAAATTCCAGCACAAAAGGTTCATAACTGACTGCTTCTTCATGCATGACCTGCAGCCAGGTCTGCTTATACCTTGTTTGAGCTTGCCTACATTGTATATTAAACACTAAACCCTAGGCCTAGCTCAGTCTTTTGCTTTTTTTACAGTAACTTCACCCTTAACTTGACTAACAGCTCCATCCAGAGACAGGATAAGTTTAGTGAGTTAGTCTCTGTATGGAATAACAACCCTGTTGGCTAATTGACTGTCCTAAAGAAAAATGGCAGAATATTTTTGAGCTATTCTATTGCAAAAGAGACCTTGTGGAATTTTAAACTCTCATTCTACTTGCAAGATACTGGAATTTCTGAAATTCATCTCTTACAAAAGGGTAGGCATACTGCTTCCAAAGAATGAAAAATTCCATATCAGGCCTGACAATCCTGAGGTTGTTGTGTAAATTATTCCATTAAAATGAAATTTATTTAAAACAACAAAACCTACAACCTCCACATTCTCATTTTAAGGCTATTCTTCTACCCTGTGTGGGCTCTGATTATTTGGAACACCCTTGGCTTGTGTTCTCAAGCTGTTTTTGACAGACATGGGGGCTGCAAAGCTTCTTAGAAAAGGAAAACAATAACCCCAATGCTCATATTCTTATGTAACCCCTGGAATTTAGAAGATGCAAATAAGCAAATATCAGCTACTTCAAGAGCTACCAGCAAGCTCTGATTCATCAGCTAAAATAGCAAAACCTTGGAGGAGTCTGAGAGACAGGTCTGCAGGGAATGCATAAAGGGAGGAGCAGCAGATGGCTGACAGTGGAGGCAGACAGGTGGGCTCTGAACTTGGAGCTGGGAGAGGACAAGCCAGGAGGTTGATGCCAAAGTGATTTTTGCTTTTATACATTCTTCATTTATTTGTAGCTCTGTAGACAGAGCTGCATTTGTTACTCTGATAGACATAAAGACAAAACACATTCCAAAAACCCCAATCCTAATCTTGCTTCCTTTGGGAACCAAGGATGAGCTACCCTCCCAAGACACATTCCTGTTAAAAACTGGAAGAAGAGGGGCTCCAGAAAAGTGAACTAAAGGGGGGAATTACCTCATCACCTGTGTTTCTAATTGGTAATTCCTGTCAATTATGCTAATTTGCTAAACTTATAAAGCTGTATTTGCCCTATGTGAGGTGGAGAAAGTAGTTTTCCATACTTTCCCCTGGAGGCCTCCAATTAAAGACCAGCTTTTATATTACCTCCTATATTAACATTGTCTCAAAAGTGTGTTGTTTTAGTTCTAGATCTTTAAGGCATCTAGGTAATCCTCAAGTTGGTACCTATGGGGAAGGCAGGACAGGTAGTCTGAAAGCTCTGCCTGCAGAAAGAAATGGAGACGTTCATCTAAATGGTAGAACATTCCTTCTTTCTCCTGGTTTCTCATGGATGCCTTTCTTCAAAGGCTGTTGAGGGAAACCTAAGTGAGTGTTTTAGCTGGCCACAGCAGTAAGGCAAAAATAAAGGAAGTGTCTACATGAAATGGCTTGAGTTTGGAAGGACCTTAAAGATCATCTAATCCAACCCCTGTCATGTGCAGGGCACCTTCCACTATCTCAGGGTGCTCCAGCTCAGCTTATGACTGAGTTCAGTTGTGGACTAGCAAGGGACCAGTTACTATTAGTAGAGAGAACAACCACAGCCAAAACTCAGACCTCATAAGCACCTGGAATGTGTAATTCATGCCTTGCCCTTAAAATACCATAAACCATATCCAGGGATTTCTTTGGGTGACTGTCGTAGCATTTCCCAACATGACAGGAGGCTCTTCATACACATTTCAGACAGATAATCATGGCAGAGTGTTTGTTAAAAAGGAAAAACATGTTCATTTGGATAATAATGTTAATTAAGAAACATGGGAAATTGTTGGGGAAGATGAAAAAGGAAAGCCATATAAATATGACTGCTTAAGCTTTGAGAATATGAAACCTATAAGCGAAATAGAATTGAAAGCAAGTTTTGATGTCTAGAGCCTTAGTTACTGGATAACAGGAAAACAATAGTGTTGCCGGCTGAAGGTAATCCCCTCTTGATTAAACAATGCCCTTCTCCCTACCATGAGTCCTAGGGTCAGAGCAGACCCTTCCGGCCTGGTGGGAGGGGCCCAAAGAGTAGTTCTTAGGGTTTAAAATGTAACAGAGTATGTTAATGTATTGATTCTTATAGGCTGTATGTAAATGCTATAGGATTTGCATCTTGTACTAGATTGGTTGGTGTAAATTGGAATATTCAGTATAGAAGACGATTTAAGGTATTGGAACGGGAACCTCGCTCTCTTGCTCTCTTGGGCCTGCTCCGAGCTTGCAGCTGGCAGCTCTTAGCAGGGCCCCTTCACCCACGCCCTCTGCAATAAACTGCGTGCTCCAAGACCAGCCCTGACTCCAGAGATCTCTCATCACCGTCCGGGACCGCCGCTCCGACAGATTGGCGCCCAATCGTGTTTTAAGGGCCGATTCCGCTTTTCCACCTGTGGGAGACTTCTCCATGGACGGTAACTAAAAAACGACCGGTTGTAACTACCTAAAAGGTGTCGTGAGCACGGCATACCGTTGCAGTGCAGCGTGAAAGCCGGAGC
>WEIU01009621.1:409562-435294 GCA_013389925.1 Aegithalos caudatus | reverse complement strand
TCATCCTCACTGAGTTCATCTGTCTCTTTTCCTATCTCAAAGTTGATGCTGCCATCAGATTTTGGCATGCTTCCCTTTTATTCTTATCTGTTCATCTCCCTCCTGTTGTTCTTCTGGTCCTGGCTCCCACTGTGGGAGCCTCTGAAAGAAATACAGTGATCATGGTCGCTGCTTTCATAGATGATGATTCTATGAGGTTTTTTTAAATCCAGAAATTTTGTCATTTTCCTAACAAAATGTCCTAACAAAAACAAAATTTCTTCAAGTACTTGGAATTCTAGCTGTGATTATCCTGTTTGCCTTTTTACAATTAATTCATAGTCTCTGCTTTTTCTATATAGAATCTTGCTGTTATCTTTTAGACAAAAATGATAAAATGTGGTCTTTCACCTTCTACTCGCAATTTTTTTTCCCCCCTTTTGCTCAGATTTAAAAGTTACTGTTCCTTAGTATCTCTGCCTTCCTAGGAGTCACATCACCTGTTGATATCTTTATGTTCACCCTTCCCCATCCCTTATTTCTTTTCAGTGTTTTTCTGGAATCCATCCTTTTTTTCCCCTTGTATCTAGAAAATAAAAAATAGAGAAGCTTTAGATCAACTTATTTCTCATTTTCTAACAAAGTGTCTCCTTTGCCTTTCATGAATTATGTTTGAATGTAAGGTTTTAAGTTGCTGAAGTGTGTTTCTTTTGTGATTGGCTTCTCTAGCTCAGCCTTTCCCTGGACAGGCTTTTATCCCTTCTGCTGGAAGTGCTCTTCCCAAAAATGGGTGTTTTAGGTAATCAAACTGAGCAATCTAGACAGCAGTTACTCTTACCTGAGTTTTCCAGGGTCTAAAAGATACCATAGGGATTGAGAGAGTGTGTGAGCTTTAGTTCATTTTGCATTAATTTCATCAGAAGAGAGATATCAAGAAGATTGGAGAATGTCTCACTTGCTTGGTTATGTGGAGCTAACTGCCTGGGACATCTCATCAGCCTTTTGGGTGGCAAAACTTCAAGGGCTGTCTGCCCTATTGTCTTCTGTCTAGATGTTGTACTCTGGCTTTTGTCTGCTACTTATGGATGGCTTTTCATCGCATGCTGCTTATCACAGTCCTGCCCTTCTATAACCTTAAGTCATTTTGGTGCTGACCAACCTGGTATCACTTCTTCAGGTGATTCCCCACTTCAGCACTCAGAAGGAGTTTCTCTGGAATTCATTGTAGCTTCCTTTCTTCTCTTTTAGAACTTGTCTGAATACTTTGAGATAGATTTATTTCCTGCCTTTTGGTAATCTGAGATCTTCCTTCCTGCTTTAAGCCTGACTCCTCACCAATTTAAAATCTTATCCCCACTGATACCTAGCATACCTTGCAGTAATCTCAAACTGAAAGGTTGCAAAGGATCCTTTACTGTTTTCTCATATGTGATAAGTGTCTTCTTGCCTTTTGGGGGGGGCTCATAATCCTATTTTTGTTGTAAATAAGTTTATCTAGAACTTGCAGTTTCCTTTTGAATAATAAATACTATGGAAATAAATTTGTTCTTTCCCATTCACAGATCTCCAGATCTGCTTATCTTCTCTCCATATTGGGTGTTTAACTGCAGTGTTTTGTCTGGCCTGGAACAAGGCTATCTTGTTTACCCATTATAATACAAGTCAGTTTCAAAATGTTTTGTGTGGTCAAGGTCACCCTTTCTGTTGTTACCTCCCGATGCTTTTCTGTATAAAACAAGTGCATCTGAAGGCAATACCTGATTTGCAAAAATCTGTAACCCTGAAGCAGATAAACTGGAGTTTTAAGTTTTATCCTTTATAAGCATTTAGTATCAATTGCCAGTTAGAAACTAGAGCTGAAATTGCAACTGTCCCTCCAGATATAGCTTCCCCAGCCTCTTCTGAATTCTTCCTTAAATTATTCTTGTTGGTTTTCAGGTAGCTGATAGGGAAACACACTGCCTAAAAACTGACCATCATTGCTTTGACATCTTTTAAATTAGGATTTTGAGACTGGGCAGTGCTCAGTGACATTTGGGAAAGGCCCTAATAACTAAATAGTAAGTAAATGCTGAGCTGGAGGTTGGCCTAGAAGATCTCAAGAGATTCCTTCCAACTTGAATGGTTCTGGGATTCTAGTGATGGTTAGATTTACAGCAATTAAATACAGAAGAAAGCATACAGATTTCATTTGAGAGTCATTGTGAGCCACAGAGATTAATTTTGTGGTTCTGTTTACAGAGGGTTTTTTTAACCATTTCATTTACTGGTTTTGGGAATGAGCTCTGAGCCCTATGATGACAGGGTTTGGGTGTTGGGGTTTTTTAAATTTTGTTTTGATGTCTTACTCAGAGTTTCAAAAATTGCAACTCCTGTGTCTAGCAAGTGTTTTTAGATAATCAGGAAAACTACTGTTCTGCAGGAAAACGTGGAGGACGTCATCACCAAACCTAATTGGTTTGTTTCTTTCTATTAATGACAGCAGGAAAAAAAAATTCTCTTTGCTACAAGATTGAATGCTTGAAATCCTGGAGATTTTTTCTTTTAAAGGGAGTTTTTCAAATTATTTTTTAAACTTTTTCAACTGAGAACATTGAAAGCTATTTCATCATTCTGCATTTCAACTTCAGCCAACAATTGTGTCTTTTAGGATGTTGAATAAGACTGATTTGGTAACCATGCTCCAACAATGTGTGGAAATTTTGATGTCATCTTCTAGAAAGGAGTTTGATAAGACAGTAGAAACGTTGAAGGAGTTCTTGACCCAGTTTCAGAATCTAGAAGGTGGGTGTGTACCATCATGTATTCCATTACAAATTATATAAATGCTGTTTTGTAATCCAACCAATGGGTAATCTGACCGTTTTCCCTGAGATGGCCTGACATCATATTAAACCATCATATTCACGGGATTTTTTTTTAAATACATGCACAAATTTAGGAAATGTTTATTTTCTCTACTGGCTTGTGGTTTGTGTTTTTTATAATACAGATGAGTGATGTAAGATAAGAAATTGGACAGATCAGCAAATCTGATTATCCCCTAAATCTCTCATACATGTATTCTGAGCATTTTAGCAGATGTTCCAGTTGTTAAAAACAAACTGTTTTTAAAGATAAATAGCAGCAGACTTCCTTATGATGTGGTATTTAACCCAGATATATGTCAGGTTCCTTCCCCTGCACATTCAGAGCTAGGCCCCCAAGTGCCAGTTGTCAGCTGTCCTGACAGGCTGTGACTTGTCAAGCCCCTAGATTTGATGGTAGAGGACATACTTCAAAGTCCTAAATGCTATTCATCTAGCAAGGCAAATGAGTAGCAGCATTCTGTATTTTGGGGGCAGGTTCATTCTCTCTGAAATAGCAGTATGATGTATTCCAGCATTCTTCTGGAATAGGAATGTTGCTGCTTGCCCTGAATTATGGAGACGCACTCCCCAAAGATTGGCTTTTGAAGATTAATTGGTTATCCTCTGGTCTGTTTTATGCATATTAATTAAGCTCTTTTTCAGCATGGTTGCTATGTGGCATTTGGACAAGTAGGCAACAACCCTCAAATGCATTCAATATTAATTAAAGTAGTCACATTACACTGTAGGGCTAACTGAGGGTTGTCCAAAAGAATCAGCTCTTGTCTGTACCATATGTTTTTTAATAGTTGTAGTAAAAGCAGAGCTGTGATAGAGAAAATAGGTCATCACTTGGAAAAAGCTGTGTATGTCACTGCTGGTACCAGCACTGAGGAATCTGAACTATAATGGAAAACTAAAGGTTTGTCTAGTTCAGAAAAAAAGAATTAAAGCAAAAGGCATTTAAGTAGTTGGATTCTTACCTTGAGGAAATAAATAAGGAACAACAACTCTGGGGATTCAGAACTTGAAGAACTATAAAGCAAAAAGGACAGTATTTATTTTCATTTAGGATTTGAAGATGGTTTTAAAATAGAGAAGGTGTACTGAATCCATGAATCTTAGTTTGTTTTCAAAGTGGATTTAAGCTCCAAAGGAAGAGTGAAAAGAGGAAGTTAAGATATACTGTACGTGAATAGATTGCTGAGTTAAATAAATTCTCACTTCATATGATGGTATTGATTTTTAGTGAGGATTCTCAGACATCTGCCAAAAATGTGATGTACCCAAATTGCCCACAGAGCTCTTAGAGTGATAGTCCAAAATAGTGATATTCCAAAATACTATTTTTTTATAACAACAAAGTCTGTTGTCCTGACTGCCTAATGAACTGAAAAACATAAAATCGTGAAGCTTGAACAAACAAAATATCTTCATGTTCAGTCTATTTTGAGCTAAGGATTTGGATATTGGTGTGATAGTGGAGAGGAAGTTTTCTGATTTGAAGTCTTCAACTCTCAGACGAATGTCCACAGGACCCTGGAAGATACCAAATTGTTCTCTGCAGGTCACCAAAAAGCTTTTAAATATCATGATTGCCACTGCTGATAGAGCTTTACCTGTGATGTGTGGGTGGAATTCTTCATCTGCCATCTTCTTAAGTAATGCAATAAATCTAAATTCCTTTTGTTCTATTATCACTAATCCTAGCACTGATTGTGTTTTGGGACGTTTTGCTTCTTTGTTTATACCTAAAAATTACTCATAATTGGTGCAATTGATCACCAAACTACATGTCCATGAGGGTGACATTTTCTTATAAATAAGAGTGAGAATAAAACTGGGCAATGAAATACCTTAGCACACTTCTGTTTGCTGCTCTGGTTGCAGTTTCTGGGTTAGGTAGGGAGAACTCATTTCTTACTCATTATTTTTCTGCACATGAGAAGGGGAAAAAAATGTAGCATGTGCTTTTTGAATATTCTAAAAGCATCAGTAGTATCTAGTCCTAATCCAATTAACAAATGTTGAGAGTGTGACCTAGAATAAACAGAATTAAAGTGATGTGCAAGGCTTGTGCGGGGCCTTTGCTCAGGGCTGAATTGTTACTTAATCACTGTTGGCTAAGCTGTATTGCAGACTCCTTTTTTAACAATCTTTTACAAGATGCAAGACCCAAAAGCTGCCTATGATTGGGTCTGTGTGCACAAGGAGCTACTGAGTGCTGGGAAGATTGCTTTGGGTTAGGAGGTTTAGTCTACCTCACGTATCAAACATGAGTTTTGTTCTAGTAGCAGAAGCTTCCCAAGAACGAGATGTGTCCATATCGCCACAAAAGGAACTCCAGAAGAAGACAGACCTTTATCACCTTCAGAAGGTTAGGCCTGCCTAGGCTTTACTGACTGGTTCCTTAAATTAATGTTTTAAAATGCTTATGGTTAGTTCTTCCCAGCTTGCTGGAGCGCTGAGTAAAGGGTTATGTGTGAGTGTCTCATCTTAAAAATGAATGAATAAGTACCAACTATGTATTTCAGGCCTTCCTGACACATGGAAAATTATAGAAAATATCTGTCATAAACCAGAATTTTTAAATGCAAATTAGATGTTTCCTTTTTATTTAACTTGTAATTTAGACATTCTGCATAACACATATTTCTTTGAATTTCTCAGACTCCTACGGGTTTGAGAACTGAATACATTGGCCTAAATAAAAATAACTGCATGATTACATTTCAAACATCATCAGTGAAAACATGCCAGCAAAAATTAATTATACATGTTAAACATATAGATTGTGTTCTCCAGAGAACAACTGCCTCCCATGTAGTCTTATGCACCACTTTTTTTTAAAGACTTTGTTGGAGTTGAAGGAATCAAGGAGGTCTAAGAAACTGACAAAGTTTGAAATGCTTCGTTTTGAAGTTGTTGACTGTATAGACAGACTTGTAAGGTGAGCCTTCCTCTTATATTTTTGCATTAGCTTGCACCATAAGTTGCAAGTGAAATTTTACTAGCATGTGAATCTTGTCAAAACTGTGTCTCAGTCCCTGTGGCACACTTTTTTTTCCCCCTTCCTATTCTTTCTTTGAGGGCTCTAAAAATAATAACTAAAAAAACCAAAACCAAACAAACCACACCTCTTTTCCAATAGATCAGTTGAAATAATTAGGATACAAATTGACCAACTTACTTTGGCTACTGAGACAGTATTGAGGGAGAAATGGGTGTAAGTGGCAAAATAAAGTCTTTACCCTAATCTTTGCTGATCTGTTCTACTTATGAAACTGTACAGATGTCAGGTGTGATATCCTGTCCATTTTGGGAACTGTTCTGGTGAGCAAGCCATAGCAGATGCAGTTTTGGAGGCAGCTCTGCAGTGAAAAATGTGAAAGGCTTGTTGTGGTGGGGGAAGAGATGAAGGCACTTGTTAATTATAGAGGGTAGGGGGGAGGCAGAGAAGCTAATAGAAGTATGACTGCCAAGCAAAAACCTTCAGATGGGAAGACAAAGAGGAGCAGAGACTCATGATGAGGCCTTGAGATGGATAAGCGAGATCTGTGGAGTACTTGACTTGGGTTAGCACTGTAGCTGCTGCCCTTATTTTTGAATTTGTCAGTGTCCCAGCTAGAGTTCTATGCTAAATCCATTAGATGTAGAGTTGATCATAACAGATTTCTCTGCTTTAAAGTTCATTTCAGTTCTGTTTATCTTGTTTTCCAGAGATTTTTTTCAGTACTGGATGGGGAATGTGCATTTTTGTAGTCTGACTACAGCAGACTTGTGCCGTTTCCCTTAAGCTGAAGCTTGTGTCTCCCCTCTCCCCCCATACCTCATGCTTTTTCAGAAAATACCTTGTTCCTGCAGACACCAGGACCCTGCATGAGATTGTGTATTTCAATGCAGCCACTGTTCTCCGAGGGCACTTGAATGCTTCCCCCAGGACTGCCCTGCACACGGCTTTAAATAACCCACACTGGTACCTGAAGGTAAGAAACAAGGGGCTGTGTGGGTGCTGCAGAGTCTGTGTGAGGATGCTGTGCAAGGCTGAGCTGTGCTGTTTCATGAAGCTTGGCACACATTCAGCTGTTTTGCAGAGAACTAGCGAGTGCTGATAAGCAACTGGGGACTTTGTTCAAAGAGCTGGGGAATCTGTCTGGCAAAGGTAATTCTGGAAAGAGTTCTGTAGGAGGAATCCATTTTTCAGAGCGTGTTCTAGCCATGATATTTTCTTTCTTCTGTAGATGTAGCAGAAAAGTAATTTTGTCCTCCACTGCTATTAGGATGACTGTCCACAGAGAAAAATAAAGTGTCTGTTACTCTTTCCAGAGACTTTCTTAATAGGGCTGGCACTCAGTCCTCACTATGTAGATTAGCTGTAAAGTAAAGGCTGTTCAGGTGGAATCATAATATTAAAATAGCATAAATGCAGCGTATTTAACCAAGTCCATTGTTTTCCTCTGTAATTTTATTTGCTGTGCATTGATATCCAATGTTTTCTGAGTCCAAGAAAAGGATATTCCTTGATTCTATCAGCCTAACGCTGCCCTTTTATAGAAGAGAAAAGCAGACTGTTCTCCATGTCTTTTATAAGTCAGACTGAAAGGATAACCAAAAGAAAGAAATAGACTAGGATTTGGAAAAGGAGTGAACATACATTTATTTTTGTCCTTGGTCATAGAAGGTACTTGATGTTGTTCTTATGCCCTAATATTTTGCTTTAAAAATTGATCATAATTTTGAAGAAAGTACTGGTTGTTGCTGTATCTGAGTAATACTCTACTTGAGTCAAAGCCAATACTTATCAGGAACCGTAAAGGCTGATAAAGATCAGCCTTTGAAATCTGCAGCCTGAATTGTATTGGGTTTGTGGGCACTGTCCTCAATTTGAATGAGGGTTATCAGTTTTGCTGTGTGCAGGAGTTATTACTAAAACCATTTATAGAGCTTATTTGTGAGAACAGTAGTTAGCAAATTACCATTAAAGAAACCTAATATGAACCTCAGTAATTTATATTTTTAGAAAACCTGTAAACATATAGACTAGGACAGCCAAGAAAATCTAACTACTGATGTCTTTAATAAGTATTCTATTCTCTTTGATGAGTTGACAAGATTTAAAGCCCTCTGTCATCCTGTACTTTGTACTTGGACATGCTTTAACATATTTCCAATGGTTTCTGAGAAGATTGTGAAGTTTTGGCATAGCTTCTAACAGTAGCAGTGTTGGCTGAGTACCCTGCTTAGCATTTTAATCCGTGTGAGTCAAATATTTTCTATGACTTCTGCACGGCTTGTGTTTTTCTGCACCGTGACCAGAGCAAAGTTCTCCAGAACTGTTCCTTCCAGAAGGCCAGGACAGAAAAGTGCTTCAGCAGAGTGCAGTGAATGATTAATATGTGATGCACTGCTTACAGGAGTCCACATATTTAGCAAAACATGAACCAAGGGTCATATTTATTGGGTGGGGGGGGAGAAGAGAACCCCAAAAAAACTGCACCAAAGCCAGCATAATTCTGGTTTCACTAATCCCTTGAAAATTTAACAAGCTGAAACTTGGGATAGCAGCTCCCATATCAGGGAAAGAGGATTTGATTCTTAGGATAATAGCATTGTTTCCAGAGCAAGGTAAGGTGTGTCCTCTGTCTAGCCTTGGGGCAGGGTCAGGCAAGAGCAATTCCTCACCAGCTGTGTTCTGGGTTTCTCCCACTCCTTTTCTCATCTTTTGGGAGCAGCAGCTCTGTGCTGTACTGATGGTTTCACAACTGGCTGCTCGTGGTAGTGCAGCTTCCTGCTTGCCAGCCTGGTGTTTCCTCTTGGGACCACAGTGTGCTGCAGCCTCCAAGCCAGGGTTTCCCTCCTGGCAGCTGCAGCTCCTCCGGCTGCACTGCAGAGGCTTGGCCCTGTTATCACAAGGGAGGTGGGATCTCTCAGGTGCTGCTGCAGGTGAACCTGTTCCAGGAGTGTGCAGTTGCTCTGGAAGTTGCATCCTCTCAGTTGTGATAAGTGTTCTGACCTTAAAATTAGAAAATCAGTGCAAAGGGGCCAACATTGCCAGGTTGGCACATGGGTGGATAGTAGAAAACTACAGAGCTGGGTGCTGTAGGAGAGGAAAAAGAAAAGAGTGTAGTGTTGTCCTGATCCACAGATAAGATCAGCCAGAAGTGTAACCTCGTGTGTCAGGTACTAACACAGGAGTATTTTAAACTATTCTGGTACACTCTTGAGTTACAGGAGTGTACCAGAATACTCCTGACTTCCTGATAAACTAATGCCAGGATTGTAACACTGAGGTTAGCCGTATTTCTCTGAATTTTTTGGAAACCATCTTATAATGAAATGACATATATTAACATAAAGTCTACAGCTTTTATGTTCCTTGTAGAAGAGTGTAAATAAACTTGAAATTTGCTAGGTGTTCTGAAAATTGTGAGTGCTGGAGTCCAAACTGGAGCTGAGTCTCAAAAATTGCAGGAATTGAGATCTATGGGTAAACTAAAGATTCTTGAGCAAAGTCATATTCTTTGCCTAGCCTTCTTTCCTGTCTTGAAAAGCATTTTTCTTTTGAAGGTGTCTGTCATGGCTACAGCTTTATAACTTCCCAAAAGTTGCTTGTATATTTTACTAGCATATGAAAGCATTTTAGAACACGCTTCTGTGAGCTGAAAGGAATGATCAGTGGTTGTTTTCATGTTAAGACAGCTGACTACTTAGAGAGCATGAAACTGAAATGAAATGCTGTAAATTTCTGCAGCTGTACAGAGAGTTTTGCCTCTGGCTCGAGTGGCTTTTCAGCTTCCCAAGTAAATGGTTCAGTGCTGATGATCTGAATCCAAGAGGCTGGAAAGCTGCCCAGCAGAAAAGGGCCTGGGGGTGCTGGTCAAGAGCAGCTGAACAGGAGCCAGCTGTGCCCAGGTGGCCAAGAAGGCCGATGGCACCTGGGCTGTACCAGCAATAGCGTGGCCAGCAGGACCCAGGGCAGGGATTGTCCCCCTGTCCTCAGCACTGGTGAGGCCACATCTTGAGTTCTGTGTCCAGTTCTGGGCCCCTCACTTTAAAAAGGACATTGAGGTGCTGGAGCATATCCAGAAAAGGACAACAGTGCTGGTGAAGAGTCCTAAGAGGAGCAGCTGAGAGAGCAGGAGTTGTTCAGCCTGCAGAAAACGAGGCTCAGGAGGGACCTTATCAATCTCTAGAGCAGCCTGAAAGGAGGTTTTAGCCAGCTGGGGTTTGGCTTCTTACAGGGAATCTGCAAAAGGATAGGAGAAAATGACCTCAAATTGCAACAAAGGACGTTTAGGTTGGATATTGGGAAAAATTTTTTCCTGGAAAGAAGTGGCAGTGGAACAGGCTGGCCAGGGAAGTTGGGGACTTGCCACCCCTGGAGAGATTTAAAAGGCTTGTAGTTAGATGTAGCAGTAAACAACACAGTTTAATGGTGGCCTCGGCAGTGCTGGGTTAGTCATTGGACTCGCATGATCTTTAAGGGCTTTTCCAACCTTAATGATTCCGTGAATTTCCTGAAATATAGAATACTTTGTGAGAAACTAGACTTTTGCCTTTACAGATGCTGAGTTTCAAGCCAGAGAGAAATGATTGTTACATTTTAAAGATAAAACTCTGAGATAAGTAATTATTTTTAGTACATATGACAGATCTATAGTAAGTCTTCCTCTTCCTTTCAAGGGGCTGGGGGAAAAGGATAATTTCCTATGGCAAATCATGACTAGTTTCTTCTAACTACTTAAAATTGAGTATTTCTCTCATATGTAAATAGAACTAGCAAAAAAATTGCATAAAAGCATAATCAGATAATATAACAGTAGATACTGCATAAGTGTTATAGAAGGAACATCAGAAGTGAAGTAGCTGTAGGGAGGTTTTGTTGGTTTTTTAAATAGTATGCTTCTTACTTTCCTGTATGTTTTTTGAGTTCTCTTTGTACCATCAACTTGCCATTAAACATGCAAACAGTAAACATTTGCTTAAAATACCTACTGAATATCTGAATTACCTGAAATAATGCTTTATCTAGCCCTTAGAATTGCTCAGGATTAGACACTGATCAAAGTTTCTGCCTTCAATTTTTTTTCATCAGAATCAAGCTTTGAAATGTGATGGAGGAGGCATTTCTAATAAAGCCCCTGACATATGCATAGTGTATAAGCTTCATTTGGAATGTGGCAGATTGATTAATCTCGTTGATTGGTTAGAGGTATGTGATGATGCAAACAGTACCTTTTCTTGCTTTCAGTATTGTGACTTTTCTTTTTGCTTCATGTCTGCTTTTCTATAGTGCCCCTTTTGACAGCTTAAATCATTACATACCTTGGTCCACAAGAACTCACAGTAACTCCAATAAGTCTTTCTCTATTGTGAATCATTTATTTTCACCTCTCTTATTCTGTGATGAAACTATTTTGCTTCTGTTTCTATTCTGTGCTCGGCACTGATCAGACTTTGTGCTTAACAAAATTACCTTTTTTTTCTTTTTTCTTTTTTTTTTTTTTTTTTTTTTTTTTTTTTTTTTTTTTTTTTTTTTTTTTTTTTTTTTTTTTTTTTTTTTTTTTTTTTTTTTTTTTTTTTTTTTTAAGCATTCTGTGACACTTTTATGGAAACAGGCGAGCAGGGCTCTTGGAGAGAATGCTTGTGCCAGGGAAAAGCCCGTGTCCTTCTAGCTTGATAACCTGTCTCATACTGTAGCTAGAAGCAGAGAGAGTATATGAAGAGAACATAGATCAGTATGATAAAGTCTCCCTGGCTAACAATCACAATTGAGTTCTAAGATTTCCTAAACTTGAGTGGTTCGTCTGTATTTTGTAAACCTACTTGGATGTCATTACCAATACATTTTAGCAACCACAACATCCTCTGCAAGAAACTCTGTAGCTTAACTACCTGCAGTTTAAAGGATGATCCTTTTCCTTGTTTCAAGTGTGTTTTGTTTGCTGATGCCTTGCTTGTGTATTGTATATTCCTACCCAGACTCTTGCTGCCCCTCAGTTTTATAGATTTCTTCACAGCCAACGTGCCTCTGATCACATCCCCAGAATATTTAAGTGGTCTCACTTAGAGAATATTTTTTCAGTTCTGTGGTTTCGCTGAGAATGGGTCAGGACCCAGAACCGTTTGAGATGTAAAATGCAGGGACACGAGTTCACAGAGTGATGTCTTGCATTCTGTATTCGTGCCATGGTAATATGTACCCTTGCTTGCTCTTTGATTGCTGCTGAACTGACATGCTCCTAAAGTTCTCCTTCAAGACCTTACTCCCCCTGAGTGATAGCCTTCAGCTCAGAGCTCACTATTTTATATGCAGATGTCTGTCTATGAACTGGAATAAATCTGTGCTGCTTTTCCTTTCCTAGGCTTTCTCAACTGTGGTGATGGCGGCTGAGGAACCAAATGCAGATGCAGCTTCTTCAGACCAGGTGGATGATATTATCCAGTATCCTTTCTCATTTTTCTCAAGCTTGACATGGAAAAGCTTACAGGATTTATGAATCAGGGGTTTTAAAATACAGTTTCATGTGCAGAAAAATTACTTTGAACAGCCTTAATATACTGACAGTGTCTAAGAAATAGAGCAGTTGAAATTGTTGGGCTGGGAGTGGTGAGGTAAGAGACCAGTTTTTGTCCATAGGAGTTGCTTGGGTCTGAAATAGAACCAGAAGTCCAAGAAACAAGATGAAATTGTTTGGTTCAATCATCAGAGTTGGTATAGCTGCTGGATAGGGGTAGAGCATTACAGGGGAACAGATGGGAGGAGAGCTGTGACCTAGAGAGCAGATGGAGAAATAGAAGCAGTAGTTCATTATGTTACGGTACCTTAGAGTTGAGAACTTACTTTCCGCATTCTGCTTCTTACTTTGTCCTGATCCTGAACTGAGGTCTAAAGAATATTTAATAGATGAGCATTAGAACCAAAACTCATGGCTACAGCAGTAGTGCTGCCACAGAGAAGAAATGAATAGTTGTACAAAAATAGGCTTAACTAAAGGAAGGATAATTATATTCTCTAATACTATACCTGGCTTTCCTGGCCTTTGCTTTTGTACAAGCTCCACTGTTAATTGTCACTCACAATAAATTAAATTGTCTAACTCAGGAATATAAACATGTATATCAGGCAGGCAGCAACAAAGACAGAGTGAATAAAAAGTAAGGAGAAGGTGGTGCCATGAAACATCATCAAAAATCTCTATAATTATCCAGTTTTTTATCAAGGGACATAAAGGTATAAATTCTTCTGAGACACTACAAAATTGGAGTGTTTGTAGGCCTTAAGCTTCTCTTAGCAGTGGGAAAAGGAACTCTTCCTTTGCTATCACATGCACGTGGCAGAAGTACTGATCAGATGGAAGATTTGTGCTTCTGTAGGCAGCTCGTGCTCTGCCCTTATTTCCAACAATTTTATTGTGCAGCACATTGTATAATCTGTGCTCACCATGACTTAGAAATCTTGTCCTCCTAGAAGAGAACAGTGTCTTTGTCACTGTGTCATCAAAAATGCACTTGGCTCTTTCCTTCACTGACGTGTCCAGTGCTCGCTTTATTCGAGCCGTTTCTGAACTGGAGCTCCTGGGCTTCATAAAGCCCAGCAAGCAGAAAACTGACCACGTGGCAAGGCTGACATGGGGAGGCTGTTAATGTGCCACCAAGGTGCCAATAAACCCACTACACCACTCCTCGCTAACTTTGCATCCTGAGTCAAAGTCAGCAGTGCCTGAATGTTGTGAGTGCCTGGGCAGCCTTGAATAGAGATGTTATTTTTTAATGCTCGTCTTCCCTGTGTAATGTTCTGCTCTATTAATGCTCATGTTCCAAGTACTTTATTGTGGTGCTAGGTCAGTCTTTGATGTGTGATATTTAACACTCTACTGATACAACCCTGGCTAGGAAGCCAAAAAGACAACACTGGATGTGTAAGCCACGGAAGTGGTGAAACAGTATTATTAACATCCTTATAAGTTGATAGGATTTGAGTCATTATTATAAAATGCCTCCTACATCCTTGAACTAGATTTCAAAATAAATAAACCAAGTATGCTAAAGAAGACAACTTCCATGTTCAGCCACTGCTGTGTGTTCTTCCAAACTGGTCCTAATGTCATAAAAAATTGTTGAGAAAGAGAAGGCAGGAGAGTAATGGTGAAAATACAAAGTTTTGCCTTTTGGTAGAGCAAAAGGGAACTGTTTTAATAATTTCCTTTTTCAAGTGAAGCTGATGGGTACTGGCTGACTTCTGTTATCAGACCAACTTGTGTCAGCACAGACTGAGAACTTGGCACTTGTGCACTCAGGTGGAAGGTAGGAAAGTCCTCACCTGAAGCACATGTTGTAACCTCCCTCTTTGCTAAGGGTTTGTGCTGCATGCAGGCCAAGAAACAGCTGTGTGAAAAGCAATATAGACTGAATGTGTACCAGCAGTGATGATCAACTTCAAAAACTCCTCAGACCAACCTTTTCCCTTGACTCCATTTAAGGAGCAAATATGTTTATGCCGGTGGTCTGTGCCCTGTTCTTCAACCATGGAAAAACCTTAGGAACCAAAAGGGAAAAGCTGCGTTGCCCTCCAGAACAGCACATTTGCCATGCTTTGATAAACCCTCCTGAGGGCTCTGACAGATGCATTGCAGCTTTGTAAGGGCAGGGACTTCAGGGCAGCCTGACCATCTAGAAAGGGCTGCGTTTAGAGAGGTGTTCGGACTTTGTCCCTCCCAGACAACTGCAAAGTTGAGCAGCGATTACTTTATTGTAAACTACCTCCAAAGAACTTCCAGACATCTTCAGTTGACTAAAAAGGGATTAGAGGCTTCATTTTCCTTCTGAGGCACTGAAGTGCTCCCTTGTTTAGCCATCAGAAGATTTCAGACACTCCTACTTGACTGCACTGGCCCTTCTGCCTGGAGCTCTGAGGACAGAATCTCTTCCATAAACCAGGTCTGTACAGGAGAGGGGAAGTCCTATTACAAGAACCAGTAACTAACCCAGCTGTTTCCCCAGGAGCGTATAGAAGAGATGTCAGGCTCATTTAAATATGCTCAGAGAGGGTAGGAGTTCTGTACTTTCCAGTTGTAAAAATTGCAGAGTCACAGCAACACATCCTGCTGTAAGTAGGGCTCTGGTTCTAAATGCTGCCAGCCAGTTCAAGAGGGGGAGGAGGAAGAGCTTATCAGACTCTACTGCCAGAATATAAAACTTGGGAAACAATGACAAAAACATCAAGAGTATAAATTTTTAGGATTGCAGTGGAGCACTTGCAAAAGTTCCAGGACACAGATAAAAATTTCCTGTTCTTCCCTGGTGAGCAGGCTCAGGGATCTGTTCAGTAGTGTACACAGACAGCTTTCCAGCAGCAGAGAGGAAAGCAAGACATTTCAGCAGAGGGGAAAGCTGAACACCCTCCCATGCTGAACCTCACCCCATTTATCTCTCAAACACACTTGACAAATGAAAGGGAGCAGCACCCAATGTCTCTGTGATGTGCAAGAGGACAGGGAGCCAAGTGCTTTGCTGTGTAGCTGTTCCCTGCCACCCCCCTCCGCTAACCTCACCCCGGGTAACTTTCACAGCCCTGGAGGTACGGTAAAACGTTCAGAAATAAAGAGAAACCAGCCTCAACAGTGTGTGGCCTTTAATCCCCAAATACGCAGGCAACATGACATTAAAACAGTAAAATTAATAATTAATGGCTGTTTCTTCCCTTTAACTAATAACAAATTTGTATGGTTAAAGTCACATTTGCTGTGCTACATACGGGTTCTCAGATCAAATTTTAATTCTGTACTTGGCGCTTCATTTTCTTCAGCAAGGAGGGCAAGACAGTTGAACAGTTAAAAATACAAACTAAACTGGTCATAAATTTAATTTAGTTCACCTTTCTTTCTTCAGAAGCTGGACTTTGCAATCAGTCCTATCTTCCTGGAAAGAGCTTAACATCACTGAATCTGGAACCAACATCAGTAACAGCCGAGACACCCTCACATACCTTAGCTCAAATAGATTTCAATTGGAAAATTAGTTTCTACAACTGTCTGCGTAGTAATAACTTGTTTTGCAGATATTCCAGAAAATCTTCAGTCTGCAATGTTCACTTAAAAGAAAACTTAAGGAAAAAAAAAGTGCTAATGTCTGTACTAGTTACAAAACTCTAGTGTAAAGCCTCACCTCTGAACTATGATATTCTTAGGTAGCCACATCTTTCAACAGAACTACTGCCAAAAATCACACCTGAATTCAAGTTAACGCTCATTAAAATAATTTTCCAACGCTTTTTCGCTACTCTCACAGATGCTGTTCTTTGACACCTCTTTATACTACTGCACTACTGGTTCCAAACACAAACTGTGATTTTCCTTTTATCTTGAAACCTACATCAGGAATAACTTTAAGAACAGATCAGGTGCCTGTAAAAGTCATTTCATCACTGAGAATGACTTCCAACACGAAAGTCATAAGCACTGGTTAACAAGAGCATAAACGCTTAATGCTTTACCTGCCTCCATTTTATCTCCCCACTAGAATCAAAGAGCTTCAATCCTTCCCAATTCCCAACTTGGGAATGAAGAGAGCTTTTACACAACAGAGTTTTTAAGCAGAATCTGTGACTGGTTATGCTGTTCAAGAGTACACAGGCAAACCTAAAACATCAGCACAAGAAAGATTGCTTGTATCCCCTTCCTTTGCAACCTTGACAAATGCTGAAATCATCTTATGTTTATACGCTCTCACAACTAGACACAAAAACACACAGAATGTACATGCTGCTTTTCAAGTACAGTTACTGAGATCTGCTAGGAAAGAAATAAAAGCATCACTACCTTAAAAACAGGTTATCCAAGATCTTTGGTCTCACTCTAAGTTCCAATTAACTCTTCTCAGCTTGCTTGGCTTTTGGGTAAGACTGCAGTTACGCACAAATAGCAAAAATATTCTACACATGGCTACCACAAAGTGTAGTGACGAGAACTGTGTAGTTACTGCACTGTACCCCTTTCTCCTTGACTCAAAAGCCTTTGAAAAGGCTCTGCAAAGCAGGTTTGCTTTCAAGCACCAGCCAGCTCCTCACAGTACCCCAATTTCCCTAATATTTTCAACAGTTGTCATGCTGCCAGCCATTTTCCTACTGAAGAGTATGTCTCTTGTTAGAACAAGCCTTTCATGTGTGATTCATCACACCAGATACTGGCACTGAGGTTAGGAAAAGGAGCCAGTCTGAAGTTCAAGACAGAAGCAGCAGGTTAGAAAAATGAAAAATTTCAAAGAATGCAACCTCGTTTCCAAAACAGGCACAAATTAAGCATACCACAGCTGTGATACATCAGCACCATGGTGCCATGCTTTTCATCTGCCACAAGACTGCTTATCATGCACCAATTTGGAGCAGTACAGGAGTGGCTGGGTGCTAGCATGACATCACTTATTTTTAAATCTTAATATCCCAAAGAAGAACACAGGAAATAACTGAGATGTATTGAGGATGCCAGAATTTGCATGGTGGTCCACCTAGAAGAGGTGACTTCCCTAGCCTGGGCAACTTTAGTAAGAGGTCAAAAAGTGAGGAAGAGGAAGGAGACAGACTGAGGACTTCAAGGCAGACAACAGAAACTACAGCCCTTGATAGTTTTATCTCCAGTGACAGAAGACCTGAGAGGGGAGTCTTGTAGAGATTTCTCATTTCTGGGATTCTAAAAATAAAGTAGAAATAATCCAAATATTTAGGCAAGATAGGTTTCAAGAAAGTGAGCAGAAAATACTCTGATAGTGTTCCAATTCTGGAACCTTCAATCTCATTCCTAAGTGAAAGAGTTCACCAAGAAGCAGAGCTCATGACAAGGCTTCTCTAATACCCTAAGTAAGCATGAGCCAATTTATCAAGTTCATCTACCAGCTTCAAGTCAAACTCCTCTGTTAATCTGAGATGGGACAGAGATCTACCACAGAGACTTCCATTTAACCAGAAGCTGACAGTAGATTAGAGAAGGCAGCAGTTTATAATCCAGCAATTACTTTGAAACTGGTTTCTTCTCCCCAAAGCAGGTAACTGAAGGCCTTTGGTAGCAATACTTCCAGCCCACAACACACAGATCTGGACTTGCCATGTAGGAGCTTTACAGTGATTCAGAGACCCAGCACTGCCAAGACAGCAGCAGCCAGCTCCAACACAGCATTCTGTCAACAGCTGAATGCATCCAAGGAGGCTCTCAACCTTTGACAGGCATCACACACCTTCAGCTCTTGCAATACCTACTCTGTTCCAGCCTGCAGTACGTGTACCTGCTCTATCTCATGAAGAGATTTCCTTCAGTGTGTCACTGATATCTGAAGGAAGGCAGTGCAGCTGCTGTTTGAGTCAGCTACAGCAAGTTCCATCACCAGTTGTGTTCATTCTGTACCAAACACGCTTCCTTCAACATGAAACAATACAGCTGATCTAAGGAAAATTTCTCTGCCTCTGAAGAATGACCTGAGATTTTAATCCATCTCTTTCTCATCTAAAACTGACCCACCCACTATTGCTAGTAAATAAAGTTTTCATTTAAACACTCAGATTTAAGTTTATTCATACACAGCAAAAGTTCCACCTGCATATTAAAAACAAACAGATTAGAAGTAAATGTTTTATTCTTCCAACTAAATTCCAGTACTACAAGGGCAGTAAAACAATGATACACTGAAAAATTGCAGCAATAAACATTTGTTAAAGACTGATAGAATAAATAAAAACTACAAAAATGAGAAATCATATAAA
The DNA here is from genome assembly GCA_013389925.1 of Aegithalos caudatus. NCBI lineage: Eukaryota > Metazoa > Chordata > Aves > Passeriformes > Aegithalidae > Aegithalos > Aegithalos caudatus. Next base: position 416,715 of record WEIU01009621.1, on the reverse strand, counting down.
CCCATTCTTAACCCCCAAAAAAGTCATGGAATACAGAAATGCCCTCCTTCACTATTTCACAGGCAGTACTGTGGGCTATTTGCTTAAAATTGTCCTGGGATTACATTCTAACTTAACTGTGATTACAGCTCTGTTGTAGTGCACAGTTATGAAAACCACACTAACTTCAGTCAGAAGTGTCATTCTACATTTTTATTTACACAACCAGTGAAGGGCAACTTCTAGAACACCAGCTTTAATCCTTTACTTTTTCAAACTTATTAACATAAGAAGCCAAATCGTAATGATACAGCAAATGAGGCCACTGGTATTATTACAGGTAGCAAAGGTCCACATCCAGGTGGTACTGACATCAGGGAGCACTCCAAAACCAGTTGCTGCATAAGAGTGGTTGCCACTGACAAAAGCTTGAAATAACCTGTGTTCACAGGGGGGAAAAAATATGGCATTGCTGCAAGTCTTTACTGGGATAGCTTGCAACAATAAAACAGGGTGTATAGGGCAGCCCACATATGCAGAAAGTGTGATTCATGAAACATCTGGAGAAAAAAAAAACAAAACAAGAGTTAATGACAGCAGTAACAACTAACAGCTCTGTGCAAACCTTCTATGGTAGTATCAAAACTGGTTTCAAACCTAAAACCCCAGCACGCTACGAGAAACCCGTTCTAGATGTTTTAAACGCAAGCTGCATTTTCTCTCACACCTCCTTTTCAACCGCAATATTCCGTAATCTCAATTTCAAGTATTTTACCCTGGGGCCTAGCAGCTTAACAGCAAACAATGGCCATTTAAATTATTGAACATTTGGTAATTCAATGCTGCTACAGGGACCAGAAGAAAGAGATACTCACAACTGGCAGGCTGTTCTCCATATCGTCGCATGATCTGATCATGCGTGAACTTCACAAATGCGTCATATTGTTCTGCAAGGATGAAGCATTCCAGTATGAGTACTGAGTTTAAATCAAGCAGAAAATTTTTACACACAGATATCATACAAGTTAAATGCACCCCCAACTAGTAGTAGTTTTATATAACTTAATACAGTTCATAGCTGCCATTTATTTTTTATCCTCCAGAACAGTTCAGTCAATGTCCCCTTAATTAAAAGGCTCTCCCTTACAAATTTTTGTAAATTAGAAAGATGGCAGTAAACTCAAAGAGAATTATGCTGCACACAACAGAGACCTCAATATACCTCACACCTGCTAAGTATCACACACTGTATTTTGAAGAAATCAAGTGTGCCCATTTTACAGATCCATCATGGGGGCAGAGTAGTTATGCTGGGGCTGGAAACCTAATTTGTCTGCTCCTACCACTTCCAGATGTAAGAAAATTAAGTTAATGAAATGGAAACACAGAAGTATGGGAATGCATTTACTACAGAGTTACAAATTCTATTTGCTGACTGCCAGAAAATCAAAAGCAAACAAGAAACCAAAAGGATGAAATGTTAAGTGACTAACTTTTGAGAAATTCCAATCACAAAAGTAGCTACTATGGGAGATGTAGTTGACTGTGGACTGCATGAAAATGGTTACTGTGTCATCTGCAATGAAATTTTGATATGGAACATATTTGGCTTTGAACTAAGCACCATTATTTCCCAGAAAGGTTACTCTTTCTATACACACATACATACAAATACATTTGCAATATTTTATTCAGTTTTAATACTGCACTCATCAGCAGGATATCACCTTTCAGAATTAGGAAATTAAACAAGGAGAGTAATATCTACCAGATGCCGCTCCTCTCCATTCCCCTTCCTCCCTTGTGGAAAAATACATGTGCAGCAATGTGGGGTGTTCTGAGAAAAGGGCAAGGTCAAAGAAGGCAATCTTCAACCAAAAATGCAGTTAGATTTGTAGTGGTTCCTAGTCCCACAGGTTTGCCCCAATAAAGTCCCCATCCTCTTGCAGGGATGAGCTTCACCTTTGAAGTAAAGAGGGTATCAGTAATCAGCAAGCCGTGCAGCAGCAGCCCCAAGTACGGAGCGGACCCAAACATCTAAGGACTTCCATCCCTGACCAAGGGGGCTGAGGTCAGCTCCCCTCTGCCCACAGGCAGGACCTGTTCCACAGCAGTTCTGACCAGCAGCTTTTCAGCAGCCATGTGAGGACTTCAGCCAAACAACAAAATAATAAAAAGGGCAGATTGAAGGATCTAGTGCCCTGAAACCATTTCAACAAATAACAGCAACCAGAACTTTTCCTAAAATACTGTATTAAAGGCCAAAATTGAATTTGCAAATGCTCTTCTTTAAAGGTGGAAGTCAACATATACATGCTTTGTGTAACATCATCTTTGCTAGAACTATGGCTTTGCAAGTTTTTTTTTTTTAATCCAGTTACTAAAAAGCCCCTTTCTTGTGACATTCAGATTCAGAAGTTAAGCAATCCAAAGGTAGGAGCAGCCTACAGTGAAATTTAACTGAACACTGCACACTTACATCACTGTATGAAATACATCCTAACTATTTTAAATCAAGTGGCTAAATTACATGAACACAATACAATACTATAAAAGGCTGTTTTTCACAGATACTTTAAAAGCTTCCAAGCTAGTGCTTCCCTAAGGCTCTTGCAAAACCAAGTTTGCGCTAACACAGCAGTTTCAGGTAACAGAGAAAGGAAGAGAAATCAGGGCAATAATCTGAGTTTTCCCTTTACCAAACATTTATTTGGCATGAAAACCAACTCTGTTTGCAAAGAACATGGAAGAAGGAAAGAATAGGCAGTGTCTGGCTAACTACCTACACGACAACTCTGATTCAGAAAATATCCAAGATGCAAACAGTGAGTTAAGTCACTTGAAATAAGCTATTCAACTGAGACTGATTATGGAATTTCCAGTTACATTTCCTTTGACCTCACTTTTGTAACAAAGTATCACCTTACTGCACAAAGGTTAGAAAAGGATATAACCATTCTGTCAGCAAACAACCACAACTGGCCCTCTATATAAGGAATTTCTAAATCCTTTGTCAGTCTTTAAATTCCCATATAATGTTGAAAATGTATTACTGGCTTAAATTAAGTTACGTGATTCAGTAACATGATCTTCCTAAATTGTTCTTTTGGTGAGCACCATGGTAAGAACAAGTGAACCTAAATCATATCTCACTGAACCACAACTCCCAGATAGAATTCAATCCCCTTCCTTTCCCAAAAACAAACCCAACAATGCTCCCTTTGGGACAGAGACAGGGCACGTGTGAGGAACTTGACAGAAGGGCTTCCTGTTTGTAAAGCTTGTGCTCCAAAAGTTGTCTGGAACAAATGTAAATCTATCTGGTCTCCAAATGGTTATGATACCTGCTAAATTAAATGCATTTGAGGAAATACAAGAAATGACCAAATTCCTACACATACATGAATCAGGAGAAAAAGTTCTATTGAGTCCTAATTCATCAGGCTGGAGCAGGTTAAAAAGAAAAACACTGAAATGGAACACCGAGCCCAAAGCAGCAGAATTATTCACGGCTCTAGTTATGGTTTTAAAGAGATGTAGATTTAAGAAGGATGTAGAACCACAGCAGTTTCTTACACAGAAATGACAGATCAGCAAGTGCAGAACATGAACAGAACCTCAGGTGCAGAAACAATACTATCACAAGCAACCCACAAACCTGGTGACTTTCTGCATGTGCATGCCTGTAAAAGTTTTTATTCCCACCTGAAGAGACCTGCCAACTTTAATTCTGCTGTGTGTTCAGGTGGGAAGCAGAACAGCTGTAGGTATTCAAAAGCAAGTCTGCAGAACAGTGTGCTCAGATTTTCATTATCATCACACTAAATATTAAATTAGACTCCAATCATACTGTGAAAGCACCCACCTCTGAATGCACAATAATTTAGGTGCTCAAATGCTAGCAAGAGGCTTAGAAGTAAAGGACCTCAAAAACTGAAGAAAGGTCATATTTACAATGCTGACATTAGCATGATCTTTATGGAAAGATAAGCTGGAATCAGGTGCCAAGAATTTCAGCTGAATTGTGAAATACAAGAATTCAACATGGAGAATCAGAAAAACAGTTGAACCGACTCTCAAGCAGATACCAAACACTGCTGGCAGCAGTGTAATGGTAAGTACTGGGAAGAGAAAGGGAAATCTTAGGTACTGTCATCTTGCCAAATTCCAGAAAAAGGAAGTCAGTTCCCAAGCAGGAAAAAAACAAAACAGAACAACAAAAAAACGGTCCTTCAAAAAGATCTCTAAAGGCAGTCCTTCTGGAAGGAAAAAAAAGGAAAAAAAAAAAAAGAAAGAAGGGGAAACTGTCAATTCAGACACAATAGCAAGAGAAAGTTCTAACTAAAACCACTGTCTGCACTGAGTAGTATTAACCAAGAGTCATACTTTCTATCCAAAGCAGCACAGAAGGAAAAAAACCTATCAAAGGGAATAAACATCATTTTTTCTGTCATGTATGCAACCCCATTCCTTCATCAGATTAGGTCAGAAAAAAACATACACTGTAACAAAAATAAGAGAAGTTTTAAGCTTTCAAAGTCACTCTGACATATATTATTCTGTAATATACGTAGCTGTAAGATACCTGCAAGTTTTGTGGTCAAAATTTCTTCATACTCTTCACGGATTTTCTCTTCACGTTCTTTCAGCAAACGTTCACAGATCATTCCAACTTGTCTGAGAGTAAACAGGGGCTGTTCTTTTTTCAATGGTGATGATGCTGCAGATGAAGTACCTAAAAGTAAATATTTGGGCACACCAATTTACAATTACAAGTAGATCAGAACCAGTTTTTTATAATCAGGTTTTTTTCACACCTTTTACATTACAGGAACTTTACAAAATTTTGAAGAAGATTTTCTCTATTTGATCCTCCTAGTTACTATTGAAGCAGAACAGGATGCTCAAAAGGAGGCCATCTGCAATGGACAACACGCACAGCCATCAAAGCCCCACGAGTGTCACACAAACACTGAACACCACTCACATGGCAGTTGCCATGTACAAATTTAAGCCACTATTTTATATTAAAATTATAGTACAGTATATTGGTGTCAAGACAGCTGCTTCGCAAAAGCCTTTTACAGTATCAATGACAGAGTAGGCAGGATGGTCTCCTGAAAACAATGCCAGGTTTTTGTCCCACCAATTCTTAAAATGAATAGCTAGCATCTTCCAGACCAATGCCATTATTGACAAAAAGCATCAGTAGCCAGTGGGAAAGTGTCATAACACAGCAGGTAACAGGGAAAAGCATTTACTCAAATGGAATCTGACAGAGTAACAGAATATAGCAGAATTACACACAATTTATGGCCAAAAAACCAACAGTAATTGGTGAGAAAGTGCCATAAACCACCAAGTAACTAGGAAAAAATGGTTTACAAAAGCAGAGTCTAAGAAAACATAGGAAAATTACACAAAATTATCTGGGTACCTGGCAAAGCTGGTCCAGTAAGGAGAAATGCATGTGGCTGTGCATCAGTAGAACAACAAGGATCTGTCTGCTGGAAGCTATTTTCTAAATGTCTTCTCTTCTGCATACGTTTGTACTCCTGTTTTATGTTGTACAGAATTTGTTCTAGAAAGAAAAAAAAAAACCCTTTACATTTCACCATTTTGTTTCATATCCACTCAAACATCAAATGCCGTAGATATGAACTAAGAGATGATAGAAGATAGACTCTTAAAAACATGACCTGCAAAATCTATAATGTTTTACCTAAGACATAAAGCCACTTAATTAATTAAAAGAAAGGTAATAACCCAGACTGTTTTTACCAGAAGAACACTAGCAAAAATGTTTTTAGTTAAGGTCAAGTATTGGTACCAGCGTACTGCTAAGGAAAAAATCCAGCATCCTAAAGTTTAGGAACAATACAATGTGTATGAATAAAAATTTGGCTATAAAACTTACACTGGTATTAATTATCTTTGCTTCATATATTTAATCTTTAATCTTTCACCCCCACACAGCATTTATCACTCGGAGTTAAAAGTAACAGACTCTAGAATAAAACATCCATGTGAATTGCCATTCCTATCTGTAGGCTGAGTGGCCTACAGCCAGCACAGTGAAAAGGAAAACACAATTTGGACAATATGAATTAAGCACCTACTGCTTAAAAGATCAAAGAATTGGAAATTCTGACAGGAAAAATACAAAAGCCTTCCACAACATTTCTGACAGCCTCAAATTTATGCAAATGAAATACAGTGGATGGATCAACAGTCTCTTTTAAAGGAGTATGGCAATATGTAGTGCAGCTTTCAATTGCAATGAATAAAGTACAGCAAATTATTTCAATAATCTCATTTCCACTGTACAATCATAAGGGAAAAACTATTTCTTGCAACAGGAACTACCAATCCTGTGTGCCTTCTCTCTGAAGGCTCTCAGGTACACCAGTGGCCTAACTGCACATCCTCTGGCAATCTAAAATATTCAAGAAAAAAAAGGAATTTTCTATTTTCTTACGTAAGACCTACCCATGAAGAAATTTCCCATAAAGACTCTCATCCTTTGTGAGAAATCTTAAATGCTCAAATGCATTAAGAAAAGTGTTACTTGCATGATTGGCTTCCACTGACACTTCTAGACATTTTAGCAAAGACAACTTTCCAAAACTCAGGCACATATAAATCCACGTGATCATGTCAGAGTTACAAAGGACTCCACTCAGAACCTTCCTATTTCTGTCTCATTTTGCCAATAAAATACCATGGAAACTTAAACCAAATTTCATGTTTGTAATTCATATGCTACTGAGGTTCCATTATCTGAACATTTCTAATAAGGAACCATGTGATGCAGGTAACTTCAGCCACCATCTTCTTCACTCAGAGGCTGAAGCCTCTGCTAGACCAAGTGAAATCGAGCATCAGTTCTCAGTTCAGATGTTTAAATACTGTCATGGTTCAATTCCATGAGTCAGTCTAGAGATTCCCAATTCATAAAAAGAGAGGAAAGTGTTTTGAGCCAACAGGAGTGTCAGCAAAGGAGCTTCTTGGATTTTGTCCAATGACTAAGGACTGGATACCTTTTCAGTCCCATACCTGCAGCTGTACAATTTTCCACTCTCTAACGGGAGGTCAGTAATATGGTTCAAAGAAGCAGCAAATACAGAAGACAATAATGAAAAAAGCACTGCAGGTAAATTAAGAGAAGGAGCCA
>WEIU01009621.1:351912-399990 GCA_013389925.1 Aegithalos caudatus | reverse complement strand
GGGACCCCGGGGGTGGGGGTGGGCGGCTGGCCGGTCCCCTTGGGACGCGGGGACACAAAGGGGGCGATGGGTCTGCCCTGTTAGCGCAGGTGTCGAGCGGGCCGGACGGCGGGTTTATGTCCGCGTGGCGCTTGTCTGCATGTGAAATCGGGGGCAAAGTGCGTTTAGTGGCCTCCATGAGGTGAGGGCAGAACAGAGAGCGTGCGGGAGTCCGAGGTGACAGCTAAGGACACGCATGGAAAAGCCTCGCGATGTCGGGATCTGTGTCACGGCGTAACCGAGTCGTTTCCTTGAAGTTGCATAAAGCACATTCTTGCTTAAGGAGTGTGGTGAGGGAAGAGGTTCAAAGAACTATAAAGCTGCTGCTGGGAAGAGCACAGCTCTTTCCTGTGCAGCTTCCTGATTGAAACAAACTGGGTTACAGGTCACTACAGTGGGAAAGCTAACAGAGGTTGATAATCCCCAAAACGTATGTAACTTTTAGGTTTCCAGTATCTAATACTACTAATTTAACCATGAGCACAAAGACAGGTTGTCTTTGAAAGACAAAGTGATGGATGTACCCTCGTAAAGTTTTAACACTTTGGTGTTTTTTGGTTGTGTTCTGAAGTGTAAGCTAGGCTTTCTTTAATGGCATAAAAAAAAAAAAACAAAAACAAAAACAAAAAAAACCCACAAACCTTACTATTCTTTGGAAGCAGGATTTGCTGTACGTGTTTGGTGTGGGCATATATTGTTAATTAGGCCATAGCGGTATCTTTGTGTTTTGTGATTGTGCTGGCACTGTGGTAGTGCTGCTCTTGGGGTAGCTGAGGTTCTGGTGGTGGGGTGACCTACAGAGCCCTCCTCAACAAATGATTTGTTTTCTGAAACAGCTTCTTAGAATGTTGGAGCAATTAGGTGAAGTTTACCTTATGCTTGCCTGAGTTGCCTTGGCCTAAAATTAATACTGGAAAATTGCAAAATGAATCCTCTGCTGTGAGGTGTTCTCTGAAGAGGAAGTACTTGGAGTGTTTCCTTGGAAATAAGGATGCTGACAAGCCTTTCAAAAACTAAGACAAGTTGTGCTTCTCTGCAGCAAGACTGGGGAAATGTACTGATGTTATTATAGTGTTACAATTGTCCTACTATTAGTGTACTGGTATAACTACTTCTGTGGACACTCTTCTTTGGAATAATGCTGGCTGGTTTTCCATTCATTTAGTTCTTCATTTCCATTACATTTCCCTAAGCATATAGCTTTCCCTGTGTTTGGGCACCAGTGTTAAATATTCTTACCAAGCACTTAACCCAGCAAGACCAAGGTAAAATTTCTCTTGCAGGCTTCGAATTAAGGAAACCCCAAGTGTTTCTCAGTGTGTGTATTATGCACCTCTTTAGTTTGCAGTGCTCTGTGCCCTGCTTCTGGCATCATTTGTATGCTAAGTGCTTGTGTTTGGGTGCAGTAGTGGAAAAAAAAAGATAAGTTTCAGAGTAACCAGCACTTCCCCACTGAAATTAGTATTTTAGAGATATATTCTGCATTCAGCACCAGAAGCTAAGATTTGGTGACGTTAACCACGTGGCATGAGATCCTACAGACCATTCAGGCACAATTTAAGTCAATTAAGACAGTTTGAAGAGTCAGGTGAAATTTCATCAAGATAAGCTACTAGAAAGTCAGCTTTTGCCATCACAGGCAACACTGTAATTGTAAGCAATTGATTAGAACTGTGATTGTCCTAATCAACAGAGTTACTTGGCTTTTATCTGACCTTTAATTTGTTAAACTAAACTGAAGCAAGTCTGATTTAGGTCAAAATAAGAATTCACACAGCCCTTTGCAGCAAATTAAACTCAGCCAAACCCACATAACTTTGCATGCAGACAAGCCCTAAGGCAGCAAAGTGTCCAACAGCAGTGACAAAGTGCTTGATGGTTGTCAGGGAACATGTGTTTTTACTTTCGTTGTGGCAGGAAACACCATAGGGTCAAGGCTGCAAACCACTGTTTATATTGTTCTTTCTTCTACTTACTTATTATATAACCAATTTGCAGTACCCCATTATGTGCTACGTGGGGTGCCTTTAAAATTATATATTATAAGCATCTTTTAAAAATAAATAGTACCCGCAAATTTTATTAATACTGGGAGTGCGAGAGCTTATTCATAACTAGCATTGTGCTAGATTTTATTGAATATGTACTTCAAGCATGGCACCTGTTAAAAAGGCAAGTCCTGATTTGAGACAATATTTTGACCTCTATACAGCCCTGATTGAGGTGGGAGAGTAATCCACCTCAGTGGGTTATAAAACAATAACCCTTTCAGCTTTGGGATGATGATGGAAATATCATAGTGGACCAAATGCTAGGCTAAGTGTGTTCCCTTTTCTTCCCCTTCCTTCTGCCATTGCTCCATTTCCCCTTTTTTTTTTTTTTTTTTTTTTTTTTTTTTTTTTTTTTTTTTTTTTTTTTTTTTTTTTTGGCTTTTTAAAATTTATTTGGTTTGGTTTGGTTTTTTTGTGTCTGCCTCTCATTGTCTTTATATACCATCTTGACTCTGCTTCCTCTTTCTTTTCCTTGAGACATCCTATTCATTTGATGCAGGATCCCCATCACAGTCCCTATCTTTTCTTCTATGCCACCTAACCATATTCTTCCCACTTCACCTGGGGCTCATTTCTCATTAACCAGTTGTGCTTGCCAACATGGGACCATGGATTAGCTGAACAGTTTCTAGGGCTTGTTCTTTTCATCACAAGTGAACAAAATTCACTTTAAGTGGTGTCATGCCACTTAGAAATTTGGACATGGGTACCAAAGCTTTCTTACTTATCTATTTTTGCACACACTGTGGTTGCAGGTTTTGTGTACAAAATGCAGTGGTGGTTATTTGCCATGATGTCAGTGAAGTGTTTGTATGGTGCCAAGTGAGAAGGGATTGGTTAAGTTGAAAAAACTAGAGGTTAGTACAGGAATTGTAAGGTGGAAAAAATAGCTGAAAGAAAACTGGAATAAATATCTTGGTCTGCTTTGCTATATAGGAATGTAGACAGTGCTGGCCAAAGGGAAAAGATATACTGGAACAGGAATGAAAGGCAGAGGTCAGTGAAGGTCAGCTCTTCTTCTTCAGATGCTGACTTATGCTGATAAACTGTATCAAAAATTATGACCTGGATCTGCAACATTCACTGACTTTCAATAGGACAAATCTGTTTCTTAGGCTTGAGCTACTAAGGTATGGCCAGCAGAAGTACAGAATTGTGCTTCCCAATACAAAAGTAATTCAAAACACCTATTTCCTCTAAAATACTGTATATACTTCCATATATTCAGAAAAAAAATAATTAAAACTAGAATCTATATAGGAAAAGGTAACTGAGCTGATTAGAATAATATAAAAGGAAAAAAATAGCCCCAGGAAATTAAAGTTTTGTTATTTAAATGTTATTACTCCTATTAAATGTTGAATTCTATTTTTTTTCCCCTAAAAACACAAAGAAAAAATAAGTTCAGGAGCTCTATTTTAGTGATGAAGACTGTGTTGATATGGGAACTGTCAGTTACCTCACCCAAACCAGAAATAAGAGGAAGATTTATAAGTGCAAGAGGAATGAGTTTCCAGAACATTCTTCCAGTAGCATCAGTATGGATGAAAATAAACCCCAACCTTTAGCTGCAGGTTAGGTGGACTTTAGGTCAGGCTTAGTATTTTTACAAAAAGGGATTCTATGGTATTGATGTTTTCAGTGACGTGAGACTATTTATAATAACCCAGGAAGTTTTGTAATACAAAATTACAACAACAAAGTCACAGTGGAATTAAGCATTTTACTGGTGTGCTGTTTTTGGCTGGGATGGAGTTGATTTTCTTTTCAGTAGCTGATGTGGGATGGGTTTTGGATTTTTGACCAAAACAGTGTTGATAGTACAGGAATATTTTCATTTTTGCTGGGCAGTGCTTGCATATCATCAAGGTCTTTTCTGCTTCTTATCCCACCAATGAGGAGACTGGGGGTGCTTAGGGAGTTGGGAGAGGACACAGCCAGCTGATGAAAGGGGCATGGCACATCGTGTGGCATCATGCTCAGCATATAAAGCTGGGGAAGAAGAAGTGTGTGTGTGTGGGGGGGAAATTAATAGTCGTGCTATTTGCCTTTCCAAGTCACTGTTGGGTGTGATGGCGCCCTGCTTTCCTGGGGATGTCTGAACACCTGCCTGCCCACGGAAAGCAGTGAATGACTTCCTTGTTTTGCATTGCTTNGGAGTTGGGAGAGGACACAGCCAGCTGATGAAAGGGGCATGGCACATCGTGTGGCATCATGCTCAGCATATAAAGCTGGGGAAGAAGAAGTGTGTGTGTGTGGGGGGGAAATTAATAGTCGTGCTATTTGCCTTTCCAAGTCACTGTTGGGTGTGATGGGGCCCTGCTTTCCTGGGGATGTCTGAACACCTGCCTGCCCACGGAAAGCAGTGAATGACTTCCTTGTTTTGCATTGCTTGCGTGCACAGCTTTTGCTTTCCCTATTAAAGTGTCTTTATCTCAGAAAACGCTTATGAGTTTTCTAACTTTTACCTTTTAATTTCTCTCCCCCGTCCTACAAGAGGAGTGGCTGTGTGGTGCTTAGTTGCTGGCTGGAGTTAAAATGTGACAACTTGAAAGGATGTGAAGCAGGAATAACCCATTTGAGTCAGTTCACCTATATTCAGAATAATATATTGAAGCTATAAAAAGAAAATTACTAAACTCACTGGTGTATATGCATGAATTGTGCTAACAGACCTGGATATAGAATAATTAGGAAACACTGAGTAAAATTTTGCAGCTCTGACTACTGCAATTACCTCAATGATTTCAGGAAAGCATCAACTAGCAAAGCGTGGATCAATACTCTTTTCTATCTATTGTTAGTCACAACCTTGTGTAGGTTCATCAAAAAAAAGTAATGGTGTATAAGGAGGGCAGTGTCATGAGGTACTGGAAATGCTACTGTAACCTAAAGAAAGATTGCCTTACATCACCATGTCCTGAATACCCTTACCCCCCAATGTCAAACAGTTTTATACACAAACGTTTGCATTGTGCCTATCAGTTTTCTTCCTCCCTTTTACTATTGTTAAGAATTCACATTTTTAAACTTCACATATAATTTTCCCTGCCTGGATTTTGGACAAACACCGCACCACGTTAAACTCTGCTCTGCTATTCATCTTTAAAAAAAACCTGGCACAGTGCTGTGGCAGAAACGAAAACTGTACTTCTTATGAAAAGACTTATTTTCCCAAATGTTCTCTTACATCTTTGTAAAAGAACTTTTCATAATTGATTCTAAGGGTAAAGGAGCAGCGTGGTATTGCATATTAATTAGAGAGTAGAATTGAGTCAACTGAAAATATATTGAGCTGGAATGGTGAAAAAATTACAGGCCAAGTATTAATAATGTGAGTAATACTGAACATGTACATTAAGAACCATTGAAGTCAAATACACTGAGCTGTGAATATCTCTCCACTTTTTCAGTGGACTGGAGCCTGGATCCTCCATGAGCTTACACAGCTGTGTGGAGCTGAGATATGGTAAAGTTCAGTTTTTCTTCTGTGCCAGTATGTCAGTGAACAAGCCAGCACAGGACAGAGTGACAACTGAGCTGTCTATTCACTGTCTCCTATTGACTTCCTCAGGACTAAGAGGAGGTTTGAGACACTGTTCATTCTGTTCACTTGCAACACATAAGAAATGGGCAGGTACTTTCCCCTCTTTCCTCTTTGGAAATTTTGCATGGAAGCCAGCTGGAGAATAGGCTTTTATTAAGCTCAATTTTCTGCATAGAACAATGAAGAACTGAGGGTTAAAACTCCTATTTTTCCAGATCATTTACTAAGTGTTCAACTCCTCTGTCACTATCTTACCAGTCTTATTCATCTTTCTGTTCATTTCATATAATACCTGGCTACATTTTATTCTCAAAAACTTCTTCCTTCCTGCTGAGCTGACCTCCAGGGTATTCCTTGGTCTCCCAAGCAAGGTGCTATATATGTGTACTCTACCATCTATATACACTTATGGCTTAACCTACTTCTCCCCCTCTGATCAATCACTCCTCTGTTTCCCTCTGCCCATCCTGTACAGTACTTCTCATTTAGTGTATCTTTACCATTCATAAAACAAAAGACAACACCCATCTCCGGCTAGCAAACCCACTCATCCTTTCTCTACCACCACTGCTAATTCTGTCATCGTTCAAGCTGATCTGTTCCTTTTTCTCTCTCATATAAAAGCTGGTTTTAGGTCATGGTTGTTCTTTAGTGAAGTATTTCCAACAACCTGTTTCCTCACCTCAGACCTTGTTTCCAAAATTCTTCCCCAGACTTAGGTCACCTCTAGCCTGAAGATGCTCATAAATCACCAGCTTTCTAGAACTCTCTCCTGGGGAATCTTTAGTTTCTCCTTTCCACCCACAGTTCGGGGTCTCTCTGTTCACCATTTCAGCAGGCAAAGTTTTCACTGCCCTCCTCATCTTTTTTCTTCACTAACCAGGAGCATCTCATCACCTTTGTGCCCCTCCTTGGATGTTCTTGGATTGCTCATCCCTTCGGTTTCAGGCCTCACCTTTGGGGCCTGGCATTCTTCTGCTGATGCATTAATTTGGGGTTTGTGTCAATCTGACATATTCTGGTTCAGTCCAGCTTTACTTTAATAACTTCCTTCCTTCTTCATTCCCTCCTCTGGCTTTCCTTGGAGGACTTTCACTCATGCTGCCCTTTTTTCTTTAAGCCTGGAACAACTGCACCCATCTTGTGAACCAAATCCACACTGCCTTTGGATCTCCCCATATGATGTACTTTTGCCATAACACCTATCCAGCTCAGATTCTTCTCCTGAAATATATCCTGTTCGTCTATAATAAAAACAAATCCTGTTTCATAACAAAACAAAAAGAACTGAGCAAGAGAAGGACTATACAATTAATTTTTCTAGTTGCTTTCTGCCAAGAGCAACATGCTTGTTCTTATCCCAGTCCTTAGGATTGTCCTCCCCATGTGTCTGCTGTTTGTCCTTTTGTTTTATCGGCTTTTGATTTCTTCCTGAGGGTGCTTGGCCTGATCCCGTGCTCACACTGGTGTGAAGTGAGGAGTAGCTCCACTGCAGCAAACAGAGCTTTGCAAGGCGAAATTTCTGCGGAGGGAATCAACCCTTTGTTTTAATATTAACTAATAAAGCCTGTGCACAGCTCCAGCACAGCACTCTGGCTTTAATTAATAAGAATTAGCATATACAGCTACATACACTCTTCTTTTTCCCTCAGCTACTTTGAAGAAAAACCTCTTTGCATGTCTTCCTGGTTGCTCTATGTCTTGACATTAAAAAAACCCCAAACGAATAAAACCCCCAAACCAAAGTAACATCCAACTCCCACGCAAACAAAAGCTTTGCTGCTGCCGGTGGCAGGGAGCGCTGGGAGCAGCCCCTTCCCGCTTGCCGAGAGGAGCCAGCTCCCAGCCCTGCTCCCCGCCGCTGGGGAGCCGTCCAATTCCCTTCCTCCGCCTTTGCACAATCCCACTGCAGCGACTTCCCAGTCTTAATTGGAGCCTCTGGGCATTATTGTATTATTATTATTTAATAAACAACCACATAAAACACTGACATTTAAATAAAAGTAAGGAAAGGAAAGCTCTGACTCCTAGTCTGTTTTGTTTTCCTGTTGACTTGCGTAGAAACAGGAGCAGTTTTTCTACAGAATACCCAAGCTCACAGAACACTTGCTTACATTTAATGTTCTAGGAAAGAGCCCACTGTGGATGAGCGGGCTGGACCTGCTGCAGTTGTCAATCCCTCTTGCAACATAAGGTGTAAATAGAGAGGCATAAACTGAATAAAAGGCGCTGCTTTTCTTGCCTGAGCTACAATTTGCAAGGGTTTAGCCCCGTTTTCTGTATTGTGACCCCCAGCATGTCCTTTGGAGTGGTTATCTGAAACGCAACAACCATCGGGATGCTATTAAAATAATGAATGGAAAAGGTATTTTTATTTTTGCATTTGATTGTTTTAAGCATTCCAGTGTGAGAGTTATCATGACAAAAGAAAACGTGGTGTCCTTGAAGTGAACGCAGAGGAGCACAACTCGCTCAATAAGGTTTTGAAAAGAAAACAAAGAGCTGAAGGCCAGATCTGACTCCTTTAGAAACAAGTCTAAAACGAGACAGGATTCAAAGTGCTTAAAATACTTTGGTGACAAGCAACAAAGAAGCGTCTGTTACTAGAATTGATTGAATTAAGGAAAGGGAGAGAAAATCCTGAGAACTTTTAAAAAGTAGTTTTAATGTGTGGGGAGTATAAGGGCAAAATTCTCTCGGGCCACAGCTAGAGCCCTGAATCAGCATAGCTCCTTTTCTTGAAGAAAGTGAAAACTACACAAGGGCAAGTACGCACACCCTTATTATCCTTTTTCATTGTGGATCAAAGAGTAGGAATTCAAAGGGCTGCCAGCTCTCCACTTTCCTGCAGTGAGTCTGGAGTGTGGGCTCCATTTATTTCCTTCGGTTAGGCAATACTTCTCTATTACTCTAAATGATCAAGTCCTGAAATGGACTTCTTGTGAGATCTGAATTCTATTAACTGGTTTATGTTTTTGAAGTATTCAGTAGGAATGAAACATTCCAGCTGTTTATAAAAATTATATATATATATATATATATATATATGCTTTAATTCCAGGGAGTTCACCCCTCAT
Organism: Aegithalos caudatus; assembly: GCA_013389925.1. Classification (NCBI taxonomy): domain Eukaryota; kingdom Metazoa; phylum Chordata; class Aves; order Passeriformes; family Aegithalidae; genus Aegithalos; species Aegithalos caudatus. The sequence continues at coordinate 391,276 of WEIU01009621.1, read as the reverse complement.
TCTTCCCACCATTTCATTACACATTTGCTTTCCTGTATTATATATTAAAAACTTAATGCCGTGGCTCACTCGCATTTACATCTATGGACTGTAATAATACTGTGATGTTGCTTGGAACTTCTGTATGAACATGTTGTAAAGAGTTCAATGTGGGCATGACAAATGTATTGCAGATTTTTTGTAGATAAACACAGTCAGTGAATGCAAATATGAGTAAATTTGTGTGCAAGTTTTAATATCTAAGGAGAGCTAATATGTGCATGACACCTGTAACCACAACTGCCAGTGCAAACAGGGAAACTGGTTTTAAGACATTTGCACTGTTTTAAAAGTGCTGGACTTTGAAATATTTCAGCTATAATGGTAGAGAAGTGTTCATCCTCTGGGAGGTATTTAAGTATATGGACTCTTACTTGGAGTACTGAGTTTATTAACAACTGATATGCCAAAGTCCTTATGAAAACAAGTACCAGAATGGTGAGGACTGCCTTATGAAGCAATCTGTGGCTTTTAAAGACATTATGGAAATCTTCTTGTGAAATGGATTAAAAAGCACTGGTTGACGATCTTAGGGAGATTGGTGTTAAGCATGGAGATTTTTCCAGAAAGCAAAATAGGAACTTTTTGGAAGGGTGCTGTATTTCCATGAGTGGCTGTATAGCCAATAATATCTGAGTTGTTAGCTCTGGTCTAGAAGCAGGGACCTTGCTTAGGAAAGCAGGGACATGTAAGGAGGAAATGTAATATGTTTGAATAAGGGGTATAGGAATTCCCGAGAGGATGACGGAGTGACTGCTTTATGTGAGAATACTGAGGCAAAGTATATTGGATACTTACCAATGTATGTTCTGTAAAGTTTTCTAGTGCATCTTATCAAAAACATTTTATCAAGACCAGGTTGGATGGGGTCTAGTGGAGTTGGAACTAGATGATCTTTAAGGTGACTTCTGACCCAAACCATTCTATGATTCTATGAATGTGTTCATGTCACAAAAAGGAGATGCATGCAAGTCTGAGACTTTAATCAACAGAAAGGCAAAATGAACCTCTTTCAGCTCTTTCTTTATTCATGAATACAAATCTTTGCTTGTTTCTGTATTTGGTGGAGGTAAGATTGTCCTTAATTGGCCTGCAAAATATTTCTCATAGGTGTAGTTCAGGTTTAACATGTGAAGCAAATTGTTTTGAATTCACTGGAAGTCCACCAGCTCTTTCTAAATAAAACCATATTAGTGTATATGTTGAACTGCTACAACAAAAGCTGTTTCTCAGAGAGAAGAAATTTAATTGTCATTGTATTTTCATTTCTTTAGAGCTCAGTCACAGTGATTTATTGATGGAAAATCAGAAGGAGACAGTCTTCAAAAAAGAAGCCAGACTGGGGACATCTGTATCTTCCCATTTGAAAACCTCACCTGTTGCTTGCTCCTACAGAGTACGTGGAAAAACTGGTAAAAACAAATTACAGTAGTGCCACTGTATTTTAGCAACTCTTTTTTCTGTATAGCATTAGAATGATGTCAGAGGTTGATGACACATTAGGTTGTTCCAGCGAGAACAATTAATTTGGGGGCAAAAACCAGTGAGGACCCTGTCAGACACTGAACAATGTTTTTGGTTTTCACATACTGATTCATCAGTGTTTATAGGCCTCCAACATGTAAATCACCCTGAGGTAATCTGGAAGGGAAGGATATGAATAAGCCAATTAAATTGGCAAAGAGCCTAAGGAACACCCTGTTTAGGGATAAAGTCACGCCTATCCTAGTGCCAGTAGTTTTGGAGAAAGAAATAGACTTAAAATCCTTGCAGAGTTAAGTTTCTTTGTAGAGAGAACTATTTAGAAAACTTTGGTCTACTTCTTTTGTATGTGTGAGCTTGGGTAACTGAGATAAGGTAGTAAGCGCTGTGTTTTCTGCAAGTAACTTTTATTTTGATGACACAGAAGGATGTCATCCAGGTTGCAGAGGGTGTAGGAACTAGTTGCCTCATTTATGGTAATTATTTCGTATTCAGTTTTATGATATGAGCATTCAAAGGACTGAATTACCCTTTATCTTTCCAAGTACCTCCTCTTTTCTTTATTTATTTTTTTTTTTTCAAAGGGAGGTACAATTTTCCATCAGGAAGCTTCTCCACCCAACTCAGCAGTTACTAGCATACATTAAGGTACTCCATATCTAAATAATAGCAAAAGCAACTACTCTTTTTTTTGCCATCTGCCAGGTCTGTGCCTTCAGAGGTGTGATGTAACAGGAAAAAGAGGCAGAGGTGAAGAAAAGTCTTCACTGAAAGTTGTACAGAGGGAAAAGTATTTCCATTCTCAGTTTACTTCCTTATAGTATAAATAGATTATTTTTGAGTTTTCAAAAGGCTTGCTGGAAAACTGGCTATGTTTTGCTGTCATTCCACTCAGGTCTTTGAACTCATACTCAATCCCAGTCAGGAAAATAGATGTCTCTCTAAAAGAGATATATCATGTATGTGCCTTCACTGGAGGAAAGGCCCAGGCAGAACTCGGATCTGACACCAGACACTTTACGTGGGAGTGGATCATTATGACATCTCCAAGTGCCAGAGAAGCTGTAATTGGCATTTGTACATTATTAAGCACCAGAGAATTTATCTGTAAACAGGAATCCATAGGAAATCAGGAGTCACCAGTTACATTACTCACAGAGCTACTCATTTAACAGCAGCTTTTGGACATTTTTCAGATGTCATTAAGAGTGGGGGAGAGGTAACCTCCCCTTTTTTTCTTCCATTGTAATTCTAGAATCATTTTCATGGTTGAAGGGAAGTAACTTCCTGAAAACAAAAACAGACAGAAAGCAACAGAGACATGAGATCATTAGAGACACCACTATCAGTCCTCTGAATGCCTTGGAATTGACAGCATCAGGAGATCCTAGATATACATGCCCAGATGGACAAAAGACCAAGATAAACATAGCTGTTAAGATGATTTCAGTGCCTCTCACCTAACTCCAGCCTGACAGCTCAGCATCTAGCCCATACCAGTCTTCACACCCTATGGAGACAAAGGGATGCCTTCCAGGAACAATCTCTATCAGCCCAAAGTAGGTATAAAAGGGATGCAATGAACTCTCTATGTCTGTCTGTCTGAATTATTTGCTGAAGAGGCCTAGATGACCATCTGAATTTTTTTAGACAGCAGGTGACATGAATCCCAAGTTTACTGTTCAGCTCTTGCACAGTCTGACCATACGTTGCTGGCAGCAGATCAAACTCCTGTTACCAGATGAAGATGAGAAATTTTACACCAGAGGTTTATTTCAAGGATCCCTTTTGTTTTGAGCTGGAACTAGAGATTCACTCATCCTTTTGGAGGTGTCTCTGGCTCTTACTCACTTTCAAGCATTCAGGAACTGCTCAGAGCAGTTGAAAGAAACAGAAATTGCTGCTTTCACTTCTCTTGTTGGTGTATGTGCCCTGAAGAAACAGGAACCAAAGTAAGGTGAAGCTGGGTTTAAAGGAACAAGATAATGTTTGGTAGAGGAAGAGAAAAATGCATAAGCTAGCCATGTCTCTAACTTCATACGTAAACTGTTGCCATGTCCCCAGGAAAACAAGGGATTCGGGAAACAGTCTAAATCTCTGCTGCAAGAAACACAGAGCACATGACACGAGCCTGAGTCCCTCTGACTCAATAGACAGTGCTCTAGAATTAGTGTGACCTTACTTCTACCCTTGTTAGTATGAAATATGTAGCACAGCTGTAGGACATAGTTCATCATTTATCAAGGGAAAATGCAGTTCTGGATGGGGACGTGGAGGTGAAAAGTGTTCTTCACACCACGTTCACTTTCATGTTGTAACTTGCTTCTTGGAAAAAAACAGAATGCTTTGTCTTCTTGTAACACTGGTGAACAACTCCTTATCATAACCTTGTAAGAGGTTTCAAGTACATTCATGAATAGGAAGACGATTAAGATGACACATCAAGGTTTTCTGAATACTTTTTTCTATTCATACACATCCTCATTTTTTTCTTCATTTTCTTTCCAGAACAAGGTGTTTCTAATCTCTGGTGTGATTGGTAGATCACTTCCTTTCACTCTTGGTGGCCCAGCTTGCTGTGGAGCTCAGGCTGAGCAGTAGGAAAGTGAGTTTACATGAGGGACTGTCAGACCTAAAGCAGCTAATTTAGCTGAAAGGCCCTGCAATGACCTTTGCAAAGGAGGCCATTATTGCTCTGAGCAGTTACTGTGACAAAACCCAAGGATAAAACCCCATTTAGCCTGACTAAAATGTTTAGTTGGAAAGAACTTAAATGGGGGATTTAAAGGAACTAATTTGTAGGGTAGAAAGAGGAAGATATCTATGTAGCTGGGGAACAATCAAAAGACTTACTCTGAATATGTCCATAAATCATCATGCCAGGTAGGGTATTTTCTCTTCCTTCAAGTATTCCCCAGGCTAGGAGTCTGCTTTGGTCACAGCTGCTTCTCTTCAACAGTCCATTAGAGCCCTGAGACTGGGTTTTGAGCAAGCTGTGTAGGAAGGCTGTAATACCTCTCTCTTTGCAGCTGAAGAGTGAAGTGTGTAGCCTGATGTGCTTTTTTTGAGGAGAGGACTCATATTAATTACCCTACATCTAAGGAAATCTAATTTAAGAGCACAAGGACACAGAGGAAAAAAGGAAGCCTGATTTTTCCAGGGTTCAAATGATCATACTAGTGCAGAGATTTGTGTCACAAGGAGTGTCTCTGGGCCTTCTTGCCCACTGGGGCTGTTAACAGAGGGCAGGAAATCAACTGAGACCAATGACTTCAGTGGAGATGGTATCTTTGGCGTTAGGCTGAAGGGGCTGCAATTGGTGGTGCAATGGCTGAAAGGTTTACCCTCTGTCTGTTGCTTCTAGGGGTGTAAATGAGTGCTGACCATACAGACCAACAGCACAAGTTTCACCACGCTTGTGAAGTTAAAAAACTCTAGTGGTTCTCTCTTCACTAAAGTGTTTTGCAAAGCCATGTTTGGGCTATGAATGGTATGGACACATCCAAGTCAGTGAGGTAGAGTTAGTAGAGGGGCTAGGTTGAATTTATGCTGTAGTCTTATTTTCTTGATTTGACAGAGCAAAGAGAGAAATCCCAGAAGCCACGTATTTTGAGACTTACTCCAAGTCAGTTCCAGAGAGCGAATGAAAAAAGCAAATAAGCTTTTTGAGATCGCCACTCTGACATCATACACTCATGATGTATGGCCCCTCTCTTCCAGCTACCTTTCCAACTGTTCCTACCCCTTTAACTCTGTAGCCCCAAGGACCCAGTTAACACCTGCTCCTTGCTGTCTGGTGCCCTCTGGTGCTGCAAATACCTGTCCAGACTACATCCCATTGCACCCTTGTGCCTGTACCCCAACAAGGACCCGTGCTTCTCCCCACCGCAGTCTGGAAGTGGCAAGAGCACTCTATTATGCCTTGGAGCAAGTGGGATAGGCCTGGGAAGTAGGAAAAAGCTTCTCTAGCCCTGTGTCTGTCCCTGAAGGAGGAGAGTGGGAAGTGTACAGGATCCCCCTGTACACTTGGACTGATCCCCCTCCAAGCATATCTCCCTTGCTTTACTCCCTTTCCCTTGCCTTAGCCTCTAACTTCATCCATACTCTAACTATCATCCATACTCCCATGTATCTTCCTCCTCTAAGGTACAGCTTCTCTTCCTCATGGCTATTTCTAACACACACTCATCCCACTCCAGACACCCTATACATGCTCAGTTTTGTTGTTCAGAAAACAAGATTATAGTATCTTTGCTGTCATTCTTCTTATCTTTAATTAGTCAATGCTAATTGATTGGTTGATTGATTGATGGTGGCTCTCTTGTTTAACAGTCTCCCAAGCCTGAGCAACAGCCACATGCTTATCATTCCCACATTTTTACCTGGAGCATCCATAATGTATGAACCTACAGAAATTACTTAGAGCCTTTTCTAAATTAGTTTGTACAAATTGGCAGGGCTCATTTTGCTGTACTTAAAGAAAACTGATGACCCTAGCACCAACAGGCTCACTCACAACAGGTCCTTCTCTTGCAAGTAGCTTCTACTTTTTCAGGGAATGAGTGGATCACTCAATGACTACAACTGCTCACTGATGATAGGTTCTTGCCTGCAAGCCTGCTTCCTCATGCCTGATACTTGTGCCCTATTCAGTTCAGGTCTCCCTTCTTGAGATGGTCAGATGCTGTTCCTGATGATGTTGTCACAGTGTGGCACAAACAGTCTGTAGCAGTCTGGAAAGACCAAGCTTCACCTACTGTGTGGTCTGCAACGCCACATTTGCAATCTGATTAGCTGAAATGTCATTAGCATTGGCTTTCCATGGCAGATTCATGACCTGAGGACTGTCTGCCTGAAAAATTTCAGTTCTCTGCCACAGGGAGCAATTATAGGAAGAAATCCACAGCATTTTTTTCTGTTGTTTTTGTTTGTTTCTGTCTTTCTTTGTTTCTTTGTTTTTTGACAAATCTTTCTTGGAAACAGCTAAACTGTTTAAAAAGAAAATAAGATATCTGCCCCAAACTCAACCAAACCAAGTCATCAAACCCAACTAGCAGACAATGAGCTGTTGGCAGGCACTAAGCTTGAAACATGTGAGCTGGAACTGATAAAGGCTTGGCAGAGATGTAAGGAAACAGAAAATGGGACTTTATAAAGAGAAGTTGGGCAACCTTCAAAAAAGTGGTGCTACCAGTCCTGTCAATGAGTACTTAGATATGACCCTTGCAGATTGCAGGTCTTTGATGCAATGCTCAGTGGTGAGTCATTTAGAAGATCACTAATTGAAGGATAGAAACTGGCCTGCTGTGGCCTGCAGCCATTATGAGCTGTGCATTTTTTTAAGGGATGTTTGTAGCAATACCCTCTATTTTCTGCAGATGGGGTGTGGCTCTCCCATTCCTGGTGAAGCGGCTGGTGCAGCTTTTGGTTGGGAAAATATGGGTGCTGTTGCATGACAAGCTGGACTTCCCCTAGGGGGAAGTCACCTTCTTCCTCTCCAGTATAGCATCAGGGGTGTGACAATTCCCCAAAGCACAATGGAACCACACAGAAATCTGGCACCTTTACCCAGTTTGTAGTTATGTGGATCTGCCTCATAAAAACATCTGAATCACATTTCTCCCTGCCTACCTACCTGTATCCTGTTCTTAGGATCTGAGCCTTGTATTCTCAGACTATGCCTCCGTTTCCTTTTTTCATCAGGCATCTTGTGACTCTCACTCCTTACACAATTATTTGGGCTTTAGTGAAAACAGCTGTGTTTCAGCCTGCACTCAAAAGTGATACTGTCACTCTTTGTTCATGTTCAATACAGGCACACAAAATTTCTTTGGCTCTGATGCATTAGAGAACTCATTCTTCATGCAGGATGGGAGGGACACCACACTCAGCCTTGTGGATGACAGAGCATGGATAGACAGCTATCCTGCAGCTGTTTCCATGTTTTCAGGGATAAGACAACCCCTACGCCTCCTTGACTTCTTTTCACATTTCCACCACTCTGCTTTTCCAGACCACCCACTTTGCCAGTTGAAGACTGCCCGGTCAACTCTGCTAAAAGCTTTGGATCATGGAGAAGAGACAGACTGTAGGACTGTGCTGCAAGTATGGGAAGCATGGAATTAGTTTTGTGGAGGCTGCAATGAAGGAGCAATCTGGTGAGTATTCACACAGACACTGCATCCAGTCTGGTAGGGAGGAGCCAAAATGCACTTTCCGTGTTTATGGGAACATGGAGGTTGCTGTGCAAGGCCAAGCTGATTAAGTCTGGTATCCTGATTCTGACAACAATGAACACTAGCTGCCAGAGGAGATGCAAGAAATGCTGTAGTAAAACAAAGATTTTTCCATGCAGCATAGACATTTCTTGTCATCCTACAATATCTAGGTCACTAGTTAATCACGTCAACAACTAGTCACCAGCACGAGTTGGGAAGGGTGAAGGCTTTATGCTGAACTGTTTCAGTCAATGCCCTACATGATTCCTCTCACTTAGCTGAAACAATAATGAACAAAGAATGATACCCTCCTCATCCTTCTGAAATACATGACAAACCCCAAATTATTATCAAAGGTGTAGGTTCAAACCTATCATTATCTCACACAGAGCACAGTAAATATCGTGACTAAGTTACCAGTGTGTCAACAATGATCACCTGTAAAGTCTTATTGATATGCTTGATGTGAACTGAACCAGGTCGTCAGCTTCGTTCTTCAATGACTACTCTGAATAACCATCTTCCATCACTACGTACTACAGGTAAAAAATGCAGGCAAACAATATTTTACACACATGGATATGTAACTGATTATATTACAAAGAACTGCAAGAACACATAGTTTATTTTACACTTTTAGGACTTTGAATAAGGAGATCTCATTACCCAGGATCAGCATGCATCTAGCTTGGTGAATACAATAAAAAAAGGGTTCTTCAAATCACTAATCCACAAGCATTTCAGAAAGAGAGAGTTCAGCAACACAAGAAATGTATCTTATTCTTAGAAATCTCCATACTCAACTGCTGTCCTGTATCTTTCAGTGATTCAGTAGCATTGCAGTTATAATTGAGCACAAACATATCTCTGTTAGTAAACAGGAAGAAGCTGGGCAGCAGCACCAAGATGGCATTGGGCTCTGTGAGTACCAAGGTGGGTGGTCACACCTGGTCAGGGCTGTGAGATTGCTGATGCTGGTAAGGTGGTCCAGGGCTGCAGAGGGAAAATCTGAATTACCTGTCACTGTGTTGTGTTAAGAAAGGAGGATGCACAAGGAGGGTGGTAAGCTTGGGGGGCACCTAACAAGACAAAAAGGAGAGAAAACAATGCTTCATTTCTATTTCTTTAACTAGTAATTTGCTTATCTTCTCCTTTAGGTTCAGTCCTTTGAGTAAGAGAAAAAACTGACTGCAGCATTGAAACACAGTGTGTTTACACTTCGTTAGTGTACTATTAAGGACATTGTGTGACACACCTGGAGGGAGGATAGACTATCAACAGGTAGCCAGAAGCCTGGGGAGAGTTTCTTAAAATTTGTGTGCTCCCATGTTCATCTCCTCAAATCCAACCCGGTCTGCTTTAGGGAAAAAATGACTGTGCTCCATTTATGAAAAGAATAGTTAAATCGGGACAAAAATATAAGAACCATGTAGTTTCTGAAGACAGGAGTTACAGGATGTTGCTAGGGCATCAGATAAAAATTTTAACAAATGGGTCTAAAATTTTTGTCACAAATCTGTGTTTAGGAACCCTTGGAACTGCTTATATTTTCAAAAGTATGGAATCATGGACAACTTCAGCTGCTCTCTTCTTCACACTTTTATTCTGTGAATGGAATAAAGCTCAGTTATTCAGGGTTTGTGCAAGTTTTTCTACTTGCCTGAATTGGTAATGATAGAATCATAGATTATCCTGAATGGGAAAGAGACCCACAAGGACCACTGAATGGGATATCCTGATTAGGGAGGGACCTACAAAGATCATTGAAATCCAATTCCTGGCCCTGCACAGGATCACCCCAAAATCACACCATGTGCCTGAGAGTGTAGTCAAAATGCTTCCTGAACTCCATCATACCTAGTACTGTGATCACTTCCCCAAGGAGCCTGTTCCACCACCCTCTGGTGCCCAACCACCCTTTGGGTGAAGAACCTTTCCCTAATATGCAACCTAAACCTTCTCTGACACAACTTACAGAGGCCATTCCCTTGGGTCCTGTCACTGGTCACCACACAGGAGAATATCCGTAAGAGACCATAAGATGAATCAGCTACTTTTCCTGTCCTTTATTTGAAGTTCTTTAAAATTATAAAATCTCTGCATATGCATAAGTTATCAAAATGTAAATAAATTAAAATTAAAATTTTCTTTTAAAATTAGATGCCTTTTCACTCTCCACTCCCACCTCTTGGTTGGAGGTTCTTTCCTATCAGTCAGATCCTTGTACCAATTAGTGGACACATCCTTCCTGCCTCCCAATGGCTCCCTGGGGAAAGAAAAATCTGTCCAAATAATCCTAAACAGAGATTATTTCCTCACTGATTAAACTTCTTGAGGTAGTGATGTGTCCAACTGGGCTTATGACTGCAAATGATTAGTTTCAAGCAAAGTCCCAAGGGCAAAAAAGGCTTCACCTGCCAAATTTGGTTAGTTTTCCTAGCTGAAATGTTTGTTGATGACTTGCATGTGTGACTAGGTCTTGTTGATGAGCTATCTTCTCAAACATCTCAGTTATATTTGTCTTATTGCCAACTTCTGTTGACAGGCTTTTAGAGGGAGGAGAGGATGTCATGAATGCAGAGGAACATCTCCATTAGTTAGGTCATGTTCTTTTTCCCAGCACATGGATCTAAAATGGCCCTGCTGCCTTGTTGCTGTTGCTTAATTGCATGGATCAGAATTTAGTTAGCATTAATTTTCTGGCCCCAAGTATTTGAAGTTCAGAGCTATTCCAGAGCATAATGCTATTTCATAACAGCCTTGCTGTCATAAATGTGTCTTGATCATCTCTATTTCAGCCATTCAGAGGTCCGTGTCTGAGCTATTCTTGGTAGCAAATGGTTTCTGACAATCAGTGCATGGAGATTTTTGAAATAAGATCATTTATAGCAGATGAAACATTAGGAAAGTTGTGAGCCCATCAGGGACCCGATAGCAAGTCAGTATTGTCCTGATTCTTCTGTTTTATAATGTGGGAAGATCCAGCTGTTTGACAACCCCAAGTTACAGTGAAGCCTTGGGCAGCATAACTGGTTTCCCAGTGTGCTCACAGTGATCAGTGCTGTGGACCAGACAGCCTGGGATGTGGCATTTCTCCCTGTCTGTGCTTAGTAGGGGTGTGGGCTCCAGGGAGCTCCTTCCTTACTGCTGGAAGAATCAACTTCATGTTCACTAAGTTCAAAAGAGGACCTTGGCTTCAAGACAGATGTTCTGATATGTGGGGGATGTCTGGGTGTATGTGGCATGACAACTGAGTGGAGGCTGTCACTTATGGGCCTGTGTTTGGAAAAGACTTGTAGGAGTGCTACCAACAAGCAGCTCTTGGGGCCAGCCATGTCTGTGTGGTGCTCTTGAGGGTATGAAGGTACATCCACTCTCTCTTGAGCAACTGAGTAAGGGCCCAGAAAGTCAGATGGATGCTGTGCCCCACACATCACTAAACATTGCCCTGTCTCTAATCCACAGCTGCTGTGGATTTTCAGCATAATGTCGCTTTGTCTAAATAAGCAGCAACAGCATCTAAAGAAGCAATAGATTTTGAGACAACTGGAGCAATCATTCTTTGATCCCTGGCAAAGCCCAGGGGCTTGATTATTATCCAGTGGAAGGAGCTGAGATAAATGAGTTTTCAGGAGTAGACAACTCAAAAGAGGTCAGGCTGGAGGAGGATTAGAGTGAAGGGTGAGAGGGTGCGCCCTGCTCTCAGGATAATGGGGTCAGTCATGAGCAAGCCACAGGGTCCTCTCAGAGCCCGGTGCTTTTACAGGACTCACGTGCATTTTCTAGGAGCAGGCAGGAATGCTTCTTTCCATAGACCTCTGTCACCTCCTTGGAAGCTGATCAAACGCATTTTAATAAAAACCACCATATGACTCCTTATGTTTTTATACTGATTAAGAGCATTGACTTGGCTGACTGAACAATGGAATCCATTGTAGCTCTTTCACTTTATGTCGGAAAAGCTTTGATCGGACTGAGTGGGAGTTTAAGGTACTCTATCAAATGAATTTTGGTGATAAGCTCATAAACTGAATTTGAACCTTGCACAGGCTCCAGAGACAAGGAATAAACAGCTCAATTTATATTCTCTAAGGATACACACCAAGATGTCCCTTTAACCTTTAGTTATATTGCATTGGGGGTCAAACTGTTTCTTAAACAGTTTGAAATTATTTGTCCAGATTAGCTGTCCATGCTGAAGATGGAGAGCTTTGAGGGTGGTTCCCAAGAGCCCTGAAGCCAGCTATAATGAATGAGTTTGGTGCTTTACTTGGAGGAAAAAAGCTGAATGAGTTATGAAGCTGCTAAGTAGCCCCAGTTCATTCACACAGAGTTGAGGATGATGTGCTAATCTTTATCCCGACATAGTATTGTTAGAATAGCTTATTTCAAGGGCATTCCTGTCTGACATCTTCCCTCCCTCATTACTTATCAGCCATTTTAGTTACATACAGATGTTTATAAGATGGTGGTATCTGACAGAAACCCTGGGGAGCATGTCGGATTCATCTCCCATTTCTGCTGAAGCTGATGACCAAACTTGCAGTGGATCAACTGGAAGCAAGCTCAGGTGGTCATTCTGTGAAATCCTCTGGTCCAATACATCTGGGGAGGCTGTAAACACACAGGAGACAGTCTGAGGAGTCTGCTAACTGGTCAAGTAATTATTTACCATGAGTGGTGCATTCAGCACCGATCCCAGCACAGCCATTATGGAGAGTCCAAGGCTGCTGCAAACCCCAGGAACAAAGGAATTGCACATTGCAGCAGCCACACGGTCTTTGCCCAGAAGACATTTTCTTTAGAAGGTGAGATTGTGATCTGTCTGAACAGATGTCTAAATACTTTATCAGAGGATTTACCCCACTGATACATAAGTCTTACAACAAGAGGATAAAACACTTCTGTTTTCATTTTTTTCAGGGTAGAGGGTGGAACTGAAAAACCTGAGGTCTGGCTCTGTGGTGTCCTTCTGCACATTGCAGGCAAATCACTCCCACTGTCACACTACTCCTGAAGTCTCTCCACATCTACTTCAGGAGATAATTGCTGAGACCCAGCAGCACCCTGAGCTTCTGCAGTCATTCCTCCTTCCCATCCTCAAAACAAATGCACTCCATTTATCTTAATAAAAGGAATATTTTTTTTAACTTACATGACATTTTGTGCTCTGCATATGTGCATATGTCTCTTCATCCCTGGATGACTGGATGACTTCTACCCTAATACCCAACTCCAGATAAGTATAGAGACCTCAGTGGTATCAAAGTTACATTAAATTTCCATGAAATTGAGAGAATTAATAATTAAAATGTTACTTCTCCTGAGAGAATTCCTACCAGATACCAGAGAAGAAAAGGGATAGAGGGACAGAGAAAAAGACACAAAGAAACAAAGAAACAAAGCTTCATTTTCTCATTCTGTTGCACGCAGTCATTTATTTTCTGTTTGTTTTCTCATGACCCATTATTTTCTAAACCTTTCTAAACCTTACTTGTGATTTGAAGTATAAATTAGTACATTAGCAATCAACTATTCCTCCCATGGGCCCTCAGTTGCTCTCCACATTGTATCTAGAAAGGCCTAGTGCTCACCTGGTGTTGACTCTCCAAGCATGACTGGGGTAGAATTTAAGTAGTAGGGACACTGGATATATAAAAGGAGCATGTTTGCTAGGAGCTGGTAAAGGCCCATTCATTGACCATTTTCACCATATTCTAAGGGAACCCAATAATACATACCTAAATTGGAGACAAATTGCAAAAACTAATTTGTGAACTGGGGCCCCATTGCTTGGAGTAAAGATCTTTTGCCTTCCCTGCCTTTGCCCATATAGAAACAGCTGTGGGAAAATGCAACAAACCATCAGCTTCTGGAAACCTTCTGAGGGCAATATTAACTTCTTCACATGCTCCCATTCAAGAATCATAGACTTCTGAACACTCAGTTTTGAACTGACTAGCTTTACCTTCAGCCTGCTCTATTCATCACACATTATTTTATTCATCTACCCTAAAATAACAAGGTTTAATTGGCAATTTGGTTCTGATTTACTAATATCTCCTTGTGCATGGAAGGAGACCTCAAATTCTGTGTACTCGTTCTCAATCAACGTCAGCTTGGTATTAACTCAGTGTTATTACATTATTGATTTTATTCATCCCAGGAGCTACATCAATTTATCATGGAATTTACACTTCTTTAACAACCAACACAAATCAAGACCATTTGTTAGGCTTGCAGTACAGAGTAGAAGGTTTTTGGAATCTGATCCTTATTTTCCTTTACATTTGTTTAGATTTCCAGTTAATCTGAATTCCTATCTTGCCCCTTTGAACTCTCAACCAACTGTAAATACTTTTGATAAATTTCCATGCTAAAAACTGTATTGCAACACAGTTCTTTAAAAAAAGAAAAAAAAAAAAAAAAAAAAAAAAAGGAAGGTCAACTGCAAAATACCCAGTGCTTTATGATGTATTGCTGTAACTGGTTAACTGGTTTTGGGAAATAAACAGTCAGCTGCTTTAGGTTACACAGTGGCCAAATGTAAACAATAAAATCTGTTCGTAACCTCAATCATACATTTGGTTCTGCTACACAGTATAACCATTTGCAGTTTTAGCTCATGTCTTGAAGGTGTGTAATGAATTTAAAATGTCCTTTCCCATTGAATTTTACTGTCTAATTTATTTGGAACAGATTAAGAGATTCTGGGAAAATTAATTGCCTGCTTCTACATTTGTTCAGTCTTCTTCTCTGGCTGGACTCTGTGATGGCTGGAGAGATACTGAAAGGATGATGTCAGAAGAATGGGAAGTGAAAGCTGAAGGGAATTTTAGTCAAATGCTTTGAACTGTTGAATTAGAAAAATAAAGTTAATGACTACATGGCTGAAATGCCGGTTTTGTATTTGGGAGAAGGGATGTGGGACACCAGAGAAGTCACAGCAATGATTGGTGTGAGGTACTTTTCAGAGGGCTAAAGCACCTCTACTATCTTCCTTCACATCACAGGAAAACCCAGTGCTGGCTGGAGTGTGAGGGGCAATTGTAAACTTTGCTAGGCCATATAGTAATTTTACCACTCTGCTGTATATTTATCCAGTTCTTGCATCTGTTGTCTAAGAGTATAGTAAAACTAAAATTTTCAGGACATACTGTTACTTAGTAGTAAGAGGGCAAAGATGAGACTTTAATTAAAATTAAAGGGCCAGTTCAGCTGCATTTACCTTAAAGCACATGAGTAATCTAGAAAAGGAAGAATTGCAAAATCTATGTGTTCATGGCATTGCCAACCTTCAGTGTTACCTAACACTGTTGGGATTACATCATCAGAACAAACTTTCATCAGTTCATCATGGTTTGCTTATGTGACACTATTTTGAGCTCAGTGGGGAAGTGATGCTTTAAGGGAAATTTGTCCCTTCCTGAGTATTGCAAATGCTGTCAGAAACTCCATTCTATATTACCATAGCTTGTCACTAAGTGCCTAGGAGAGAGAAGGCCACTCCACCCAAAAATATAAAATAAAAAATGTAGGAGCTAGGGATTCATGCAGACTTTCCTTTTGAAGTCACCAAAGCAGGACTTTCTTGGCCTTGTTGCTCAGAAGAATTTCAGGAACATACATTGCCAGTAGTTTCCACACCAATATCCTGGTTTGGGTCTCAGCATTTTACATGGTGGAGGAAGGTGAATACCTGGGTACCTGAGTGCTTGTGAGGTTTGAAATAGAGGCATGCAAGAGACAGGGAAGAGAAGACCAAGAACTTCTTTTGGATTGCCTGGGTAGGCAAATTGGGGTTTTATGTTTTTTCTACTCCGATAACACAGCCAGCTTGCATCTGTGCCAGAAACCTTTATGTATTGGCTGTTTGCCTATGGTAGCTGAGATGCTCGAAGGGTTGTAGTGAAATGTTACATCTCTTCTCAGGCTGAGCAGTGGAGCAGGAACTCTCCTCCAGGTTAGACATGGGGTCACCAAAACACCACAGAAGGCACAAACCAGAGCAGCTCTGCAGTACTGGGGGCAGCAGGAGGAAGCAGAGCAACTGTGAAAGGCTTGCCATGTGATCCTGCCATAATGTGCTCTGCCAGTCAGGAGCTGAGTGAGAAGCTGCTGTGCAGCTGTAACAAAAGACTCAGCAGTGTTCCACAGAGACTGGCCAATGCATGGGATTTGACAAGAGTTGAGATGGTTACCCCAGCTGCTGCTTGGAGGGGTGTAAAGGGGTTGCAATTTACCCCGGTTTCTCTGTCACCGTCCAGGTGCACAGGTAAGCAGGCTCTGGCCTTTGCCAGCTTCTCAGATCAAGCCACGGGAGGCCCTAAGCTCTTTTATATAAACCCATGCTGTAATTCCACAGGTGCTGGGCAGGAGCAGGCACAGGACTACTATCAGATAGCCACTGACTTTATGCTGTCTTTTCACAGCTCCTGGGAGGATGTGATGCAGCACAGAGGCAGCGCAGCACGAGCAGCCAGTGCCTCATCCAGCACCCAGCACGCCTGTACAAGGTTAACCTACCAATGATTTGAAAGAAGCGTGAGTAGCCAGAGTGGATTTATTAAAGCTTTGCAACATGTGACATTTGGCTTGGCACTAGGCACCCTAGTACTGATTTCAGCATGTTGCTGGATCATAGGTCTGAGCTGTGGCTTGGCCAGGGTGTTTGGATGGGTTGGTAGTGGTGTTTGGCTGTGCTGTGGAGGTTTTGGCATTTACCTTTGCTGCCAATACTGCAGCAGCTTGTAGGATCCAACTTCAGCTACAAATCACTGAGCCCCCTGGGCCAAGACCTTGGGCTCTGCAGGGGGTGTGACCTGCAGCAGCTGCACTGTACCACTTTGAACATTAAAATATCTTCACTTGTTGCTCAGACTCCCTTGTTTTCCTCTTGCTGGCTATCCACAGCTTAGTGCTGTCTCAGGAGTCTGTCTCAGCAAAGGTCACCCAAGTCATGTTTCCACTCACAGGGAACTTTTCTCACCCTACACAGTAACCATGGTGATTTGTTTTCTTTTAAATTCCTTTCCCTTAAGTTCAATGCTATCTTTAGATGTCATCCTGTTTTGACAAATGTCCATGTAGTTCCTGATACTATCAGGGAACTGTGGCATGACAAGGACTGGCTTAAGTAACAGCTGCATAACTTTGTCAGGAATGAAAGATGCAGCCCATTCCCCTTTTGGAAACACTCCCATTTCCAATGATTCTTGCTCTGATGCAGTTCTGGCAGCCAGTCATGGCCTGGCTTGCCCAGGTTTTGATCTTTCCTGCTGTTATTATACACAACCTGGTGAACATGAAATCTAAGTCTTTGTTGTCTTACTATTCAAAGAGAACTTCAAATTTGCTGTACTGAAGAAAAGTGAACATATTTTTTGTTTGTTTCTTACATTTTATATTTAACTACAGATTCTCTGGATACAGTCACCTGTCTCTCTGTAGATGTGTGTTTATCAAGGCTGATTAACACAGTGTCTTTACTCATTTAAATGCCACAGTCCTCCTGATCGTTTTCCCTCAGCAGAATGGAAGTGAGCAGGAGACACACCAATTCTCAGGCTTCCTGTCTTATGTTCCTCAGTTCTTGCCTGGGTGAGGCTGTCATGAGGACCTGTGCAAATGTCTCCCCAAAGAGATGTTTTGCTAGCTAGAGGATGTGCACAGAGCAGCAAAGTGGCAGCAAGGCTGTGAGCTTCTCCTCTGGCATCTCTGGCTTTCTAAACACCCTAAGCTTAAGAAGGCTCAGAAGTCTAACCATTCAAGCTCATACTTCAGAGTCATGAAATCAAAATATTATTGCAAATCTGACCTAAATTATAGACCATATAGTCTGACACCACCTTCAGCTACATCATAAGATGACATTTCCATCCTATAATGGACTATATAAACCTCAGCCTAAAATGGTGAACAAAATTATCCCATCATTACCCAAGATATATTGCCAGTGTGCATTCAGAGGCACAGAGGTGATCTTCAGCATTGTGTGTGAACTTTGTGTTTCTTTAATTAACCTCATCATACTTCATGCTGGCAAGAAGCTGTAATGATCCTTCCATCCTTCCATTGACCGAACATCAGAAAATTGCAGTGATAATACTGTCCAGAGACAGACCAGGTCTTGATTTAAGAACTACTCTAAATACCACAAAACAACTTCCCTTTTGATAGTTCAGTACTCAAAATGCTTATGCTGTAATGCGTTCCTTAGCATAAACAGGTGGGACCAAAACCAGTGTTATAGCTGGGTCAAACTTAGCTTTACAAACAGTGTTTTGGATCCAAGCAGCTAAGAGCCTCGAATGTTGTGCAGGTGGTTGTAGGTAGCAGGTGCAAAGTATCATGGAGTTTGGTCACTTATGTTTACTTATGAGAAAGTACTTGGCTTTGCCTAAGACACAGTGATGTGTCAGGCTTCCTCTCCAAGGACTGCCTGCATGACAATTCTCAGCTTTTTTTCTGTCTGGCAATGATTGGTACATGCCTGGGTCCAGCTCCAGTCCTCAGCCCTCCTCCTGCCTCTGTTTTGCTGCCCCTCACTCAGCCCCAGGAGGTTTGCTGCTCTCTGCCTGTGTATCTCCTGATGCTGGCTTGATGCTAGGCCAGGTTCAGGATCCCAGCCTGGCCTTAAGCTCATAGACATCTGTAGGGGAACTTCCCTGGGATCCAGTAAGTAGTGCTGAGGCAGCCCAGGCTGGCTTACCTCCATGCCCCATTCCCTGCTTATATTTCAGGACATAAGCCTGAAATGTAACCCGCATTCCAGGAGACAAGTACTTCTGTTCTGCCCTCAGGTACTGGGCATTAAGCAGAGGTGATATGGTGGCAGTGCAGCTGAGCACTCCAAAAGCAGTGGCTGTAGTGCAGCTGTCAACCACGATCTCCTTCAAAATAAGATGAAGTTGCTGAGTCCTCACCCTGTTTTGACCCAGGAGGCTTCATGGACTGAGAAACNTTTTTTTTTTTTTTTGCACCCTGAGCCATTGCAGCTATACAGGCTGTTACAGTTTCTGATTTGAATCCAACAGGTCTTCTTCCATGTGTTACCTACCTGTTCTTTCTCCCTCTGCTGCCTGTACTCAGGGTTAGGTGCAGGGTTCAGCACCCTGCATGTTTCCTTTCATAGGAAGTCTGTACCAGAAATTCCTTTGCTACGCTGCCCCTGGCAGCTCATTCCCGGTGCAAAGCCCCAGGCTGATGCCACAGGGGCAACCATCACCAGCCAAGGGCATGGGAAGGGACTCTCATCCTCCCAGAAAATGAGTAGGTATCTCCACCCTTGGCCCATCTTCTCTGCCCAGAATTTAGAGCAGCTTCAGGTGTTTGCTTTTGTTTTGGGTTTAAATATGTGCTTACCTATCTCTCAGAGCTATCTCAGATGAAGGGGTGTGGTGAGGCTGCATAATTTAACCCAGCCTGTGACATTCCACAGATGGATAACCTGTCTCCAGAAGGCTCCTTTACCTCCTTCATTTAGGTTGGTTTAGTAGCTGTCCATTTGATTCCTATTGCCACTCTTCTTCTAGCATAAGGAGACGTTGTCGTAGTCTTAAGTTAGAATAGAGACAAAGGAAATAAACCTTCTCAGAAACAGAGAGGGCTCCTGTCAAAGAGAGCCAATCTTTCAGTACACCCCTTCAGTTGTCTTCCCAGGAGGATGTTCTGGGTGTTCATATGGAGGCCCAGTTCCTACCCAAACTTTCATCACATACACTCCCCTTGTCACTTCCTGGCCCCAGGGTCCTGCAAAACCCATCAGCCTGGCACAGTGCCTGCCATGCCAGTCACCTTCTTCACATGTCAGTGGAAATGCTCAGGCACTGAACTTGGGGAGCTTCATCACCACCCTACTGGAGTCACTGGAAGAATGAAAGCCTCTGGCTTTCACAGGGTCAGGGGTTCAGTCTAACCAGCACTCCCCAGTTAAACAGCTACAGGCCAAAGATACCCACAGGATCCTCAGCATACATCTCCAGCAATATGCTCCAATTTCAAAGTACTTGTGTATAATCTTATCAATGAGAGTTTTTCCACTAAGCTCTTGCTCTGACATGATGAGGAATGTTTAAAACAGCAAAATGGAAAATGCAGTAGGGAGATAGGAATACCTGAAGAAAGAGGGCAACCTCTTCTTTCCTGCTGGCCCCATCACCATGGATTTTGGCCTCCAGAATTGTCCCATGGTGGTCTTAAGGAACATGTGTGGTGAGTGTGGGCAGCAGCATTCTGTCCTCATGCTTCTTTCTCATTGTACATTGTGACATGCTGTATGTCAGACACCAGCCCATCACATCTGCGTGGAGCTTGCATTCAAATCACTGAGGTATTTTTTTAAATCCAGGACAAGGTGGATTTCCAGACTGCCATAAAGGGGGATCCCACTTGAGAGAGTTGCTTGCTGCCAGGGATTTACAAGATGCAAGGAGAGTGATGTGTTGTCTGTTAGGGACAGAAGGCAGGAGGTTAACTACAGTGCTGTCCTTTTTGACAGCATAGGGCAATATGCCACTAAAAGTGTGGGTTTAGTCTTCAAGGAGATGGTATTTCCTTGTCTCTGTCTTTCATGCTCTGTCTTTCAATTCTCTGTGAGATAGATAAGTACTATTGCCCACTTCTCTTGGGCTGAAGTCACAGAGGATGAGAAAAGTAAGAAGCTGAGCTCTAGGGTCTAACCATCCCCCTTCAGTACTGGACTCCTCCTTGGTAAAAGGGAAGAAGATGGGCACCCTTTCTCAAGTGCAGCCAACCTCAGCAAGACAATGGCATGATAGCGTCATAGGTAAACTTGGGAACTGGAGACAAGGCCAGTGGATAGTGAGGTGGATTGAGACCTGGCTGAACAGCAGATCCCAGAGGGTTGTGAGGTGGGAATACACTTCAAGGGCCAGCTGCACATAACACTGACTAATGCATCTTTTCCCCTACAGCCCTGTCCAAGATGGTTTAAACACAAAACACCAGTCACACAGACTATCCCTTCATTAATATATTTTTTCCCCCAGAAGCTCTTGATTTGGTATGTATTTCAACTAGTGACCTTGACTGGAAAAGTACCAGATCCCATGCTGTGTATCTTGGGAATACCCCCGTCTCATTAATAAGTACCTTCATTTCAGAGTATTGTCTATTTATTTTGGAACTTTTACCTCCCCTTGTTGAAAAAACAGAGATGAATTGGGATAAATACAGGCAGGAAATGGTTTCCACGGCAACACTAAGACTACATAAGAACAACCTCATCATTCACTTTTATTCCTTAGATACACTTTTAAAAGAAGTTTGAGCTACATTAAAAGACACCTCCTGTTCATAGCACAGCACCAAAGTCAGCAGAAATAGTCAGCTCTGATTTAATTTTCAGTGAGATGGGAAATAAGTTCCTTTAAAAAACAGGGATGAAAGGTCTTAGTTTCCAGGGAATGAAAGCTCAGTCAAAAGAGGAGTTCATTCAGATTCAGTACTGGTCAAAAAAGAAGCTGCTTTATGCAACATTCAGCTTTGCTGAAGTACAACTCACGCTAACAAACTTCCAGCATATCCTGCTCAGAGTAGTTTTGGTGAAGCCTTGGTCATACTGACTGTAAGCAAAATCTAATCTAGTTGTGTGACAGTATTGGGAAGGAAATCCATAAAACTCTTCCCAAGAGCCTATTAGTGGGACATCAAAGCTTGGTGCAATGTAATTTCTAATCCTGTCACATTGTACTACTACATTTCCCCCTCCCTCACAATCTGCTTGCCATTTCTGCTAGCCTCCCCACATGCTGTAAGGTGCAGGAGAGACATTTCAGCAACTCGGATGGCTTTACCTTCAATCTGGAATGGTGTGTCCAGCCTCAGAAGCCAGGGAAGAGCTCACTAGGTGCAATCTCCTCACCCAAGTTGGTCTACAGTCTGTTGGAAGGGTCCTGAGGGAAAGCTGTTTGACAAGCAACTTTCAGACTTAGCCCCTACAGATTTTTACCTCCAGAGGAAGCAAGATCTTCCCTTTCTCATGATTAAAGAGAGATCAGATGGGCCAGCAAAGGTGACAGCATCCCTGAGGACCTGGTGTTCAACCTGCTTCCTTGTCTCATGTCTTTTCTGGGATCACTGCTTTCCAAACATCAAACCTATACTGTATGTAAGGCCTATTTTCTTGGTTCTCATCTGCCTGAGCAACATCAGATTTTTTTTCAATAATGCTGGGGATTAATCCACAAGTACAGGTACACATCCCTATCTACAAGCTGGGTTTTTATTGAATATATTATTGATGCTATGGAAGGAGGGTCCTTTGCTGATGACATGTGGAGATGATGACAGGGAATGCTTGTGGTTACAGGAGGATCAGTGGTTTAGCTGGGTATAAACAAACCACATGTGCTTCAACGTGTGTCTAACACGAAGTCATAGATCTAGGAAGAGAAGTGGCAGAACATGAGAAGGTCTCCAGGGCCTGTCTGGTTCATTGAAAAGAATCTGGTCTCATTAGACCCCTGAGAACAAGACTGCTTACCATTGCCTGGATGAAGACAGATACTTGATGGCTGAATGCTTTTTGTTCTAGATGACTGGAAAAACTGGGTGGAAACTGAAACTAAGGAAACTCAGACAAAAATAAGATGCATTTTTTATTGTGAGTGTAATAGTAATTGGATTTCAATGACTTCAAACAAGGTTGAAGTTGTTTTTCCCTGATAAGACGCTTAACATTCATGGTGGTTTTTCTTAAAGATAGTTGACTTCTAGTAGGTCCACTGAGGTTGTGAGGGAGATCAGAAAAGATAATCACAGTGGTACCTTTCTGGTGCTAAAGCCTGTGGCATGAAGAGCAGAGCAGTGGAGAATGTAGTCCAATATCATGGCAAATCTAGTAGGCTCAGTCTTGGAAGGACTCATGGGAAGAAAGAGGAATATATGGTATATCCACATCCTTTAAGGGCGCTGATATTTGCAGAAGATTGCTGATACACATCTTCCTGTTCCTCAGCCCTTCCTGTTCCTCGGGGCTCTTTGGAGACCTCCCCAAGCGGGTCTTGTTTTACCAGTCCCAGTTTATTTGGTCTTATCATCAACTTATCTCCATTACTGCCTTGTATTAGTGGCAGGGTTTGATAGTCTCTTCTGAGGTGGATTTTATATAGTATTCCTCTGAAGTAGTTCAGTGTTCAACAGCGGATGGTGCGCAGACTGTGGCATCACTGTGGCAGGTGATGTTGGAGGAGCTTTGAGCTTTCAAGAGGATGGTGGTGTGAGGGACTGAAGTGTTAAGGGTGAACGACTCGAGCAATCGGCCAGTTGCAAAAGCAGCAGGGTGCTTTGCTGACACCAGGTTTGCACTCCCCAGTCGGAGGGGAGAAGAGAGTTTTTGTGTGTTTGGTGGCAAAACCTCTGATCTGCATAAGAACAGCCCAGGTGCAGAGGGGGTGAGCTCCCACCGCCAGAGGATGACCAAGAAAACCCGACCTTTGTTTAGCAACAAACTGGGTTTTGAGCCAGATGGGGGAGAAGGCCGATAAGAAACACATCCTGCAGAGGTGTGATAATGCTTTTTATCATGACAATGTCCTCTCTTACACAAGCGGTTCAGGTGTGAATCTCCCTGCCGGGAGGTATAGAAAACATTCACATTCACACGGGCCTGAAGGTTTTCATCCCTTCTGACGAGGCATCACTGGCTGAACTGCGGCTGTCAGGTCTTAGGGGCAGTCATGGACCACCAAAGACCCCCGAGGCGCCCCCAGACTCACTTTTAGG
The DNA here is from genome assembly GCA_013389925.1 of Aegithalos caudatus. Taxonomy (NCBI): domain Eukaryota; kingdom Metazoa; phylum Chordata; class Aves; order Passeriformes; family Aegithalidae; genus Aegithalos; species Aegithalos caudatus. Next base: position 367,790 of record WEIU01009621.1, on the reverse strand, counting down.
GGGCGCTTCGGAGAGGACTGGTCGCCATCCACAGTGTTGCAACACAGTGTAAAACTCCCCCATCCTGGGGAGATAGCTGGACGTTCCCACCTGAGACGGAGCTTTTATTGACCCCTTGAATTTAATGTTCTGTGGGCTTCCCCCGTGTCCCGACAGATCAAGACTGCGACCGTCACTTGAATCAATGGACATCGGAATTGCATCAGCTGAGTCCTGTTGCTTGATCCACTGATCTTTCCTGTCCGCTATGAGTTCTTATCCTTTTGTTCTTGTTCTTTCTTTTCCTGAAAAAAGTTCTCAAGTGATATCTTTATACTTTGCTTTTGTTGCATTTTACAGATAATAATAAAAAAAAAACTGCATACCTTCTTTCCATTGAAACGAAGTTGTTCTAAAATAAACCTGCCAAATATACATATATATGAGCACCGGTCATTCAGTGTCATTTAACTCTAATGGGCCCCAAGGGATCTATTAAGAAGAACCTCAGTTACCCTTGCCTCCAGGGCAGGGGTGTAAAATATGGTTACTGGGGAGGTTAGGGATTTGCAAAGAGCCCCAAAACCTGAGTCTGTTTCCCACTGATATTGTGCCACTCTGGATTAGCTCATAATAGGAAATGATGCTATAGCCAAAGACAACCTTAGAAACTAATGTAGTCACTTCCTTATCTCCAAGGGTCTGATTAAACTCAGAAATTATTTCTAAACCTGCTTCTGCTTTTTCCATCTAGAGTATTACTAACTTCAAATTAAAAAAAAATCTGAAATTCTGCAATACAGAAATGATGAAAAATGACTGAAGTGTGGGTGGTTTTGTTCCGTAAATGAGTATGCATAATTTGTTTCAAGACCAAAATACAACAATTGTTTGTAGAATTTCTGAACTGTGGGGTAAGATTGTGCCATCTATGGTGCTTGGCATCAGGGATGGACTTTCCTTATCACGCTGCACTTCTCAAACAAGATGCTTCTCAAAGACAATATCTTCGTTCAATAAGGTCTCAGTGCTGGGAGGCCAAATGAACCAGGTTATGGAGACCAGACTGGATAACCACAGCATTCTGGTTTAAGGTGCAAAAGAGGATTTCCTGAGCATGAGGAACAGGACAGTTAAGAGACGTGATCTAGCATTGTGGCCAAACACCGAGACACATCTTCTGAGAAAGAGCAACAGGAAGAAAAGAGGAGGGCTCCTCAGTGGGGAACTTTACAAGGCTCATGCTCCATAAAGAGGTTCTCAATGCAGTGTGCAAGCCAGGCAGTGGGCCAGGAGCCAGAACAGCAGAAGCCATGGGGCATGGCCCAAACTTGCATGATCCATGATGACAAAACATGTGGAGCTCCTCTTTTGGGAATGAGATCCCTAAGGGCCTGGCTGTGCCCCTGCCTGCCCTGGGTATATGGAAGGAAGAGGCATATACACTCTCCTGGGGTAAGATACAGCAGGATTTGGCTGGAGGATTGCTAGTGCCTCAACACCTGCCCTAGCTCTGCTCCTGCCCAGGATTAACTCTGTGCAAAACCCTCCGTGATTTCAGCAATTGTTGCCGAGGCCCCTCTGTCCATGTGTCTGTGCTTCTCTGCCATGTCTATCAATTAAGCAAAAGCCCCAGACATCCTTTTGCTCATACAATACTTTAATTATAAAGTAGTTTGCTTCTGATTGGCAATTACTCTGCCTGGGAATGGGCCTCACAAGTGGGTGGGCTTTTGAGACCTGGCTGTCATCACTCATCTGCCTTGTCCCCTTCTCTGTCTGGCTGCTGAAGAAGCATGAAGTCTCACAGATTTTTTATGTGAAATAAGAGCATTAATTAAGAAGTGGACTGGATTGACCTTCACTGAGGCAGTATCTTTGATTTATTTCTTTGTTTTTTTTCCCTCCCTTGTGAATAGGAAATGTTTGATATTGCAATTCCTAGGCTGACCCAGTCACACCATGGCACCTGAACTCCTCCTGCCAGACATGCTGTAAAGGAGAGGAATGAGACAGCTATGACACACAGAGAGCCTGCCACTGACCACTTCAGCTAAAGGCTGTGGGACAACTCTAGGAAAAACACTTCTCAGAAGCACCATCCCAAACCCAGATGCTGGGAATCTATGTGAGGTCTGAGGGGTCACCGTGGGGATCTGTGCAAAGGGAAACCAGGGAGCAGGGCTGGGTGTGGAAAGCTGGGCCTTTTTTCTCTGAAATCCCTGAGCTGGAGACCATGGATAGAAATGCAAATGTGAAGAAACTGGAAGTCTTTTCTCTATCAGGACTCAACTGTGCAGATTTGCAAGCTACCCTGGGGTCGGGGATGGGTGCAGGAGCCTGGGCACAGTTTGTGGTCAGTCCTCCTCCTGGCCTGGGGAAAACCCGTGCACCCTCTTGACCTCATCTGCCCCTGGTCCTGCACTCTTCCATCCCATGACATCCTGGCTGCTGGCACAAGCCAGTCCCAGCTCAAAAATACCATAATGAATGGAAGTGTCAAAGTACAGGGTTGGTCTGGTATAGTCAAAGGCAACCTGCCACAAGCAGGAGTCAGCCACAGTTGTAGTGGTTTTCTCAAAAACTTTCTATGGTCAGTGAATCTGGGTTGTGCAGCATGTTCTCCTGTCAGTTGACCCTTCAGACCCTATCCTAGCCCTTTCCCACATCAGCAAGCATCTAGAGAAAGAACCTTTTCCTTTTGCAGCTATAAACTCCACAGGGTTAGGTCTTAATACCCTGCACTCTGGTTTTGCTCATTAGAATCAGACCAGTCATAGTCATTCAACAGTGAATATTGGCAAAGATCAAAAATTTTGTGGCACAAAGATTAGGAAGTGAGCACATTTTTGATTAAACTTTCCTTTTTCTTCAGCAGCCTGTGGGTTTTTTTGAGCTATTTAGATTCAGCCACTAGAGAGCAAACTTCTTCTTTTTATCAAATGGCAATTTATATATTCCTTTACAAAAGAACTGTACATTTCTTCAGGCTAAAACCCATGAAAATTGAAAACAGCTCTAAGTTTACAGAAGGGAAAATAAGCTTGCTTGCTTTCTTGCTCTTTTTGTCTGTTTTTTTTTTTTTTTCTCTTTCTGTCTTTCTTCACAAACTGTGGTTTAGGAAGAGAGTGGGTTTTGTTGTAATGAAGGCCTCTGTTAATGACTGCTGAAGCTCTCTTCCTTCGTGTCAATCACCAGAGGTAATTGTTCATCTTGACATCGGGCAGGCTGTGTGAGTAGAATCTCAAAAGGAGGCCTTGGGATACCAATAGGCAACATTTGTGCAATTGTGTCAGAGTTAGAGAGGAGGGGATCTGCAAATTCTCAGGATTATACCCATTAATATTGGAGGCTGCCTCTTTCTGGTTTAGTGCTGAGCAGCTGGGCTCCTTAGACCATGTGGTTTAAATTCCCTTGAGATGTGAATGCAAACAGGTTGGAGAAATAAAATATTTCTGGGAGGAAGTCTTGAGCCATGGGTTTTCATTTTTTCCTTGGTCTTTCACAGCTCAGACATCCCCACTCTGATGGTGAGGTCAGATATGTAGATAAGTGGCTTAACAGGAGCCAAGTCCCAGGTATGGACTGTGACTGTGCTGTGAGTCCCAGGTTTGCCAGCCCAGATAGCAGCAGCAGGAGAGAACAGACTTCTCTGGGAACCACCCTCAAATGGCCCAGAGCACAAGTGAAGTAAAGCTGGTTCTGTCAAGAACTGACAAGCCGTATCAGCACCTGATGAAAATCAGCCCTTCCCAGGCAAATGGAAGGAGATTTTATGAAATATTTAGTGTTGTCATTAGCGTGTCCACAGTGGGCTATCTCCCTGCCTTTCTATATGAATTGACCAGCTGCAGGTGCATGCTGTTGCCTAATGCTCCATGACATGTGCCCTTCTGGTAACTCATAGGCATGCTGTTAGGTCCCATGAACTGACATGGATCTTTACAAAAGGGTCTTCCACTGGGCTGTGGGTGATATGTGATTTGACTGCTAAGAGGACAAGTCCTACCGTTTAATGTCCTATTGACATTATGAATTGCTCCATGGGGTGAAGTGGCCCAGATTTAATCAATTTAATCCATTGTAACAATGTGGGAGCCAGTGTTTTATACTGAAGCTGCTTTATTTTCCTTGTGCTATGTTCATCAAAATGAAGTGGCTATGAAATGAATTAGTTGTACTCCTGCCACATGCTGTGAGAGACTCTACAAGCCAGATGTTTTTCCAGGTCCCCAGACATCTTAGGAGTTTGGACTCAGTCAGAGCAGCTACAAGAGTCACAGTTGGAAAATCTCACCAGGTCATTCTATTGCTATGTAAGTTCTTATGTTTCTTGTGAAGCCACTGATTTTGAAACCAACTACATCTTGGGCAAGTGCTCTACCAAATGCAGGCAGCAGGTAATAAAATCCTTTTTCTTCTGTCTTAGGAACTTCAAGGTGTTGGGGAGTTGATGAGTCAGTTTGGAGAATGTGGTACCTCCATCCCACTTTTTGATGCAATTTAGCTACAACTATGACTTCAAAGATCCATCACTTCAGGGGTTTGGATGTGAACAACTTCTCTGGAAGGTCACAGAGATCACAGAGGTACAAACTGAGAAGTGAGGACAGAAGTAGGATTGGAGTGTCCCACCCTGCCAGGCATCCAGACCACCACAAAGGGTTGGTTATTGACCTGCCTGAGCAGTGGTCAGAGCAGGTGTGACATCTCCTCTGACCCTCCACTAATACCCGCTTTGGTCTTCTCTGTAAATAACTAATAACCCTTTATAAAGTGTGTCTTTGGGCAAGCTTGCTTCACCAGAGAAGCTCCTAGCTGGTGTTCAGGTTAAAAACAGCCTCTGGACAAAGTAAACAGCTCCTGATGCATTGGCAGCAGCTGCATAGCTCATGTCTTTGCTCTGTTTGACAGCCTAGTGCAGTGTCAGTATAAATCCAGCCCTTGGCACATTCAAACCTCTTGTACACTCTTACCTGCCCAGCCAGCTTTTAAAACTCTGTCAGAAGCAAAAGCTGCTCACCAGCTTAAGCAGTGTTTTTTCTCCTCTTTGGCTGTAAAGGTTGGCCACAAGCAGGGGCAAAGCCAGCACCTTGAACTTTCTCTAGAGAGACCTCTGGATAGGAACTCTCTAGGCACTCAGCATCTACTTCATTGATAAGTACATCAGCAGCATTAATAGCATATATTTAAGAGTGCTCTGTGCAGCTTCCACCAAGGATCTCTCTCTTTTTAAAAAATAAGGTCATGATGATTTTTATTCTGTGTCTGAGAACCCATTTTTCTGCAAATGTTTATGTGTCTACAATTAGATCCCATGACCTCTTAATGGACATTTTCTCCCAGGAACTTTTCTAAATGTCTGTCATAAGTGATTGTTTTAAAAAATACTTCCTAGTTTTGAGTATCTGCTTGTATTTTCCATATCCCTTTGGGACAGGCTGCACTGGTATTCCTGTGCTGTGTTTGCTGAGGTGTCCATCTGCTGCACGTGTTGGTGCTGGACCACCCCAGCACCTGCATTTTGTGCCTCCCATGGTGAGAAGCTGTGTGCAGGGATGGGAAGGAGATGCTTGTCTGGCACCATGGGGGAAGGACCACACCTATAAGTTGTGCTAGGAGTGCAACTTCCCGTGGACTCTCTGCATGACTTTGAACTGTGGCTTCCCTACTCCAGGCCCTGAGCTAAAGCACTTGTCTGTATTTCTCTGGGATTTTTTGGTTTGGAAATTTTTTGTATGAGGAATTTTTAAAATGGAAATATTAAGGGCATTTCTTCCTAAATCCTATGGGAAATATTTTGCCAGGGACTGTGTTGTGCTTATCAGAATTTTGTTGTTGGCTTCTGTTCACTCTAAAAACCTCTTTTTAACTCCCTCTTTATATATCCCTTCTTTTCATACAAGAAATGTATAAATCATTGTAACTTTTTTGTCTGTCTCTCTGCCTAAAATTAGACAACCACTTTCCTTGTCTCTCACTATCTCCATAATGTTATGCTTTTCCATTTCTTCCTTTTTTTCTTTGTGATTTCTTTCTGGAAGACATGGCTTGCCGTGAAAGTTTACTGATGCTGGAAAGGAGGATAGAACAAAATAAAAACAGGACTCTGTCTTGTTTCCTTTACTCTTCATGTTCCAGGAGTGTTCAGTTATTTGCCCTTCAGCCAGAACCATGAATCTCTTCCAAGGCCTTATTTTTGTTTCTTGCTCTGAAATGAGAATTAGCATCTCTGGTTAGAGGAGACTAAACCAACATGCCACTGCTATCTGATGTATTCAGGTCAGTCTGGGGTCTGCTGCAGGGTTCTCTGTGTGGGTATACTCTAGTGACATTTGGTGTCATTTTCTGTTTCAGTGGGGTAAGGCTGGTTGTACGTGACCTCGAGCCTGGCTTAGCAATTCCCTTGTGCAGTTTTAGGCTTAAGATGGCAATTAGAGCTGTTCTCCTTTCAGTGCATCAGCATGCTTGTCATGCAGAGAGCTTTGCTGTCTTGGAGTGGTCCCAGACCTAGCCTGGGGGGAGCAGAGTGGGGAAAGGAAATGGGGTGCAGAGGGTGGAGGGGAGAGGACAATCACTTCTGGCATTATGAAACTTATGCCCTACAAAATACTGCAATTTTATTGTTTTCTAAATCCAGTGGGAGGGAACTGTTGTTTTTCAATCAATAAATATCCTCCTGCAGTGTTGGCAGCCTTAGTATGGCAGCTCTGACAACCTGATAGTGAAACTCATTCTGGTAACATGAAACAAGACCAATGTTAGTGACTTTCTATTAGCTAAGCTGAGAGAAACAGTCAAAAAAGGTAAATAAATTGAATGTTCAAGTTTGTTTTCCTTTTCCCTTTTAATAATCTCTTTACAATAATTCCAAGTCCTTCACTAGCCACATGTTTTTGATAATGTTTTGATAACAGAGCCTTGAGAGATGCAGAAGGAACCACTAATAACTGATAAACCAAACCAAATAATTTTTGTCAGAATGGTGCTCATTTTTTTTTTTTTTTTGTATTTCAGATTTTCAAGGCAAGATGATAGAGGCAATCATTCATTCTTTGAACACCAACAATATTTTCTTTTGATATCTCTCAGCTGTTTTGGTCTAGGATATACAACACATTCTATTGGTATTCCTGTAGCAGAAATTCAAATGAATAGCAAATACCTAATAACCAAAAAACCAGAATGACGTGATTAAACTGAGGTTCTAATGCAGCAAACCTTACTCAGCTTTCAACAGCACTAGAATTAGATACTTCTTGGTACAAACAGGAATGAATGTGAGAGCATTTCACTGTTTATGCTGTACCTAAGCCACATGCACTATGTGCTATAATAATTAAACCACTTTGTTATGGAAACATTTTTACAGCTTGATTGGTCAAATTGCAGGATTTGTAAGCTAGGTTTTCACATTTATGGAGAACTGTCCTTGTGCAAAATATCCCTACTTTGATGCACCCTTGGACCTTCAAGTAAATGAGTCAGGTCTGTGTGTACAAACAAGTCCATTAACATATGTTAGACCAGCTAATAGAATTGCAATACAAATGTACTAGGCTACCTATGTAGTGGTGTTGATTTGTACTATTCCTTGGGAGAACCCTTACCATGGTGCAGATGTTGCAAACCCCGGTGGATCTCACATGCCCCATTTTTCTCATGGGCTGTGAGTTGTATGCACTCAGATCTCCTGGCCATCATCACTGCAGATCCCACCTGGGCTCTGGCAACAAAGACAAGGGTAGACCTAAAGGATTGTAATCTCATATTATCTAGTTAAAAAAGATGTATTTTGCTCACCAAACCATTTTCCTCTGGGCTCAAATTCTGAGTGCCATTGTTACCTGGACGTTTTTGAAATACATCCATAGTTCTCACGCTAAATCTTTATCAACAGGCTATGTGGTGAAATAGTTGATTCCAAATTAAGCCTTTGGGTTTTCTTCCTCTGTGTCCAATAATTTAGAAGCCAGAACTGACTTCAAGATGTGCTTAAATGTGAATCAAGCTTGCAGCAAAACCTTCCCTTTTGCAATAACCTTGCATACACATTTGTAATTATTAGTGCATTACCAGAGATGGTAGCATAGACATAATAAAATAATTTATTTTATTTTCCTGCCAGAGCATGTGTGTGTCTTAATTGTGTATCGAAGATACTCTTAGAATCCTCTCTGTCATGTAAATATGCTCATTGGCTAGTAAATATTAATGCTGCACTCTGGCTCCAACTGTGAAAAGATTTTATTGTTTTGTTAGTGGTTTTCATTAACCTCCAAAAGGTTTCACAGCATCTACTCTATTTATTTGAAACATACAGAACTGCTGCAAGCAAGGGCTGCTACAAAGAAAATCATGCACTCTCTTTCATTGTTTTTAATTTAGTTTGTGCCTCTTTAATGCTTTGGAATCATTCTCTATGAAATTCCAGAGACAGGGAAGGAGCTGCCTGGTATTTTTTAGTTCCAGTTTTCGGCAGACAGTGCTGAAGTAAAAGGAACATATGTCACGTCTTCCTATTATTCTCCCTAATTGTCATGGCAATTTACCCATGAGCTGACATGATAGCCATGGAGGGAAATGGAGCAAAACCTTTTGCATAACTCTGGGCTCCAGGAAACCATGGAGGCATATGGAAAGGGGAGGTTTGGTGACGGCTGCGCTGCCCTGCATGATCCCCATGAGATCAGCTGACAAGGTTGGTGGCCTGTCTTGACCTTCCTTCGTCTAGCTGATGGAACACAATCCTCCTCAGCTGTCCCTGCCACAGCCCTGACAGCAGGGCAGGAGACTCTACAGAGTTACCCCAGCTGCTGGTGCTGAACGTCTCCCTGCCTGCTGGACTGGTGTCCGTGGGACTGGTGTCCACCCCATGCAGGGATACAGGTGCTGTTGTGCCTATACCAACGTGGCTCTTGATGGTGAGAGGCACATTCTCTGGCTCCCAGTTTTTGCAATGAGAAGGTTGTCCTGAATTCCCACATCATAAAGAGTGGGTGAATTTGTGCTGTACCCCTCCCTCCTGGCTCTGAAGGTGTTTTCTGGAGAAATGCACAGCAATGATGTGGTGATCATAGCCATTCCCTTGCCCAGGCCACCACAGTCAAAATTCTTTGGTAGTGTGGGCTCTGGTCTGTGCAACACAGACAACCTCAGAGGAAAGGGTTTTGCAAGAAGGTACATCTTTGAGCTTGGGTGGTTGCTTGCTGGGACAAGCCCAGTTAGTCTTGCAGGGATGATATTTCTTTTGTCCTGTGATTTGACTTTAAGACTTGAATTAAATATGTCCAGCAGGCATTGACTTCTGAGCTGGGAAATTGGGCACTCCTTTGTCTCCTTTCTAGGACCATTAGTAGTGTCTGCTTCACAGTGAAGTCAGCCCAGGTCGGCTGAGATACACACATAACATCCTTCTTCTCCTGAGACTTCTGTGCATGAGAAATCCAAACCATTGCACCCTGGTGGATAGACCATTTGGATATGGCTACTTTTACTTATGGTGACTACATCAGGATTTGAGCCAGTTTTTTGGAGCTAAATTGCCAGCCCCCAGTGTCACGTAGTCTTCTCTAACTTGTTGGATGTTAGTTTTCAACCTAAAGGCCTTTTTTCTGGGAGCCGTTTTTCAGAACTTGGTGCATTGGTGGGGCTGAGCTCTGTTAGTAAGCCAGTTCTCGCATGGAGGTCACCATCATCTCTAACCTCCTTTACATAAACTTAAATAAAAAACCCACAATACCTTTGCATGCTGAAGAATAAGTCTTGTTCCTATTATTCAGAAATTACCATATTTTCAGCTGATCTTTTAAGTGGTTCCTAATAAAATTGTTAGGACTGGAAAATCTTCAATAACGTTTTTGAATGCAGCCCAGCTTCACAGTAATAAACTCAGCTTTTAACAGTCCTCATTTATAACAATCCCAACAGCAAGAACTAATTTTCCCTCTGATAATGAGGCCTATTAGCAGGACTGTTCACACAGGGCTGACCTGGATTCAAAGTCTTTTTTTTTTTTTTTTTTTTTTTTTTTTTTTTTTTTTTTTTTTTGTTATTTTCAAGGCACATTGTGTTTAGCAAGTAAACATACAGCTTTCCCTCTTGTTCTTGTCCCTACTTGTCTTTTTAGTGATTGTTTGAAGGTTGCTAAATGGAAAGCACAAAAGTAAAATGCAGTGATGTTCTATGCAAATAGCAGCTTTCTTCATTATTCTGATGCGGCTAATTGCTGAACTCTGCTACAATGTGTACTTTCACAACGGGAACATTCATCCTGTTCCCACTGGGGTTTGTTACGGTGAGAATACAACACTTCAGCTTTTAGTATGGGCAAAGGACATGATTATTTGAATACACTGACAGCATTTCTCATTCCACACAACTGCTTGCTATAGACTGCAGAGCTGGGAGATGTCTCCTGAAAGCAGCGGTGCAACTCTGATTGCTTCCCACGGAGCAGGGTGGGTGAGCAGTTCCCACCAAGTTTCCTGCACCAGACCTTGCAGAGTCCCCTCCTTTCTAGGCTCTGTGCAGGACCATGGGAGCAGATCAGCACAGCGGCTCTGCCTGTGACCTTCTCATGGCTCCAGAGTGAGGCTGATTTGGCTTGAGACTGCAGGATAAAATAGATGCTCTTGGTGCAGGCATCTCCCGGACACCAGGCAGCTCTGTCTAAACACGTGTCCTTCACAGAGCACCCAACATCTTGCAGGGATGAGCTTTGCACATACCTGCTTTCTGTTGAAAGGGACATCTCATCAAGGAGAAGTTAGATTTGGTCCTATTGCCCTCTTGTGGCTGCCCAAAAGAGACCACAACTATCACTGTCTCACAGTTGCTCAAGTGGTACCTGCCCATTCAAGCTGACGTGATTTTCCAATAACTTAAAAACACAGTATTGGTTCCCTGGGAACTGCTGTGTAAGGTAAGGTGGAACACCAGCCAGGAAACGGTGACATTTCTGAAAGGGACATGGGGTACCACTACAGGAGACAGGGCACAAGGGTGTCTCAGGCCAAGCCTTCCTTCCCTCCTCCTCCCTCCCTGTCACAGATGCCTTGTGGCTATTTTTCGGCTTCATGACAATGGGAAAAATGTTTTGGCAGAGTTCTCCAGGGCTCTTTTATCCAAATATGACTATGAAAAGTGCCCTGGTAAAGCTGGCAAGATACCCTTTCCTTACTGTCAGGCCTGAAATAGAACCCCATGCATTATCAATAAAGCATACAGTTGTGGAGCTTCCATTCCTGTAGCATATGATGTGCACAAAGCAGGGAGATCACTGTTGAAGGGTTTCACCAATTGTTAGAGTAATAACTAGAAAAAGAAAATTAGGAGGAAAGATAGAGGGAAAAAAAAAAAAAGAAAAAAAAAAAAGAGACCACTGTAACTGCCCCAAAGTATTAATATGTCTGTCCATGCATGTGCATGTCCTGGGTTCAACTGCACCTGAGCTGCTTTTTCTTTCCTGCCTCTCCTGTCAGGCTGGCAACATGTGAGCAGCCTGCACACCTCGCTGGTCCTGCAGCTGGTGTTTATGCCTACAAATAGCTTGAAAATTTACTCTGAGATACCTAAAAGGACCATCAATAAAATCAAAGCAGGCTTGCATGCAAGTTAAATCTTCTGATAACAAGCAGTAATGTTATTTGGTTTTGGGCAAACAAGGCAATAAAAGCTGAGACGTTAAATGAAAATTTGCTTGCTGTATATTGGCCTCGACACAGTGTTTTACTCAACATAGCCTGCACCTAATGGAAAATCTTGGCAAAGAGTTAGAGCCAGTACTATAATATTTATAAACTAGCTGTGGCTTTCAGTGGGATTTTCCCCAGTGAAAGTCACGCAAGAATAAAAAAGGAAGATTCAGTAACAGTGTAATTGTGTCACATAAAGACCACTCATGGCAAGCCATTTGAAGTTTTAATGTTTTAAAATTAATACTGAATTCACTTTTCCTTGATAAAGCATGTGGTTCCTTTTTCTGCTCGCAGGTGCAAATGTGTTAGTGCATGAAAGGGCCAGAACAAACACTATTTGCAATTCAAGCGCCTTTAGACCCTGGATGAGGCTGTCTTGTAACCAATTCCCTGCTACTATGTAGCTTGATTAAAGGTGAGAATTATCCCTCCAGTCTGATGTTTGCCAGTGACTAAGTAAGGCTTGACTCTCAGCTCTCACTAAAGAAAACATCAGCTCTCCTCAAGGCAACAGAGGCACACATTGACATCAAACCACAGGAATGACTGGAAATCAGACTGCACTCTTGGAGTTGACCATCACATAGTCCTGGTCTCACCTGATAAAGTAAGGCATTAAAATATCTGGGGTTTGCTTATAAAATCAGCGTGTCAAGAAAACTTCTTCCCTCTATGGCCAGCCACAGTTGTGCTGTCTGTATGTGAAGCCTGGGTTGCCGACAGGGACAGACATGATGCCTGGGAGCTTCTAGGTTGAGCTTTGCATGCAGCAGATGTTCAGGTAGGCATTTTTCTTTTGCAGGACCAAGTTTCCAAGCTTGCCCCTGGGCTAAGCTCCCCTGATGGGTCCTGACAGTCAGCAGCATTCCAGATGCACCTTATGCTTTCTGGGCTCTTAGTCCTCTTCTTTTCAACTTGATAGTTGATCATTAACAACAGCAGGTAGTACAGGACATACCATATATTTAGTTTCTGGAGAAATTAGCTATTTTACATGCATAGCTCCACAATCCTCTTGCTCTGTTGCCTGTCACTGCAGTTCCCTTGGCTCTAGTGTCCGTCTGCATCCAGTCCCATAGACTGGATGCAATTTTTGACTATTTGAACTCATCCTTTTTCTGAAGCCACAGGATCAGTAGAGTTATCTGACTCTACTTATTTACTCTACAATACTTATTTATTCTTTACAATATTTATTTCCATTCATTATCAGGGAACAGGAAGAGGGTTGTTATAAAAATGAATTACATTCATTGTCTGTCCTCAGCTGAGGATCTTCAATATTTCTATACTGGTGCAGCTCAAACATAAACAGCATTGCCAGAGAATTGCCACGATCAGATGAGGTAAGTTGCCATTTGAGAAGTCCCTTGCCACCAGACAATTGTTTTTCTTTCTTCACATGAAAGTTTCAAATGCAGCAGGAAAAGGTTGAGCTTGTTGCCTTTCTCAAAGACAGACATTTTTTCTTTGCCACACAAAGGAAAAATTGAAAAGGTTTTAATATGAATTTAAGAAAAATACAGGACTGAATTGTTGAAGTTGAAAGTTACCAAAATAGCTGGGCATTTATTTCAAGGGGAAGTTCTGTAATATTGAACTTACTTGTAAAAGGATAATATCAAACTTAAAAAAGGGAGTCCAGAGCTGATCCAAGCATGCCTGGAGCATCAGACAATATGAAGGGAAAACAACTGGTGGTTTCTGCAGCAGTAGCTAATGCCTGTGTGTGATTTAGTAGCTCAGTTTTGAATATGAGATCTGCATGACACATGAAGTATTTAATGATTCAGAGGCTACCACGGACCAAAAGGTCACTGATAAGTAATCCAGATTCCATTAATATTTTATAATCCCTGCTCTTAGCGAAGTGACAGTCTCTTCTTTGGGTTTGTACAGCCATTAACCCAATGGGATCTTGTTCTTGTCTGTTACACTTCTTGTTGTTTATGACTGGTATTTCTTCAATACGATCCCTAAATGACAACAGAAAATGGAAACACTTGATAAAAAAGTGACCTTTCTTGTGATTTCCACCTGTGCATGGGGACTTTCAGCAGTACCTGGAATCTTCTGTGAGTAGAGTTTGATGGAAGTTCTCCTGATAGCTTCACAAGAGGCAAAAGGAGGCCATTCAGTCAGGCCCAAAGTTTGTCCTTTCCATGTTGTACAGGGGCTGAAAGGTGTGCATTTGACACAGAGAAGAACATGTCCTCCCCAGGAGACTCCACCAGGCCCTGGGTCTGTCACTGGCCTTGTACGTACACAGGGAGGGGACACTGGGTCACCCCCTGCTCCTGTGCTTTCCTCATGCTCCTGACACGTTGGAAAAGGCAAAAGCATCTCCCTCTCTTTCACCTCTAGCTGTGTTTTTCTGTGCCATCATCTGAAGAACCAACTTGTGAGGTGAATGGAGAATGACCCCAGCCTTGTGCTTGGGCAAGTGTGATATTGAAGATGGATTTTGTAATCTCAGTGACCTGGTAGGTCAAGCAAGCTCTGGGGGCCAAGCTGGTACTAATCCATACCAAACCATCCAAGGCACAGTCACATTTCAGGATGCAGTGGCTGAGCCAGCCATATTGCACGTTGCATGCCCATGCTTCTCCTGCTCCTGCAGCAGAACCAGCCTGTGCCCATGTGGCTCCACCCCAAAGAAGGTAAGAAGTGTGCTTTTCTTCTTCCACCATACCTGGTTGTCGTACCTTGCCTGGATTCCTGTGGCCTTTGCTGGCAGTGATTCGTGTGAGTCTTGTGTTGTAAGAGGGCTGGGAGCTTTATTGGGAAGGTTAATGTGAGGTATAAGCTCACTTTGGCTGGGTCACTTTGGAATATTAATGAGTGTTAAGGTCAGAATATTAACATTGTCAGTTGTGCTGCTTGTAATTCATTATGAATATGCTGAAGAACAGCACCATTTCAGTGCCATGGCACTGAAATACTTCCATTTTCTACTGGAAATATTCAATTTTCTGACTGTATTACTTCAACATGGAGTGGGAAGTTTGTCATGACTGGGAATGTACACTGTCCTTCCCTGCTTGGGAAGGGCACACAAGCAATGAAAATCTCTTTGTTTGCATTTAGTAGACCCGATAAGTTTTCAAATCAAATACCATCTATTTTTTTTTTCTCTAAGAATAAAAAGATTGTTTTCGTTAATGTGGGCATGAATAATAGCTTTTTCACAGTTATATTTGCTGCTTCTGTTTAATTTCTCTGAAATGACTAATTGTTTCAAGAGCTGTATTCCCAGAGCAAAACAAACAGACAAACAAACAGCTCCCCTCTGTTTCATTCCCCAAAGCTTAAACCAGCCCAAATAAGGACAGAATAGATTTTGCCATCTGTAACTGTAAATTTCCTCTTCCACCAGACTTTTGCTTGAAAGAGATAAGGTTTTCTTTGCATTAGCAATTAGGGCACTATCTCTTTCTGCACAGATCTGAATCAGCCATCATCCTAAGCCAAGATCAGAGACATAGGTAGTGAGACTGAATACAAGTTCAACAAAGTAAAAATTCTAGTTCAAGGAACTGTTTATGAATTCATACTTTCTTTATTAAATTAGAAGGAAAAACTCTCTCAGGATCCAGCAGTCTCCAGTGGAAATGTGTTCAAGTAATTTTGTCAGTCTACAAGCTCTCTTTCCCTTTGGCACTAGTATAAGCAAAGCAGAGTAACAAAAATGCCTTATTTTATAAGGATGCATAAGTTGTTCCATAGGTGTCTGCTTTGGTAGCAGGATGCATACTCATTATTTATGATGCAAAAGGCTGTGTCCCTGAAGGACTTCTCTTCAGTCCATAAAGCCTAGCATTTCCTTCCTTGTGGTGTTGGCCTAGCTTCCTAAATTTGTTTTCTCTCCTTTGCCATGTTTTCCAGACACTGCAGCTCAGAAAGATGCTATTGGAATGTGGTCAATCTGCAGCAGGTAATGGGGTCCCAGGGAGATGGCAAGTGATTGAGCAGGGCATTTTCCAAGAGCAGACAGAAGAGTTACCTGCCTGTCTGGCATAACCCTCACATGCCAACAACCCACAGGTATTGTGGTAGAAGTGTTGGCACACGGACAAAATAAGGTCCCACTCAAAGTTTCTTCTCTCTTTTGTGTTCCTGCCTGGGAAGTGATGCCACATGGAAAACCAGTGTCAGTATATTCGAGTTGGGTGGGATTTATTCCACAGAACTCACTTTTTT
>WEIU01009621.1:305727-351907 GCA_013389925.1 Aegithalos caudatus | reverse complement strand
TTACTTGTAAAAAGGTTATCCTATTGTTGGAGTGAGGCAAAGATATCTAGAGGAGGATCTGGATCATCAGGCTCAAGCCCCTTACCTGTGTCACAACTTACTGTAATGCCTAGCTCTCTGCTGTTTGAAGAGGTTTAAAGAGACAGTGAGACACCTGAATTTGAGACACCTGAATTTGAGACAGACTGACTTAGGGAAATGAGTCCTGACATGATGATAAACTGCTCTCATGTCAACTGTGCTGCTATTTTGGAATAGAACCTTCAGATTTCTGGGACTTTTATGCACTGGTAAGAAGCAATATTAAGGAGTTTGTGGCCCAGTTAAATAATCCACATAATTCTCTTTGTTTTGTTCCATTTCCCTCTGGTTTTTCTGATAGTTAGTGACAGCAGTTTCCCAAGTGCTTTCAGTGTAGAAGTACACTGATGCTGAACCTCATCAGCCTGCTGCAAATACATTGATATTCATGCAGTGACTCCAGAGCAACATTCCTGAGGAGGGTGAGACTAATTCTACCAGACAATTCTTCAAGAGTTGTTTCTGCAGCAGCCTGTATAGTGACCCATCTTGGGAGCTGGGACAAGCTAAAGAAATATGTGCAGAAAGCACTGCTGTGGGAAACTTTGGGTTATGCAGTTGGGTTGTGCTGTCCTACTGGGGGAGATTTGTGTAGCACTTCTTTTTGTGTCCTGGAAGGATTTGGATTTTATCAGAAGAAAAATGTATTTCACAATGATGCTTCAAGGTGAATTAACCATATTGGGATGAATTAACTAATGTGAATACTGCTGAAAAATTCCTGGCAGCAGGGTATTAGCTCCTTTCTGAAATGAGCATTGTCACTTCTGTATTCAGGGACTTCAGTGCTGCTCCATTACTCTGCTCATTATGAGTGTCCCATTTACACTTCTAGTTCATTGAATTGAGAAGTAATATGGATCTTTTTCATCATACTCTGTGTAGCTGAATGAAGAAGGAAAGGTATATGGAGGATGCTGAGGGTTATCAGCAGCTTCCTGAAATTTCTGCATGTAAGAAATGTTGCCATCTCTAGAGAGGAAAAGTGTCTTGGTTTTCATGAGGAACAATATGAGAGTTCCCAGGGCTTTTCAGACAGGAGCCATGAAGAGAGCTCTACCAGTGGTGCAGGGAGCATATAAGACAATCAAAAACCCCCCAAACCCAGAACAACACAGTGCAGTGATGATAAGATTGTGTGATGTCTGCCACTGTGTGAAAGCAGAAGCTGCTGCAGGTGCAGCAGTTGAGTCTCAAGGATATTCATTTGCTTCTAGTGTGCATGAGGATGCATTACCCCATATCTCAGTAAAGTTGTTTGCAGATTAAAGAACTTTAAAAAGGAAGGCAATTTTTGATAAAAAAGTGATGAACAAGTAGAAGTTTAAAATGGTAAACCATGTATCATCCTGCAACAGATATTCAGTGTAGGCAAGGCTTAGGTCAAAGACAGCGAGCAGAGAAGCACCACAACTATCTATCCATGAGTTGTAACAGAGGCCAACATTTTCACATATGGAAATCTCCAGAAGTACTAAATGAGGAACCTGGAAAAATCTACAGATTTATGAATATTATTAGCTGTGAACTTTAATTACACTGACATTTAAAATGAACAGAAATGGCACTTTAATTGCACTGTAGCCAAACTTTTATTGCATACATTTAAATACATTAGAAAGAGGTTAGATCTGTACTGTGCTGTATGGGACCAGTTCAGGCAGCCAGACATTAAAAAATACAGAAAATAAAGGAGATTTCGGAGCGGTGCCTCAGCTAAGGAAAACTGGTTCAGTAGTTCTCCCTCAGTATCATAGAGGAGCAAAAAGAAGTTTTCTCCAAACTTTTTGAAGTTCTCCAAGGAGTGTCAGGCACTGGATTCTAAAGTTTGCTTGGATGAAACTGCTTGTGGGCTTTAGATAGGTGGCCTTCTCTGCAATGCAATTTTCAAAACAGACAGAGGTTTTTCAAGTACAACTTTGCATAACCCTGCCCTTGGTATAGGAAGGGTCTCACAGCAGCCTCCAAAAGTATCCGAGACAGCCATCCTTGGAAATAATGGGCTGGATGAGATGAGTGGCACTTCATATCCAGTTTGGAAAGACTGTGTTGAATCTACAGATCTGAGGAACTGACATGGTCTATCTGTGATCCTATGGTAGACACCAGAGTCTTCCTGCATTTTCATTTTTTTTTGTTTGAGAATGCTGATATATGGAGGTCTGACAGTGTGCTTCTTCCTTGCAAACCTTCCTGTTTGTGGAAAGTTGTTAGCAGGAAATTAAAAAAAAATGTTCTGCTGTTTGATGAACCCTTAGAAGACCCGTTCTGTTAGTGGTTCAAGCACAGAAGAACTTTATTCAATACTTTAGTTTCTAACTGTCTCTGGGCAAATGACTCCATCTCAGTGGTACCTACTCAGCTGTGCAGCACTTATGATTTTAGAATGGAGCTCTCAGCCACAGCTCTTTAGCTGTAAAGCCATACTAGTCCTTTAAACATAAGCATTATTTGTGATCAGACATACTGACAAGTTGGACTACTTAAGACTTGCTTGCTTAAAACTTTCAGAAATGGAAACCAGAGGTTTGTGCAGTTTCTGTGCTACAGGCTAAGGCTTTGAAAATTTGAAATGGATTATTGCAGACTCCTCTGGACACTGCAGCATTTTGTTCCTTGTTCTAAACATCTGTCTGATGCCTTGAATACACAAACCTTAATTCTGCCCTCATATTTGACAGCAGTACAGACGTCACAGCTCCTTTCATTGAGTAAAGCAATCACACATAGTGCAGGTATTAGGTGCTGATATGCATATATCATATGATGAGCATGAGGTGGGAAAGTGTCTGAAAGAAGTGCATTGATGGCCTCCTAGAAAAATGAATTTTCATTTTAATTTTAACTTGGGAAATATTTATGAAGGGGATATTCTGACTCCTTAAAAGATCCTTTCCTTGGAGTTTTTTTTTTCTGTTTTGTGGTTCCTGCTTACTTAAACGAGTGTTGTTGATATGCCCTGCTGTGGTTTTGCTTCAAGATCCCTTTTCAGTGGGTTAAGTTTGAGAGTCCCCGTTTCAAAAACACACTTCCTCATCCCACAGGTGTGATCTGCATTCTTAATTTCCAAAGATGACTGTGATTTTCATTTTGACATATTAAAACTTATGTGTGTCAGGTGAATCCATTTTACAAAATTACCTATATCTCTTTGTATCTTTGACTTGTCATTGACTTTTTGTACCACCTCTAAATGTTAGTGTTCATGGCTTTAGATTTTTTAATAGATTAAAATACCAGCAACTATTACATGCTCTGAAGAGATGCTATAATTTTGCTATAACTCCGTTCTGTGTTCCCACTGATGACTTGGATGATGTATCTGAACCTGTGAGGAACTGCTAACATGCTGAAAGAAAGGACTAGAAACTGTAACAGTCTTCCCAAATGAGAGGCATGGTCGGAAAAAAGAGGCTCAGTTTCAAGAAGCAAAAATTCAAAGTAGGACACTCGGGTAGAAGTACCCCTGTGCAGGAATATTTAATGGAAAATACTTGGTTTTCAGCAAATCTGTGGAAAAGACTGGAATTTGCCATGGATTGCAGGTTCAACATGAGGCAACTCTGTCTATATGATGAAAAAAGAAAGAGGTAAGTGTTACAGTGGGGGATATAGACATCTGTTTAGCCTGCAGCACAAATTAAATATTCCTGCTGCTCTGGTTGGGTCCACTGGACGGGCCTCTGCTGCAACTCTAAGATTTATTTTAGATGCTGCACTTCAAAGCAAATGGAATCAGCTGGAGGGAACCCATAGGAGAACACCACTGCTGACACATCTCAAAAACATGGGCTCCACAGGAGGACTAAAGTAACTGGGTCAGCAGAGTGTATAGAATTAAGGACTTATACAGCCTTCACATTTGTTAAAAGTCTCTTTGAAAAGAGAAACTTCCTTGCCATGTCTGTAGGACAGGAAGTGCACAGCCTAACTTGCAATTACCGGAGGTTTTTATATATGGATTTATATTACCAGCCCTTGTGGGGCTGGTAAATGTATCATTGACTCTTCCTTGGGATGAGGGTGCTTTGGATAAGCTACTAAGTTCCTCTTGGTTCTCTTTTGCAGTAGTGCAACTACTGACATACAGTTCTATTGTTGATCTTTTTTGTTATGTTTGCCATAGAACTGAGTTTTGGAATCCCAAATGCCTTTGAAAATTGTCATTGGATTCTGGCTCCATATTTACTACTGCTTTTCAAATCTATCAGTATATCTAATGTGTGCTACTCTGACTTACACTTGTGTTGAGTCTACACCACATGCTATGGGTGAAAATACAGTAAGTTCCTTTGGTTTTGAGGCCACTATTTTGGGGCCCTGCCAGCACATTTTAGAGATGTACATTTCAATTCTCTCATGCTCTAGCTTTGACCCCAAGCTTCTGTTGAGCAAGGTGCTAAGGTATGCTAATGCATGCATGCACTTCTAAACACCTGGAATAAAACCAGTACTTCCTGTACTATTTTGTATTAAGTCCTTTTATTTTCTTCTTCTTAGTTGACCTAATTTGCTGTATTTACATGGTAAGCTATGTGGTATGTGGATTTCATGGGACAGAGGCCAAATTCACTTCTCTTTTTCATGTCTGAATGTGCTTTTTCAAAGCAGCAATTGCATATGACTTCTCTTGCTACATCATTATGGGACTTGTGAAATCCTGCATACAGATTTCTGTAACCTGAGTCACCTGGGCACAGGGAGATGGTGAAAGTGGGATATCCCAGCTGGAGAAAACACCCAGAGAGTCTCAGAGCTGAGATGGTTTCTTGGGTTTTTGAGAGCAGCTGCTTCCCAAACTTGCTCTGCACATGCCTGGCTCAGGAAGCACTGAAGCTATATTGTTTTGGCCACACGCTTAAGGTGCCAGTGGCCTCCAAATATGACTTGGTATCTGTGTTCCTGTGACACAATTTGCCCATATCCAAACTGGATCATGGCCTGTAGTTTGCTCCTGTACTGACTGTGCTTTACCAGTCATTGTTACTCCTGAAGTGCAATGGCAGGAAGCATCAGGTAGGACAGGAATATGTCAGGGGCTCCTGTACCAGTTTCTTACTTATTTGCACCCTTGTGATGTTTGCCAGCTCCTCTAGAGTGAGTTGTTTCAGGCGTGCCTGTTAAATTGGCAGTGACTGACACTTATTGCCAGCACCCAGGGATTCCCTGTCATTCGAGAACTACTGAGATCTGTCTAATAATCACACTTTTCACATGCACCTTCTCATCCAACCCTTCCTTCAGCTGCTGTTGTCTAATGTGATCAAAGCCTTACCCATCACATACTCCCTCTCCACTTAGTTGCTGGTGAGGTCTGATGACTCACCCTCGTTATTATTCTCAGCCTGCAGGTCACCCAGACACAACACAGTGCCCACACAATGGTGACAACTGAATTATAACAACTTCTCAGTTTCCTTTGCAGCACAGATACAATATTTATGACACAATTAATGCACAGAGCTGTCAAGATTTTTAAAATGAGAGTAACTCACCTGCCCCTGTCACATACGCATGTCCTCCATGTTTCAGAAATGTCAGGAGAATCCTTATCAATTTTTCTATCTTAATAGTCGTCTGCCATGAAGCCTGAGTCAAAAATGGCAGGCTGTACCACAGCAAATTCTGATGGATCTTTCTGTGGAGACAGCCAGCATAAAATTTTCAGCTGTGTTACTTAAGCAAGTGCCTTAGCCTTGAGGCCATGTACAAGCATCTATATAAGGATGTATAAGCACTATTTCCCCCCTTATTTCCTCATTTTAAGCAGAATTTAACTCCCAAATATCATCATAGATTCATCCCATAACCTTACAGGGCACTTGATACTTCGTAAAACAGACACATGACACAAAATTCACTCTCCTGGATCAGAAGGACCAAATTTTATGTTGTGGTCTCTATGCCAGGTTGGATGACAGTTGTCTCCCTTGGGTCAGGCATGGAGCTAGCACCAGCATTGCAATTTTGTGCTCTGGCTATATTAGTAGAAATAAGACTGATTGCCCTTGACTGTGGGTGAGCTGGAACATATTTGTACTGCCAAGGGATGGGAAAGCACACGTACTTGGACTGAATGTATATAGCACCTCAACTTTAAGCTTCCACTCTAACTGGCTCTGAAGGTAAGAACCTGTACCTACAGTCAGACACTGTCACAGTAACTTTGTGAAAAATCACCCAACTATTTCCAGCCATCATTGCTCTTCCAGTGGAACTTGCAGTGACCAGAGACATGCCTGTGGACTTGTATATCATTTAGGCACTTGTGGACTGATCTTCCTTAGGCTTCTTTAGCTGTGGGTTCATACGCAACTCTATGAAAGAGCCTGGAGAAAGCTGCAGAGGGAGGGGAGCCAATGTACAATTGCCCTTCCTCATAATTTCTTTTAAGAACTTGCTTTTATTTTTGCTCTTGAAAAGCTGGTTATTACATTTCCCTCATGTCTTTGCACTGACCTGAACAATAATTGATCTCTATTATAGTCACTAAATAGATCTGGTCTGAGAGACCTCCATGCTACTGGCAAAGAACATTTTATGGCACAGCCTTTCACTACCTTCCTCAACCCATCTCTTTTAAAATGACAAACCTGCATTTAGAAAAAGTAAATTTACTGTAGCTTTTCTGTGCAGATGGTGATAAGCATGAGTTAGCATTTGTAAGCTTATAAGCACATATGGTTTTGTACATATCAATTAAGGCAGTTGGCTAATCACTCTAATATCATTACTGATTCATCTGTATTCCTTCAAATAGACATTTATGCTCAGCCTGCTGGTTTTTATACGTATGAACTGGATTGTGCAATTCTCCCTGTCACCATTTGTAGTCAATAACATTTCCTTGGCATCAAAGGGAGGAAAAGGGTACATTTTAGAACTGTGTGGGCAAGTCATTTGGCCCATGCCTTATGTATAAGGCATGCACATAAAATATTTGTGCGTGTGTGGTTTCTTTTTAAAGGATCTGCTAGTCATGCTGTGGGCTGAGTGACAACAGCATTATGTTTGTGCACATGGGACATACATGGAGATTCATGCATGTAGTCATCCTGCTGTTAGAAAGCCTATTGTGCATGGCCAAGCATCTTGACCCTAACCAGCCTCACCTCACAGCCCTGATTGGGCTCACCACAGTATTCAAGGTACCTGAGTTTCTGTTTGAACTTTGGGGAGTGTTTGGGATCAAAAAACCCATGAGAGCTTTTGGAAGGTTTTAGGAACTGGATTGCTTTTCCAGCGTTTGTGATGAAATGACCTGGGTCATCCCCTGGTGCAGGAAACCTGCAGGACTGGAGGGCTGTGTGACCTGCAAGGCCATCCACTGACCAGAAAAGGTTCATCCCATCTGCCCTGATCTAATCCATATGTTCTCAGAGCTCATCATCCTGCCAAAAATATGGTGCATGGAGGCTGTAAAATGACCACTCTTGACAAAGATTTTTTAAAAAAGGGACTTGGGGATTTTTTCAAGCTTTAGATTCAGGCAAAAAGTAATATTCACATAAACACTCTATGGGTTTTTTCCTTCCTTCCTTCCTTTCTCTTTTCAAAACTTCATGCCCACTTTTATTTAGCTTGAAAGTGAATGAGGATGCATTGTCTCACCAGGGAAATGGTGGATTCCCCAACAGTGGGCACTAAAGGTTCAGAGGGACAGAGTGCTGGCCCATCTTGTCAAGACTATGCTTTTGCCAAGAAAGCTTGGACCAGACGATGGTCCTTGAGGTCCCTTTCAACCTATAATTCCAGTTCAGAGCCAGGAACCTGTGCATTTTAGAGAACATAAGATTTTTGGGAGTGTCTTTACCTCTGTCTTCAAATTGTTTTTAAAAGTCAATAGTATCTTTACTCAAGATTTTTTAAAAAGGTACTGTTTTTCTTCAGAAATTATTTCTGGTTTTGATGATGAACAACTCTCACTAGCTAGGAAAAAACCCCATACATTTTTAGAAGAAAAAAACACTAAAAAAGACATAAAATTAATGACATGTTCACTCTCCCAGCTGTAGTCCCAAGGAAAAAATCTATGTTAGTCCCTCACAGGAGTTTATTTATAGACCCTTGCAGGCCACGGTAGCAAAACTGTTATGGAGTGGTAGCAGGATGGTATTTGTAGAGCCCTGCCTGGAACCTGGTGATCTCCCCATAATCCCCTGGTAACTGCATGATGGAAACTGTAGTTTAGCTACAACAAAGTGAGGATGAAGCTGATAGTCCTGCAAATGTCTAGCATGGAACTCAGCTTTTGGGTGGTTGTGGGTGAGTTTCCCTGTAGTGGAGCCCTCCTAAGGGGCAGCAGTGTGATGGATGAACTCCCAGCTATCCACATCTCCCTCAGCCCTCCATCCTTGGTTAACTGTGCAGTTAACTAGATCTTTGTTGGTCTAGAAAGACCTGTGTGCTGTTGATGTCACATATTCCCAGTTCCCCTTGATGTTAATTGAAATTGGGGGCACAAAGTACTCTGGGATTGGATACAGTGAAAGCCTGGGCCAGGCTCCCGTCTGCACATTTGTCATTGGACAGACATGCCCTGTGTAAAAAACTAGACATTGCTAGCAAAAGGGTCTTTTCCAATGGCATTTTTCAAAGGAAGTGAAGGAAAGGTGGGCAGAAGTTTTCAGTAGAAAATACTTGTGGTTCTGAGAAAAAACTTGAAACACTTCAGATCCCCTTCTCCCTCACTTTGTCTGTGTTGTGTGATGGTGACTGCCGAGGTGGACTGTGGAGTCTCCATGGGGGGTGTCATGCAGCACCTGCCAAAAGAGGTTTTATGGCTGCTGATTTTGTGACACTAAAGTACAGGAACATGAAGAAACTGGACTGTGTACAACACAAACATCTCTTCCCAATCAAAATACCTTAGTTGTCAATATGTAAAAATAGTGTACTTGCTCAGGATAGATTTTGCAACACTAATTTGAAATCTCTGTAGAAATCAGACAGTGGTGAAATATTTAATAGAAATTTAATTCCAAGGGTTTTTCTTCAGAAAATTGATTTAATTTCATCTCAGAACAAATCTTGCTGTCTTGATTAAATGAGGCGGAGAGAATATTTGCTGGCTGCATGCATCTCTCTGGTCTTTCATTTAGAATTGTGCTATTGGAGGGAGGAGACTTCTTGCAGAACATCTTTGGAGGCTTTGGTCACCCTAGCTACTTTGTGACACACAGCTGAGACCAGCTGAGGCTGTTTGTTTTCCCTAAGAAGTCCATTCCCCTCCTCACTGGAGTGTTTTTGACAATACACTTAAAAATCACAGCCTTGACAGCTCCCCAGTGCCATCCTCTCCTGGTTTTCTCTTATGTAAGCATAGCTACTGGGCACTTCAACCAAGGTTAATGTTTAACCCTCCTCTCCAGCCAAAAAGAGATGGGCACCTCTCAGAGAGATGGTTCACTTGTGTTTTTAGGAGGGGATAATTGGAAGCGCCCCTCTTCACTGCCAAGAGGGAGAGGGATGACAACAAGTGAGACAAATTGAACCCAAATTGGCCTGAATTTTGAGCTTGTGCTTTATTTTCACTGTAGTTCCTCACCTAAGTCTTAGACCCAAAGACTGATTGTATTACCCTGTAGACACATGAAAGAGGCCTGAGAAATGCAAATGTTTCATTAGCAGCAATAACTTAGAATCCCTCACCCCCTTAAAAGCTGCATCATTTTCGGGGGGACTGATGTATTAGCCCAAGTTTTGGCATTGCTGCATATTAAGAGTTTCAATCTTGAAATGCAACATTTTCTTGACAGAGTAATTTGTTCAGAGCACTGTACTGAAAAAGAACCTGCTTGCTTGAAACTGAGTCTCACCCATGCTTTCCTTTACTTTGAGTAAAATTAATCTGCAGGAGAAATCCTGCAGTCAGGGGATGGAGAACAAGAGAGTGCATGACCTCTACTGCAGTTTAATTTTCAAAGATGCATCTCACACAGTTATAAAATGTTTTTTGATGTGTCAGGGGATCCAGTCAGCCTCAAGGTTGCCCCTTGTGCTTGAGTTCATTGCAGCAGTATTTCTCAGCTTCCATCTCCTGTCCAGTGACCATCCCTATGGGACAAGGGCAGGCTAGCCGTGGCTGGAGGCTGGAGAAGCATTTCCCACCTTCCCAGGACTTCTCCACAACATTTGTAGGGAAGGGTCTGTCTCCACCCCCACCCTCGCTGAGGCCAGGCCAGTCCATGAGGGAATGTGGTGTCCAGTGGTCTGCCCTCCATCACTGAGGTTTCAGGTAAGATTTCTCATAGGGCAGCTCTGCCCTCCTGAAATCCAGACATTTGAAAGGCCCTAAAACAGCCATGAATTGTCATGAAAAGCCTTCAGAGAGATGCTGTATACTGACCTGATATCATGGATAATGTATGGTATCCACAGAAAACCCCTGAGCTTTGTCCTCATGGTTACCAACATGTCCACTGAATACCTCAATAAAGTAGAGTACAGTGGCACCAACTGGAAATATTACACCTAAACGTGAGGAGAAGAGGCCATTATTATGCTCTGGTTTCAATTACTTTCTCGCTCTCTTCACAGGAAAAAAAATTCTTCTGAACTGAAACCTGGCTCAGAGGATCTCTCACAGAGACTGAGCTTGATAATATTCACTGCAGACATTTTTGACTTAGAGAAATACAATATAAAATGGAGCTTGGCAGGTTTGGATTTCTTGGGGGATGCTTTTATACACTCACAACTCCTTTGTCTTGGAAAATTAGTTCTTTTGAAGAATTGGATCATGGATGTACGTCTTCTCTTATTACAGAAAGAACCAAAGACATTAATGAGAAAAAAAGATACTATTATATTTCTATTTTATATATGACATTTTATTATCTATTGTTACATTACATAATATACAATTATATGTGTGTTATAGTTTATTATATATTTTTAATAATATATTTAAGTTACCTTTGCTTTAGAAAACAGAATTTTTCTGGAAAACAAAACCTGGGTTTGTGTATTTTGCTGCATTTAAGTCATGAAAAGTACTATTTCTGATGACTCTGGACTGCCATAAACCGCATTGCTCATATAAATTTTCTCAAAAGCTGAATTTTCTTTCATAAACATAAGGCTTTAAAAATGCATATTTTAGATTCTCATCAGAAGAAAGGTCAGTCATACAGTGATGTGATTTAACTTTTAGAGATTTTGCTTAGTATGATGTCTGACTAAAGACATTCAATTTAACCAATTGAATGATTTTGGGGGCCTAAAGAACTGTTGTGACACTATTTCCTTCAGGTGCTGCCATCTTCAGACTTTCATAACCCATCTCAGTTATTTCATCTCCCTATAACAGTTGCTTATAAGAAATATGCTGGCTGTCCTTCACACTTTGTTGGCATTTAAAATATATATTGAGCTTTAAGAAGTTCTTGCTTCTGCTTCTCACATAACCACAAACCACAGAATGGCTGGTGTTGCAAGGGACCTCCAGGGGTTGTCTGGTCCACCTCCTTCCTCCTGCACTAAAGCAGGTTCCCCTCGAGCAGGTTGCACAGGATCACATCCAGGCATGTTTCAAATATCTCCATGTTTTAGCCAGCTTTGCTCATAACTCATGCACTTCTCTGTCTCCCCTGCTAAGTGTGATGACCATGTAGCTTTTGGTAGAGAGACAGCACAAAACTGCAAGAACAGGGGTACAAAGAAAAGAAATTTACTTTCAAGAAAGCCTTCCACTTATTCTCCAGGTAATTATGCTCCCTGTTGCTTGTAGGTTTTGCAGCTTGACATTTTAATATGTCTCTGTTTGCATTTTGTTCACTGTTCAAGGTTTACAACTGGTCATGCCACTAGAGCAAATGTTATCTGAGATTGAGTAGCCCCTCTTCTAGTCTTTTCTAGAAATGATATTGTTGCAGTCACTATTCAAACAGACCTTTTCCTTTTTCCTCTTTACCAAAGAGGTTTTTTCATGGGCATAGTCATCACAGGAACTGCAGTGCTGTCTGCTGAAAAGTCTCCAATTTTATGTAAAAACTTTTTGCTTACCAAAAGAATCAGTAGTGCCTTTAACAGCTAAATAAATGGACTGTAAAGTCCAAATTGTCTTGACAATATACACTGATTTGTAGTAGCTGAGCATTTCTCTCTTCAGCAGCCTAACACAAGGGTACCAGGCAGCCTCATTGCTCCAGAGAAAGGTATAACAGACTTCCAGCAAGGGGAAATGGATCATTGCTGCATCCCCCTGTGCCCCTAATGCAGCACCCCATGGCTTCAGTGGCTGTGAGAGTGGCCTCTCAAGTGACATTTTCTCCTTTCTAATTGCTGCAGTGATAGGGCAGTAATGTTTAGCCCCTGGTCAATCCCCGAGGGGGGCTGTGAAGTGCTTTGAGGGGTACATTAAAGCCAAACAAGAAAACTAGCACTTGCAGTTGACTTACACCTGACTTCTGGGCTTTTGCACCTTCCTGGAAACCATGGACACGTCTGTGATGAATAACATCACAGGCTGAAAAACACCGGCCTACAGCTAGCTGGCAGAGTTCCTCACTTCCCCACCCCTGTCACCACGTTTTTAATGTTTCTAGCATTCTGGTCTGTTAGTAACATATTTCTTCCTTTGTGCATGGGTAGAAAGTGAACCCTGAGAATAGGGAAAATGAAATCCACCAAACTGTTTTGGACTCTGTCAAGGGGAAAGAAGTAAGCTAGACACCTTCTAAGGGCTGGCAGTACTGCCTGACTACTCCTCTTTGCAGAATGAGGTGCCACTGACTGGCAAATTTAAGGAACCTCTTGCTCTGGTTTATTCTGAATTTATGAGCCCTGAAGCGCCATTGAATGACCAGTGATTTCAGCGTGTCTCCAGGGCTGGTCTGCTGAAACCCTTGAGTACCTGGAGGAGTAAACACCAGTGACTCCTGCCCAACACTGCCCACAGCAGTCCTCTGTAAGGCAGCTTCTACTCATGCCTGTAGGTTGCACATTCCCTGGGGAAGGCAGGAAGGGGGATATTATGTGGGAAGGAAAGGCTCTTTTCCACTGAGGCTGTCCAAGGGAAAAGAGCATCAGCCCACTTCCTGCCCCACTGCCTGGCCATTCCCATGCAAGGAAGCTGTGGAAGGAAGCTCCAGATTTTGGGAGAGGCTTCTTCACTGTGGCCATTTTTTTTGTTCCCCGCCTGGTTTCCTACACCTTACACTAGTGCGCAGGGATACTGTGCAAAACTTTTTGACTACACTTGTAGCCATTTCCTTCAAATACGCTAAGCACTAATTGAATATTGCTCCTGCAGATAGGGGATGAGTGGTACTGCTGAAAGTGAGGCTGACGTCTGATTTTGGCCCAGAGACTTCCAAGAAAATTTTGTCTGCCTACTCCCAGCTACATTTAGCACAAGCCAGTCATTTGTGACTGTAGCTTATAAATACTCTTAACTTCTGGCATACACAATGGGAAATAAAATACATCTTATCTAAAGGCCAAGTGATTATTTATTACAGTCATTATTCATTTCCATTGTTGTTACTAATGAGGCTTTAACACTTGCTGGGCCATTAGCCCAGCTAAGGGTCCCAGATTTCCTTGGCATAGCTATCATCTCTTTTATCTGATATGTGGTTCCTGGCTGGTACATATACAAAGCGGAACTGGGTATCAGAAAAAGAAATTCACACTTATTGTTATGTCCCACAGTTCATTATAATGCTATAGTTAACATTTTTTCTGTTTCCTTAATTGAATTCCTTGTATCCAGGTAAGGATCATTCTGAAATGAAATCTTTTTATTAAGCTGATCTGTGCTGCATCTTCTGACTCTTCAGATAGCGTTGCCAAATTAAAAACCAATGCTCCCGTGTTGGTGTTTAATAAATATTTCAGTGCTGCTCAATAAGGCTGACACTACTGCATTAAGGACACTTGGAACCATGTCCCACTGACTCATGGCTCTGTTTCTTCCCTTCAGAAGGTGGCGTGTGAGACTGAATCACACCACTCACGCTGTGTGTACAGAGGGCTGAACAGGGAGACTGTCAGCATGACAGGCATATCCCTTGTATATCTGATGGAGTGAAAAAGTGAGCAATAATTAATCATCATCTTCATTCACTTCCTCCAAAACCACCCAGTTGTATCCTGCCTATGAAAGGACAATTGCTGTGAGCTTAGCTCCTCTTCCCCTCTATGAAGGCCCAAAAGATAAAGAAAATGCCTTTCAGCATGAATGTAATGGGAAATGGATCAGCCACAAACAGGTATATGTTCTCCAATAGCTGGATTGGTTTTAGCAGCTCCTGCCTACTTTATTCCTAGTCAGGGGCTTGTGAATGCTCATTGCCTCCTGAGGTCTGCTGCTTTGTCTGCCTGTGGGACTGTATGTGGAAAAGGCACAGAGGTGGATCTGGCTAAAAAATCTAACCAAAGAGCAGAGGACTATTCTTCTTCTCTGTAGGCTTGCAAATAATCACTCCAGAAGAAATGTGGGAGACCAGCAGGATTGGGGTGGTGTGGTTGGGTTGAACCTGAAATGCTTGCAGGTTGTTGCAGCCATGCCTGAAGGCATGATTCCTTCATTCCCTGGTTGTACAGAACAATTTCTAGCTGACACCAGGCATCTAGATCTGCTAATATCTTTAACTCACTTTGCACAACAGAAGGGTGCTGGGGGAAATGTAAAATGATGAGGGTCAGGCCTTCACTTCCAACCATAGCACACAGTTAGGTACTATTCAATTCAGGGACAGTGACCAAGTTGAAATCAAGTCACGGCCAGAACATGAGCAGGACCAGACAGCAATGGGCCTGAAAACAAGCCTGAAGACAATAATGAAACATCAAAATGTTGTCAAGCCCAAGTGAGGACCTGACTGAGATCTCCTATCTGTGGTATCCAGGTCAGTCATTAATTTCTGCATGCCTTTGACATATTTCTTCAGCTGTACCTCCAAAACATCCATACATCTCAAAAAGAGCCCAGAAAAATCTTTGGAGGAGTACTTTGCCGAACCCAGAATATACAGACTCTCACTGAGGCACTTGATCCTTCGTGTATTGTACAGCTGTGCATCGGGAAGCCTCTCACTGCTGTCATTGCAGGTAAAAGGGAGAAGGAACACCTGCTTTGGCAAGCAGTGCTGGCACAGCTGCACTGAGCTGAACGACCATCATACACACAGCTCTCCATGCTGCTTGACAGTGGACATGCTTACTTTTATCCATTCTGTCCATACCAGCGTTTCCCAAGTGCTGCCATTGTGCAGAGGCGCAGACCATGGAGGCAGATGGCCATGGCAGAGGCCATATATTTGCTAGAGACTTCACATCCTTATGCCATCATGCCCCTGTGGAAGCATTTTTAACTTTATAAAGAACCATTTATAACTGTCTCCAGAGGGAGAAGAATTAGGGACACACAGTCACAAGAAAGAAAGTGACTTCATAGGCTATCAAATCCAGTCATCTCCAATCATAAGCAACTACATCCCTTAAGTGATGTCAGACTCCACTCTGAAATCAGACTTTTTTTATCATTTGTTCCACAATCCAGAACCAGTTTAATTAGAAGAGAAAGTCTCTTGCTACTCAGTGATCATTTTCTACCTTTACTTAATCATTTTTCCAATTCTCCCCACAGACTGGAAGTTCAGGTGTCTTGTTGCTGACATTTCCTCTCAAAACTTATTTGTGGTGCAATAATGCAGGCACAGTTCCTCATCAGCACTTGGAGAAATGTAATTTTGATTAATCCTTACTTGAAAGTCAGGTCCTGAGTTCCTAGCCCACAAGTTGGCATCTACTAGGGGTGGAAGCTTGTTTACCAGCTCTCTGAAATGCCTCTTCACACTGACATTTGCTTAGTGTCTTTGTCACCCTGACTGATTTTTTTTTCTCTCTCCAGTGAATCATTTATGCACTTTGCTGCTATCAAAGAAAAGTCTTCATTTTCAACACTGTCAGGAGAAATTCCTTTGAAAAAAACCTTACTTAGTCAAGCCTTTCAAACAAAAGAAAAAATGCATAGTGTCACTTTTTCTTCTGAGTTTTATAAAAAAGAAAGACCTTTTTAAGTAATTTTGTCCATCTCTCTGCTGATACAGAACTCTCTATTAGTATTATCTCCAAGGTCAATTTAATAGTTTTTCATGGTGATCTTTACAATTGGATTCCTCTGAGGGGAAAATTACTCCTTAGGCTGTGGTGGGCTGTTCTCTGCACAGGGTGGTTGACAGTTATGATGTCTCCTGCCTAGGTAATAGCCATTGCATACTTTATACCTCTTTAGTTTTTGTCATCTAGCAGCTGCCTATTTAACTTCACTAGCCTTCCCACAGGACTTTGTGCGTGCTGTGAATAGGCTGTTATAACCATATGCAAGAATGGAAAGTAACAAAATTGGCCTGGTTGCATTGGATTTCTTACTACTCTTCTTTGAACTCCTGACTACTTATCAAAATCTATTATTTTCAGAGAAGAAGTGATCTTAGCTAAAGAGCGACTGCATTAAGAGCATCACTCTGCTGGAACAATTACACATGATAATTTTCTGTGTGGAGAGGTCATATGAGAGACAGCAAGTCCATTACCATGAAAGAGAAAATATCCTGTCTTACAACAGAACGTCCTCACTGAAGAAGACCAAAATGGTATTAATCTTTATTTGTCTCTACACTTCATTGTCAGTTAATATGCCCTGAGCATTGTCACTGCTTGGTCTCTTGGTATTGCTACCACTCCACAGATTGCTCCTTCTGGTGGGATGTTTTTATTATGCCTAGGTGAACCTCACTACATAATTGCATTCTGCCTGTGACTCAGTTCCATTTGATTAGTGAAGAAGGAAGACTGGAAAGGACCATGTGGGTCACTGAGTGCTATCCTTAGCAGTTACAGATGATTGTGCTGTAGATGTAAATGCAGGGTATTGAATGGTCCCAGAACTTGTGCCTTTCCATATGTGTCTTCCAAATATCCTCAAGCTCTGTGGCAAAGGAATGTTTAACCCCAAAGATCCATGGCTGTCAATGTGACTGAGGCCTGGCTATAAAAAATGTGGTCTTGGACACCATGACAAAAGCAATGCTGGACAACAACTCTGCCCTCAAAACACTGGGGGTTCATGGACTGTTCGCTTCAAACAAAGGGCTGCACAGAGTGCTCATGGTGAAATGGGGGAGGCAACAGTTTTCAATGACTGTTGGTCATTCCAGCCTGTTCACCCATCATGAATAGGGTTGAGGAGACATCAAGAATAGGAAGAAAAAGCCCAGCATGATTAATTCTTCCCAAAACACACAAGGATTTCAGTGGTTCACCAGAGGGCCTCTGGTATGCAGGGTCCTGTGGTGTCAACAACCCTAGGCTCACTGTGGCTTGCAAAAGTGTTTTCTGGTACACATGCTGTGGCCTTGCTGCTTTTTTTCAACAAATAAAGAAATCTAGCCATAGGAAAATTAGTGGTATTGCTGTGAAATAACTATGTATAGTCATGGTTTAAAAATGCTCTTGACTTGCTGTAATAAAAAAGGCAAAATATGAATGTGTTTCAGACTTCATGAAACTTCTCTGTGCAGAAGAGTCTAGGATGCAAAACAACGTTAACAAAAGTAAAATTAGACTTTGACTTTGGTCTGTGAGCTCCCGCAGGCTTTTAGCTTGGCAAGAAGATCAACCACAATATGTTGTCACTGCTTTGAATCTGGGCTGGTTATTTACAAAAGGTGTACAAAGCCCCATTGGACTGAATGTTACTGGTGTGGGTGAAGGTGAGGAGAGTGTTTCTTAGCTGACAGCTCATGGCCTTTATCCCTTTCTCATTCCAAAAACTCCTGGTCATGGTGACTCTGTAAACCCTTCTCTAATGGGTCTTTGCCTTTCTCTGACTGCTTCAGTGACATTTCCCACCCTTCTCATGTATCTCTGTCCTCTTCTGGTGCGATGAGGTTTGCTTGGACCTGATGGGTAGGTCACCTCTGCCTACATAGGGTGCTCATGGACCAGGCTGAAAACCATACTATTCATCTGCTCAGCTTTTTCCTGACTCCTTCATCTGCCTTCTCTACCTTGGTGCTGGAACAGGCTCCTGAACCTTGTCCCTTTGCTCTCTGTTTGCATTCCCCATATGGGGACCCTCCTGCTCATGCCACCAGGTCCCGGCTTTGCCTTGCTGCATGTTTCAAGCAGCTTTTCAGCTATTTCAGCTCATGCAGGAACATTTCAGGCTCTGCAAAACACTCAGACAACAATGCTCTCGCATCCACCAACTTACTCAGTAGCTGGTAAAACAAAAGCTTTGTTTTGTGGTTTGTTTTTACTGCCCTCCTGATAGTAAAAGTTGTTGTGGTTTAAGTCCAGCCAACAACTAAGTATCACTCCCCATCCCACAGTGGGATGGGGAGAAAATGGTAAAACCCATGAGTTAAAAACAGTTTTCTAATGGAAATAAAGTAAAATGTAATAGTAATAATGACAATAATAACAGTAAAGAAAACGAGAGTGAAAAAACAGCAATAAAACCCAAGAAAACCAAGTGATGTGCAAGACAATTGCTCACTACCTGCTGAGAGATATCCAGCCTGTCCCCCAGCAGTGATCAGTCCCTCCCAGCCAGCTCCTTCCAGTTTATATGTTGGGCATGATGTTCTGTAGTATGGCATATCCCTTTGGCCACTTCAGGTCAGCTGTCCTGGCCATGCTCTCTCCTGGTTTCTTGTGCCCTCCTCACTGGCAGGGCACAAAACACCGAAAAGCCCCAGACTCAGGGTAAGCACTGCTGAGCCACAACTGAAACACCAGGGTTACCAACAGTGCTCTCATACTGAATCCAAAACACAGCACTGAACCAGCTACTAAGAAAAACTTAGCTCTATCCCAGTGAAAATCAGGAAAAATCTAAAACTTAGTTGTGCATATTTGATTAGACTTTGAGAGAGGCCACAAGATGATGGGTCCTCACACACCAGAGTGCTTGAAGTGGATTTTTCAGCCTCTGCAGTTTCTTTAATAAACACTTCATATTGTCAACCAGCAATTTAATGCTTTGTACTGTAACATCCCCCATTGCCAGTGAAAGCCTCTTTTCTGAAAAAATCACTTTGTTAATATCTTTCTGACTTACTGAGAACATAAAGTAGCTTGTGTCATGGTCTTGTCCTGAACATCCCAAGCCTGACTGAAACATGGGAACACAGTGGGCAAATGAAGAAAAAAACCAAGTAACATTAAGTAATCAGTCTCTTTCTCCAGATAAGTGCTCTGACTCTCAGAGGAAGGTTATCAGGATGTGCTCTGTTTCTTAGTTCTGGAGATGCTGTTCCACATTGTTGCAAAGCCAGGCAGCAAGAGAGTGAACAAAATGGGGTTTTTGACAGAGCTCAAGAAATTTGGGAGGACAGGAAAGAAAACCTTGGAAAATAGAGATAGCCTGTTATTACCTGAAACTTGTGAACATCTGGCAACCTTCAGAAAGGCAGACCTTCCAAACTGAAAACCAAATCCTGAGGCATTTGGGGCCAGCCTATGATGGTTTTTTTAGTCCCACTCCATGAAGATTAAAACAATTACGAATTGGAAATAATACTTACTATTATTTTTTAATTATAATGTTTGTCAACTTGTTTGGTTTAAAATGTTATTTCATCTGGTTGATTATATAGTTCTAAGCCTGTGCTATCCTAAGGTTTAGCACACACCGTGTCGTCACACTTTTATATCCATAATGAATTTTTGCATGCTAATAAAATACCAGTGCTTCAGCTTCCAGAAACCTCAGAGGCAAATATTTTATTACATCATGAAATTAATTTTTATTGCCCTTCTGTTCTGTGAAGCAGAGACACAGAGTGATATGAAAAGAAAATCAACCAAAGTGGCCTTTTCAGCAGCTTTGCAGCCAGAATTTCTTTGTTAATCTCCAAGGTGATATGCTCTTCAAATTGACGATCAAAGCTGAGGGGGTAATGACACATTGTACAGACTGACTCTACTGAGAAACTCTCCCTGGTAAGGAAGCATTAACCATTATGGGACCTCACAGACCATGTTGCTGACTCGCTCAGAATTACAATGGTGTTTCTCCTCACAAGCTGCTGGGAGACATAGATGGTAGTCCCTGCTTTTGTGCCTGGTCACAGTGAGAGCTGACTGGACACTGCATTACTTGTTGGAACAGTGGAGTTGGAGCCCTGCTGTAACATCTGCTGCAGTTTTGGGATCTGACTGCTGCAGTGTAAATACTGAATTACTTCATTTAAAAGAACTGCTTGTAGTTTATCCTCCCTGTTTGCAGGAAGACAGGAGGTGTCAGACAAAATGCGTTCACAGGCACTGGAGCAGTGCTGGCATTTCATAGACAGTGGTCAGGGGATGCTGTAGCTCTTGGGGACACCCAACAGCTGCAGCCAGGATGTGGCTTGGACATCTCAGACAACCAGCTGAATGCTGCCAGGAGGTGATGTCCCATGGCTGGGGCAGACTGGAAGCTGCCTCATTCCCAGATGCGAGTGTCTGCTGCCAGATGAATTGACCATTTAGGTATCTATGTGCCCCTATTTATGATATCCATTTGCTGTGGCTCCGCAGGCAAAAGGGAACGTGTGTATGCAGCATACGAACAATTAAATGTCTTCAGATGCAAATGGGAGCTCTGTGCATCCTGTGCTGTAAACACGGCAATTTGTGTGTGCTCATGCATGTCCTGTCAATGTTTGTTTAATGCTTCAGTTGCACTCACTTTTTCACTTTTAGTTTGTATTTTAATGTGCAGGCACTTGCCGAAGTGTATCCACTTAGCGAACATCTGGCTTTGCCAGGTTTTTAAAACTGAACACACATTCTAACAACATCTGATTTCTCAGTCAGCACCAAGAAAATGCATAGATCCAATAACTTTTCCTTTCCTCCTGTGCAAGGCTCGCTGGTGCTCTTTCCCTAGCAGACTCTATTTTGTGTGTCCCACCTGGGTCTGGGGGTTGCAGCAGACAGTCCCAGCCAGCACCTTGCTCTGCAGAAGCTCTGCTCTGCTTCATAAACCCTGTAGGAGCTTTGAAGCTCACTTGTGACCTTTGGACATTATAAGCTTCTAAGGTCAATTGACTGAGCAGGGGAAGCCTGATTCTTCTTCAATAGAAGGTGCTTTTATTTGTTCTGTGCACCTTCAAAGGCTCACCTCAAATTAAGGATTTAGTTAAGGATTTAAATTAAGTGAAGATCTAATCAGCACAATTATGTGTTATCAGACAAGTAACAGGGTTGAGACAATTTACTTTGTTGGGTTAGTATTTGGACAGGTTAATGTGGTGTAAAGTGACATTAATGAACAAACACAAGATCCAGTGCAAGTCAATCAGGGAGCCTTCATTCGACAATCAAAATCTCCCTCTCTGCTCAGTGTGATACACCACAACCTGTCCTTCAACTCTTTCTTTACAGATTCCTAAAGGATAAAATAACAGAAACTTTCACAGCTTTGTGCTCACCGTCATGAGCTTATGTTCCAGAGATGACCTTGATACACTGTCTTCACACACACGGAGAGGGGGTAAGCAGCATAAGAGCAAACTTCTGCACCCTGAGCCAGGGCTCTCAATAGCAACTCCTAGATACCCAGAACAGTTCAGCATGCCCATTTCCAAGACTGTTTTAGTTTTTTTCTGAGCTGGTGGTTTCCTCTCAAAGAACTCTGGAGGAGGACTTGCTGCTTCTCACTCCAGTATCATTGCCCAGATGGGGGGGGACTCACCTCACGTATGGGCATGTATGGACTTTGAGCTCCAGCACCTGCTCAGCTCAGTTTCAAACTCTGCTTCCTGGGAATGCTCAGTGTGCAGTCTGGACACATTGCCTTTACTCAAGGCTTTGCTCTGATAAAAGCCTGTCATATGAATATGCAAAGCAGCAAGTACCAACAGAGATTGCTGGCCAAATTCGTTAAAATCTGTCTGTGTCTGGGAACATTCTGACAGAACTCATCCTGCTCTCCAACTCATTAATCCTTCAAGCACAGCCATTAGATGTGGTGTTAGGGAGGTACTTCTGATTTGTTTTATCACTATTTAACAGTTAGATGAGCTTTGGCAATATTACACTGATCTAAAGACTCATCATGCAGTTTAAGGGCCACAGCTGAAGGTCTTCAGCTGGAAACATAGTCTGGCTACGCCTCTGGGGCAGAGAAGATGTAGCTTTCTCTGCTGCTAGAGATGTCCTCCTTCCTCTTCTCCTGTGTTGCTGGAGAGGAAGCCCCTGTTCTGCACATGCAGTTAGCTGAGAAGATTTGGACCAAAACAAGCATTATCAGCTGCAGTATCACTATCTCAAGTGCAGCTTAAAGAAAGGATGAAAGAATGAAGATCCTGATCACCTGCAGCCCAGGATGGCTACTATGGAAGGATGATAAAGGGGTTTTATACACATGGTGTAGAAGAGTCCTGGGAAAATTCTGGAGGGGACAAAGCTCTGGGAAGTTGATAGGCTCTGGGAACAGGAGTCAGTTGCCTTGATAAGATGCATTAATTGGTTTTACAGACATTTCTAGGACATGAGAGCTTTTTGTGTGTGACACAGACATTTGCAGTTCACCTGTATGAAGGCCTTTTCAGCATCAGTAAGGGAGATGAGGAAGACACTTTTGATTCACATACATGATGAGGGAGTTTAATGAGGATGTGCAGGAGGAAGACATGCATATGTAAATAAGAGAGCAGAGCAAACAGACCTCTGGGTACTAGAGGTCTGTGCAACTCTTGATAATTTTATCCTTACCATTTTCACAAGTAGGTCATAGAAAGTTGCTGATGAGGTCAGCTTCCAGCTTAGTATAACTCAATATAATTGATTCTAATGGGTTTGTTAGGTCAGAAAAGGTGATTTCCTTTAGGACTTCCCCCTAAAAGCAATGTTTCCAAAACCCTGGATAAATGAAAAATGCACACTGAAGTGATTCCTAATACTCAAGATTTTAATGAGACTGCTCTCAATCATTTTTAAAAGATGATGCTGAACAAGTGCTCCAATTCCCTCTACTTCTTTTCCCTAGTATAGGAAAGTAAGGGTATACAGCATTG
This sequence comes from Aegithalos caudatus, assembly GCA_013389925.1. Taxonomy (NCBI): domain Eukaryota; kingdom Metazoa; phylum Chordata; class Aves; order Passeriformes; family Aegithalidae; genus Aegithalos; species Aegithalos caudatus. Next base: position 328,805 of record WEIU01009621.1, on the reverse strand, counting down.
TAGCTATGAAGTATCAGAAGAGAGGCATAGGAGGACTAGAAGTTTCTTGAGTATGCATTTCTTCAGTATGTAGATATAGGGTTGGAAGGTCTGCAAGGGCGTATCTCTCCTGACAGCTCAGGCTAGTGCAGCCCCACTTCCAATGTGCAAACACAGTCATGTAAAGATTTTCCTTAGCCCAAAGTGCAGGAGTGACAGGTGAGAGGACACTGATCCTCTCCAGGTGCAATGTATCAGCACTGGACTACCACTGTCAAGGCTTCTGTGGGAAGGAGGCATGGATGAGACCAACTTCTGCAGTTCCCTCTGCCATCAATGTCCTGCTTGTAACTCTCCCAAGGCCAGTTTGGAGCATTCGGGTGAGTGTGAGATGCTCAAAGGGTAATATTTCTTTCCTTTTCAGTCAGATGCTCTGTGAAGGGAGGGAAAGGGCAAACTACCACGGAGAGGTATTTTAAGAAGAGGTGTCACCCTCCAAGAGACCAGGATCTCTGCTGAGGAAGAGGGATGCTTGTAGAGTTGTAGGACTACTGGGAATAAGGACAAGGAAGGGAAGATGAGTTTGTGCCTCAAGGAGGGACATCTCTGATGCAAGCCCAGGTAATCAGGATCATTGTCTTAGGTGGTTCTGGACCCTGTGTTGCCTTGAAGAGCAAACTTGAAGGCTAGCCTGTCAAGGGAAGAGCATCCTACAAGCACAAAGTTCTTCCTCAGCATGACCAGCCCTGGAGGTTTAATCAGTGTCACACAGGAGTCCTCTCAAAGTATCAAGGGATTACTTTAAAAGCCAAGAGTGTTTTCCAAGGAAGTTATGGCATTTACTATACACTATCTCTCTGTCCATTAGGCTGATCCACAGGTGTTAAAAGAGAGACGTGAATCTAAAAATAGTACTTGGTTCACAGGCTGTACAGAAATGCAGCTCTGCCTGTGCTCCCTTTGGAGCTATCAGTCCTCTCCCAGTGCTCTCCCATAGGGCTCAACATCTCCCTGGAAGCAGCAGTGCTGCTCATCTCCTCAGTTTGCTCAAGGATACAAATTACGCCTCACTGTATTATGGAGACCCCTTTCACAGTAACACCCTCCAAGGTCAGAGCAGCCTTGCAGAAGAACTTGTGGTTTCAGCCTGTCTCTGATGGGCTTCTCCATGCCTGGACAGAAACACACAGGTGGGTGGACCACAGCCTTTCCTCCCATCATTGCCTCACTGCTGAACTCTGTCTATGTGTGTGCTTGTGGGTCTTACTGTCCTCAGGGGCTGCTGACACCAGCTTTCCCACCACCTCTTTTCCTTCACCTATTCCAACATACAAAGATTTTCCCTCTAATTCTGCTCTATGAGGCAGCATGAGGAATGGTGTTGACAGAACAAAACTCTGAGCATTTCCTGTTATAGAAGTCCTTAGGGGAATATTCCTGTGAATCTTTCCTTGTCTTCAAACCTGTCAACATGACAGTATATACTTAGGGATACACATTGTTTCCTGCTACAGGCAAGGAATGGCAGTAGACGGTGGGGGTGCTGAATGTGAGGGGACAGAGGTGACAGCTACAGCTCCCCAAACAACAGCCACTTTGCAGTCAGTCCTCTCCTGTCTTCTCACAGGCATCCCACGTCCACAGCGGGAGGTGCACCAGAGGGAAGAGCCACGTAATGAGGAAGAGGCATGTCTATCCAAAATGGCAAGCTGACTTTTCAACAATGCTGCCTTGTTGGGATGTGGCAGTCTCCAACAGGGGAAGAGGAGTTTAACTGTGAATAGCAATGCCACGTGCTCCCAGGGCAATTTTTCCAGGTCATTTTATGCAAATAAGCAAAAACCCACAGCAAGGTTAAAGGTAGCCCATAGCCTAGGCACAGCTATGAAGGTAGTATATTTAGGAATTGGTTTGCTTCCAGAAATGCTAAAGGTCTGGAGAAATTAACTGCAGTATGTTGATGTGAAGATTTATGAGTGGATCAAGGAGATATGAAAATGAAAGAGTCAACAATATCAGAGCATGACATGAGATAGTGAAGTACTTTATTTCCATTGCCTTCAGTATTATCTCTTGTGGTAGCAGGAAATAATCTGAGCAGGGAGACTGCATAGCAGAGGTACGGAAAATAGATGTGATCATTTTCCACAGACGCAATGAGCACCACTCTAGATACTTTATAACTTGCTAGTGTTTTATGTCATTTCTTCAGACATCTGCGCATTAGAGTGACTGAGAACTGCAAATGATGTATAGTTAAGATATCCCCCTATAATTAAGCTGAAATAATGCTGGATTATTCTAGCATAATTATAGGGGGCTATTTTAACTATTAGCTCATTAAAAAGCTATGATGCAAATCTCATTCTGAAAGAGACGAAAAAATGAGGGTATATGAACAAAATGTCAGTGGTCCTCTGCTGAGACCAGATGGAGAGGTATAACGATATTCCATTTATCAGTTAATATATTTAATTATAGCCAAGCTTGGATGGAGCCTACAATGGCCTTTTATTATATTTAGTGTTTGCAGATGGATGTGGTGATTCAGAAATGCTTGGGAAAGGAATGCAAATGTTTGGGTACCTATGCAAAAGGATAGACTTCAGCTGAATTTGGCCTGGGTTTCACATGAAATCCTGCCATGTGCTCGTCTCTAGAAGGGAGCTGTTCTTTTGCCCACCTTTCCCTTCAGGTGTGGCACACAGGGTTCCAGAATCATGTGTACCAGGCTGTGCAGTGGTGTTTGAGCCCCACGATGAGGCTGGCCCCAGGAAGCATGCAGGGATCACAGCTGCCACAAGCCCCGGCAGAGCACAAGGCACTCGCCTGTGTCTAATCTGCTTGAGGTCAGCATTGGTCAAGTGCTGTGGAGCAGCAACATTTGGGTAACAAAAGGGAGGCAGTATGCTTGGTTAGTTGGGTTTCAGACAAAGGGCATCCTGGAAAGGGAGCTGCCTGACCTAGTGTGCTCCCTTCCAGTGGACACAAAGTTATCCTCCATTTTGTTAACTCTCTCTCTCCCCTGGTGGAGCCCAAGGGGGCCAAGGCATCCTGAGCATCTGGAGAGAGGAGCTATTGCCCTTCCCCGTGGCACTTTTTTGAACCCCAGCTTGGCTGTGCTAACCAGTGAAAAGCTGTCCTGGGACAAAATCCTGATCCTGCTGCGCTTGTAAAAACAAAGGTCTCTCTTGGCTGGCCCTGCATATAGGGTGGGATACAGCTGGGGCACAGTAAAACCAAACATTGAAACTCTGTGTTTTGGACTTTCTAAGACCTCCAGGATCACTCCCTTCAGAGAAGGGGATCTATATATGTTAGGATCAATCTCTGGCTTGTCATTAAGGTATCACTTTATAAGGGTCAGGTTTTGCATCCCAGTTCAGCCACTTACGCTGCCTTGCTTACAGTGATTTGCTTTTCAAATATGGTTGGGTGTGCCTGCTCTGCCCAAAGGGGCATCTCATCTCTGGCATCTAGCAGCAAGCATCGGGGCAAAATAATAGACCAGAGGCTAAATAAGAAAAATGACTTCTTGCCCTCAAGCTTTATGACAACAAATGGTGAAGAACATGCCCTCAGGGAACAGGGAAATGAATGAGATGAATGCCTAATGTCCAATAACTACATGTCAAATCAAGGACCAGACTCTTAAAGCACGAAGTTGGCAGAGTCTGGTGAATGCAAGAAGCTGAGAGTCAGCAGGGAAATTTATTGTTGCCCAGGATGGCACAGTATGTAAATCTTGCTGGAGAGCTATTTGTGCTTGTCATTGGCTTTTGAAGAGTAGGTGAAGAGTGTAAGACTTTGTTTTGTAGCAAAATAATGAAGGAGAAAAATGAACAAAAAGACAGGAATGGCAGCTCAGGTAAAACTGAGGTCCCATCCAAATCTCTTTGTGGTCTAGGACTCAGGTGTATGTTGTAATTTCCTTTTTTCCCCTCAGCTTGCCCCATAGCTGGCTGCTTAGCTCAGGAACAGCAGTGCAAGGCAACATGAGCAGGGAGACCCAGTAAGAAGTGGGGGACGTAACACAGACCATATTTTTGTTTGCCTGAAGGACTCATGACTAGATGTGATTGGGAAAGGATGTTCTGGATTTTCATCAAAGATATATTTATTTATTTTAATTTGACTAAAGGCTGTCTGAAAACTAAGAACAAGACCACAAGCCCAAGTGACCCAGCACAAAGCATTCATGTGTGCATATTGGACGTGAGCAACTGGAATGGGTGCACATGAACATTGGCTTATGCTAAATTTAACAGTGCAACTCTGCACCCTGAGACTGCAGAACAAGTGATGTGGTCACATGAGTGAGCAAATGGTGTGGCTACCTGCACCAAGGTCTGCAAAGAGCTTCAGAGGATGTTGCTGCCTCAGCTCCCGGGAGCACGGCTCTGTGCTGCCCGTGTCCTTGCTGCTGGGAAGATACTTCATTGGAAAGTGGGTTTGGGGACCTGGAAGCACTGCCACTGGTGAGATCCGCACCTAATGCCTCGGGAGCCACTGGGTGGCGTATGAACGCTGGCATACGTAAAGGAGTAGAATCCATGGGAAAAAAAACCCACAAAGCAAAAATATACATAGATAATTAAGTGGGTTCTCTTTGGACTCGGGCGAGAGCAAGGGAATCCAACCTGGAGTACATTAGGAGAGTGGTTACACGTCATGCTTCCTTCAATAAATAAAAGTCCAGATGATCAAGTATCAAAGAGTAAGATTCAGAGGCTGTAAAAGCAATCAGCTAATGAAAAATCACAGCACAGCTTTGCCTTTGCCGCGCAGGGTATGAACAGGGGACTGCAGGGGAAACGGCAATTGCAAAGCCCTTCGGCAAACAGCTGCCCAAAATCACTCCTGGTGCTTAAATACCTGCTGGCAATGGCCAGTTGTTTGTGCCTTGCTCAGCTGGGCACTGGTGATGCCATGGCTACAGTTATTTCAGCTGTGCAGTGCCCCCAGGTGCTGATGGGGCAGGAGGACCGCGGGTCCTGCAGCACACCTGCTCACCTCCACAGTTTAGAGTTTTCATTTCCTATCGGAACAGCCACTCCCAGAACATTGCCTTTGCTCACAGGGGCTGAGGACAGCTGGCTCACCAGCAGTTGGCTTTGCAAGCTGGATAAAGCTGGGAGAGCGTTTTCAGCAGCAGTCAGGAGCTAGTAGTACTTCAACTCAGCACCCTCCACAATCCCCACGTTTTCCTCCCCCATCTGGTTTGTCCCTGTCTGATCTATAACCCTTGCTGCATTTCATAGACTCCTTTCCCTCTGTTTGTTTAATGTGAGTAAGAAAATATTCATAATGTTTCTATCCCAGTTTCGTTCATTGCCTGGAGTCCCCGCTGCAGAAAAGTAAGTTCTCCCAGCCCTGTGCAGCTGGACCTGGGAATATTGCAACAGAGAGATGCTAGGAGGAGTTATTTGTTCCCAGCAGGGCAAGGCCATAGTGTGACAGAGAATAGGAGACACTCCAAGCTGTGATGACTGTTTTGAGACACATTTAATCTGGTTTTACCAACTGTCCATATGAATGAACAAAAAACCCACTTTGAGGGACTTTCTTTTATATGATGCTGGGGCTGGAACCAGAAAATGACGGTAACAGCACTAAGATAAATGATACTATTCTAACTAATTCAGGTAAGCATTTGTTTGGAGCACGACAGCATCACTATGAATTCTCCTCAGCATCTCAGAGAGCCCCATATTATAGACATGAGGCACTGGCATGCTTTCATGCTGTTCAGGCATATACAAATGGCAAAAGGCAGGAAAGTGCAGTTATCAGCCAGGTCGGGGCTAAGCTTTCTTGCCACAGTCAGTTGTCTGCCTTCCCTCCTTTGTGTGAGGTGGGATCATGAGGTATATCTGATCTGAGCTGCCACTGATCCATCACTGTCAGCTGCCACCAAGTCACTGGCAGGCAGTGGCTGTTCCCTGCCTGCAGATGTCACAGGGGCAGGAAGGGAAATTTAGTGTGCAGGGGGAAGGAGAAGTGGTTAAGCAGAGCAGAGTGATGATAGCCTTGAAGCATACTTACTTCCCTCTATCAGCTAAGGGAATAATTTTCCATCCAGCCTGGAGAAAAGAAGGAAACTGGAGGTGAACAGTCCTCTTCAGTTTGTCCATTCCCCAGCGAACCATGGCTAGGGTGTCCTGCCCAGCTGTGGGAAGTTTATGTCCAGCTCCATGACTCAGTGTCCCTCTGTGAGAGGGAGATCATTCTCCCAAGGGCTGAAGTCCTTACTGCCTGTGGCTGGTTTGTGAAACATAAAAGGGAAAGTATTCTCCGGCTTTTGTGAGTCTTGATGGAGCAGTAGATTGGTGCTGTGGCTGCTCTTCAAGGGGATGCCTGGGAAGAGACTAGGTTTCTGGGAGGTAGCTGCCCTTACAGAGCAATGGACTAACATGCAAGCCCTGATGGAAAAAGGATGCTCCTGATGTGAGGGAAAAAATCTCTCGTCCCAGGGAAAAGGTCTGGGGATACATCCTTGCTGATGTTGCCTTTCTTCAGGGGCTCAAAGATGCTGTCTTCACTGTCCTGCAGATGGTAAGCTGAGGCAGAGAACAAAATTTAATTGATTTTCAGCCATGGCAGAGAAAGTCCCTGGTGGAAAAGAGGCAGGGACCTGCATCTGACATTAATGCCCTCAGTATCTCCTCTTCATTACAGACTCTTGTGAAGACTTCTGTGGTTTTGGGGAACAGCACTTGATCTGGATCAGGCTCAGGAAACTTCATGATGGATTTCAAGTAATAAATGGCAGCAAAATAGGAAAGGAGAAAGTAAAGCCTGGCCCCTGAGTTCCTGAGCAGAGAGACATTTGTACACATCTTTATCTGTGAAGGTTTCCTCAGTATTTAGCATTGATGTAAACTCTTCCCTCTGAATGGCACCCAAAATGCCAGCTGGCTCCAGCAGACTGCAGGAGGCACAGGAGGCACACAATGAAGCCTTATGAAATCCCAGCACAGCATCCCAAAAGTGACAGTCACCCCAGTCTCATGTAGGATTGTGAGCTGCTGTTTCCTCCCAGATTAGCAGAGGGCAGTGAGATTTTGGGAGTTTTCTCCAGTGTAGGAGTGTCATGGCTCAGCTAGGCATCCCCTCCAACTTCAGCCTGCAGCCTGCCTGTGGTTGCAGGGTTGATCATGCTGTTTGGATTTGAGTTAGCCAGAGAAGGAAAGGTTATTACTTCTTCCTTTACTTTTTGTTCTTTATTCCTTTCAGGATAGTAGAGTTCTCCTCTCCCCAGTTTTGTAATTCCCACAAGATCCTGCAGTCCGGACTACTCTGTCCTTAAAGATAAAATGTAAAAATAAGCAGAAATCATGATATAAGTCAGAGAATATTACAGTTAATCAACAGGACTGCCTGACTGGCCTCCCTCTGCGCTGCCCAAGAAAGTGCCAATAAAACTAGATAGATCTGTGGCTTGATCCTGGTGCCTGAACACATTAATCAATTTTAATCTTTTTATTTTGCAATAATTAAGGCATCAACTCTGCCCTTTCTGTCTGAGGGAAAGTTTATAATATTTGGACACACCTGGGTATGAAAAATATTTTTCATTGATGTCTTTTCAGACTGTGCTTTGACACTCTGAAATTTGACATTGTCCATTAGGGCCCCAGTGCTCCTGGAAGGTGCATTCCCACCCAGCAAAAGCTCTAGGCTCCTGGCACCTCACAGCTTATGGGTTTATGGGAAAGCCGGGCTGGCCTGGCTATACTGCTCAAACAAAACTGGATCATCTCTTCCTTTGCATCACGTCCCAGATTTTCCTGAGCATTTGAATGCCTCTTCTTTCCCATTTAGGGGGGAATGCAAACATGCTGAATGTGGCCTGAGGATTAGATGCTCTCCAAAGGTCTTAGGCACCAAGAATAGGCATCATTTTAGGTGAACTGGAGGGAAATCTGAGTGGCTTCACATGCACCCTTGATGGCTCTGAGCTGGGCAACATCCAAGTTTACCTCCATTTCTACACTGCTACAGAGCACTAGCCCTCCACCTTTGAAGTCTGAGACCCACAGCTCAGGGACTGTAAAAGGAGAGAGGACAGTGACACCATGATTTCTATTCAGAGGTATCACAAAACCTGCAGCACAGCCTTCTATTTAAATATCAAAGTTTTGCCAAAGCACAAATGCCTCCTACGAGACTCGGGGTGCTCCCAGTTTGCACCTAATTGACTCAGAGCCACGGGCACTTGCCAGCTCCCAGGAGGTGCTGAGAGCAGGTAGCATGACCCCAGGGAAACTGCACTGGGGCAACAGAGCTCCATGGTTGGAGGGTGTTGTAAGTGCTGCGTGCTGGAAGTGGTATGGCACCTGTTTCACAAGGTCTGGCTGGAATTGATGCTATTAATCCCCTGCTTTCATGGGTACCAAATGCACCCACACAATGAGAAAGTAGCACCTCACTGATCAAAGTCAGCTCTGTTGCTTTTGCATCCACTTTGCTATTATTCACCCCTCAAAGCTGGATCAACGTGTGACACACTGCAGTCCTTCATTTTTCTTGTTCTGGATTCCAAGTATTTTTAACGTTTACCTGCTTGGAGAAATAACACATTTTACCCAGTGATAAATCTACTTTTTATTTGTTCAGAAGGCCAGTTTAGATTACTAATTCAAAGATGATGGATGAATTAACTATTTGATGGATCAAAGTAGAGCAATATATTTTGGGTGTTTGTTACACTAGGGAGGGTGCATAACAGGTTAGTCCATCAAAGATTTATTTTATTTTAATATTTCTTGATTTCAAAACAATAAAATGCTGCTCATGGGTAAACTTTCTGAACAAAGGAGACTGCCAATGGGCCTGACAACGTTTCCTTGGTAACATTTCTTAGCTTTTACCCCAGTGATTGATATCCCAGGATAGCCATTTGCTTTTTGCAGAGGAGCAGGAGAATATGGCTCAATGATTCTCTTCCTGGCTCCTGAAAGCAGAGAGAGAAGCAATCCTGATGCAGCTTTATTCATTAGTTAAAAAAAAAAAAAAAAAAAAAAAAAAAAAAAAAAAAGGAAAAAGAAAAACCCCAAAAGACCCCAACAAAAACAACCTAGGAAAAAACAAGAGACAAATTGCACTTGGAACCTGATCCAAAAAACCCACTGCATTTGACAGAAAAATTCTGACTTCACGGGCCTTCAAATGAGATCCTTGAAGTGTGTTTAAGACTGACCTTAATCTGAATAAATTTCTCTGCTGTGCTCTTTGTTTTCTTTGATTAAAAACCTTTTGTGGAATGTTTCCCTTTTCTGTTTGTGCTTCCAGCCCCACCATTCATAAGAAGCCCTCAAAGAATACCTTGAGAAATGGGCAGCCATGGGAAGCTGGGTCCTGTTTTGATTTTACACTAAGATATCCCCAAATTTAATGCAACAAAGGAAAACTGTATTTTCAAGCCCAGTCAGAACTAGTCAAAAAGTGGGTTTAGGTGTGTGAGGGTGACCTAAAACGCTCAGATGGTGCCGCTCATGCCAAAGCCCTTTTCAGTCACACAAGTGACAACGCTTGTGCAGTGATTGTGACTGCTAACAAAGGTACCTGGCTGTCTGGTCCAGAGGTACTGCCAGCTTCAGTCAATGACAACTCCACATCAAACACCTCAGTGAACATCAAATTATTCCTGAAGACACAGGAAACAGCACACTCATGGCACTCCACTGTGGCTAGGGCTGAGCAGATGAAGAGGGCTTGGGTGACTTTGCAGCTCCTTGACCCAGTCCAAGGATCTGGAGAAAGATCTGGGAGGGCAATGATGCTCAGGGCCAAGGATGTTTTGGCTCCATTCTCTTCTCCTTGGCCTCATTTACTTCTCCTTGGCCATGTTCCCAACACAGTTCCATTTGCAGGGGGCTTGAAGCTGTATGTCATGTCCTTTCCAGGCTTCTCTTCCTTGCTAAGCATTTTTCCCCATCTTTCCCTTTTTTTAGGGTTTGAAATGAAGGTATTTGCAGCTCTGTCCCTTAAAAGAGGGTCTTCCAGCTTCAGCGGGGCAGCAACAATATGCCTCTTCCACAGGGTTATGGAAAGAAATGGGATATGGCTATCTGGACACCTCAGAAATCATTGCAGCCAGACAGATTCATGTAAGAATACATTAGGGTTTTGAATGGCTGGATATCTTAGAGGTTTGTCCTTCCTTTCTTTCTTGCAATTTATCCTGTGTGCTTCTATACCCCAATTTTAGCTCACTCCAAGCTTCCCCCAACCAAGTGCCCATTTCCACTCACGCCTCCTAAGCCTTTCACAATACATACAGCACTTCTCCCTCTTTCCTTTTCCTCTGCTACAGGAGCCCTCCTTTGTGGCCCTCTAAATGCCACCATCGACCGTGAGGCTCTTGGTTGACAGCAGGAGACAAGCAGGGGCTGGTGTGGCCAGCTAATGGCCTGTTCCCTCAGCCCAGACAGCAACACTCAGGGAGGATGTGGCCCCTTGCTGCTTCCAGGGCTGCTGCAGCCAGAGGCGTGTGTGGCAGCTGGGAGGCTGAGGGAAAGACTGATGGACGCCTGAAGGACGAGCAGTAGGATCACAGCATGCCTCACTTCTGTCAGGGAAGGGGCTAAATCGATGAACACACAACAAATCAATTCAGTTGGGGTTTTTTTTGGTAATGTGATCTTTTCCATTAGGATGCTCACCAATGCTCCATTATTAGCTCATGCAACTGCCAGTGCTGGGTGGTACCCAAGGCCTGAGGAAATGCAAAATTTAGAAAAAGGGATAGTAATTGATCCAGAGAATTGTGTAATCATATGATGCAAGTGGCAGATTTCATTTTTGTTATCTGAGTACCTTATTTCCTGAAGCCTGAGATACATTCACACACTATAGAAGCATTGTATTACTTATAAAATTAGCCAGTCCTTTTTATAATCCAGCATCAGTACAGCCTGTCCCAAATAACTCTTTTTAAGATGCACTCCACAGGCATATTGTGTACCTAATTATTTCTCTTTGTCTTTCTCCACTATTTATTTCATCCAGTGTCTCCCTCTTTGCAGTGACAAATTGTCTGTACTTGGAGACATAAATAAAGCCGATTAATCCTTTCAGGACACCCTCCATGTCCCAGCTTCAGCACTCCTGTTGCTGTTTCTCTTTCCTGAATAATCTGTGGACCCCCTTCTTCCCCTGTGCAGAAGAGAGGCAGATGAGGGGCACCACACTGTAGGAGGTAAAGAATGGATAGGGTAACAGGGGTTTGTACACAAATTCCCACTCCAGGGAGAGGGGCTTCTTCCTCCTCAGACAGAGGATTTTTCCTGACATGTGGGGGAAGAATGACACGGTGGCCTGAGCTGGGACATGTTGCTGGGCATCCAGCTGGGTCCTGTCTGCTGGCATCCCATCTGGCACCAAGGTGAGGAATGTCGCTGGGGTGACATACACAGGAACTTTGGGATCATCACCTTCCCCTTTCCCTGAAGGGATCACCAAACACAGAGGCTGGATCTCCAAAGTGGGGCTTTGTGGTAATCTGGCAAGTCCAAACATAGGGAAGCCCAGGGCCCTGGGGAGGACAAAATAAAAAGAAATGCAGTGGAAATCACTGTCTCCCCTTCCTGGCCAACCAATCCTTCCTGGGCCTGATGTGTGGCCAGCAAGTTTTAGGAGATTCACAGATCAACCCTCTATTTACCTCCCTCCATCCTCCCTGGGGCCCATGCATGCTCTGCCCCCTCCACGTGACTCAGTCCCTGGTGGCCCTGCCAGCTTCTATGGCCAGTTCTGTCCCATGTGCCTGCTCTCACCTCTCAGTTCAGCTACAACAACCAGAAAAACAAGCTGGGAAGGCTTCTGCTCTGCCACCCAGCCACCCCTTTCAGCATAAGAGCGTAACATGTATACAGTCAAATGCAAACAAATGCATCACAAAAGCTACATCACCTGCTGCAAATGGTGTCAATCTGCTTACAGCATAAAAATGAAACTTTGCTCATGTGATGCAGAAAAGCAGGAGGTTGCTGAAAAGCTGCAGATCCAGGCAAACATCCTTGTATCATTTGGTCCATGCTTCATAGCTTTACCTGCTCTCAACAGATGGAAGGCATCTAGAAAAGTTAGCCTCTAGGAACAAAATACCATATTCTGAAAAGATGTTGAGATAACTGGCTTGCCCAGCTAGAACTGATGTGGTTTGTCCCACAGGTTTATAAATTACTACTACCTCTGTTTTTTATGGGAATGGGCAGCCAGTCTCCTGAGAAAGCAACGCAATCTTCAGTGAACTGGTCCCAAATGTTGCACAGCAGAGAAGAACCCCCTTGAGAAAAGGCAATATCCCGGGAAGGACACTCCTCATTGCATTTGGACTATTTCTGAGGGCTTTACTGACCTGGAAGGTGGGGTCAGGACTTTCTGCCTAAGCAGAATGTCAGGCTGGCTTTTGAGAGAGAGGAAACTGAATAAGACAGCCACTATTCATATCTGGGAAAAAGGATATGTGCTCTCAGCCTTGTGTATACAGCCTGAATTAGTGAAGTAAGTCTTCTGTAAATCATCCCCTTCCTTGCAGCTCTGTTTTCCTCCAAACAATGGAAATGAGAAACTGGAAACATGCTGATATGATAAGCAGGGGGATGAGGACAGGCAAGGTCAGAGGTACTCTTATTACTGTCTTCCTGGATGTAGACATCCATTCCTCACTGCTCCAAAAGCCAAGGAAGGACTCAGTTTACAGAACTGTTTTAGCTGTGTCAGACCCTTGTCCTTTCTACCTGGATGCATGTAGCATGTAACTAAGGAAACTAAACACACTGCAGATGCTTTGGTTTGAAATGTCTCTGCTGAGAGCTGGTTGAAATACAGGACTTCCATTCTGCAAGAAATCCTGACATTTGCAAAAGTTTAGTTCAACGGAAAAAATGAGTCATTTTCCCCCTGAAAAGGAAAATCTGTGGGGAGGGGAAAAAGGGAAAATAATTGCTCGGAAAAAGCAANTTTTTTTTAAATTTTTCCCCCAATGCAGAACAGAGGAACAGCTGCCTCTGTCTCCTGAGTATCTCTCTAGCCATGAGCTGAGCAGATTCAAATCCCAATGCGCTTCTGCCTGTGCCAGAGCTCCCGTGGCTTTGGGCTTCCCATGACAGAGCTCAGCCAGCTGGGTCTGGGAGAGACTGTCCTCACAGCAACATCACCTCGAGCTGACAGGGACCAACCCTGCTGCAGTTGACCTGCTTCTGCCACCTGATTTAAGTTTTATCTATCTCCCTCTTGGGTTTAGGACAAAAGTTTGTTGGCAAGAAAATCCCTTACTATATTTTCTTGACATGTTATGTGTCACACAGTCACTCCAATGGCTGCTACCTAAAACAACCCCAACATTATTTACCTGAAGGGAGGAAAGAAACCCCATCAATGTAAACTGTCACATGGTTGTGTCAGAGCCCTGAGACTCAATCCTTGTCTGTTGAAAAGGGCTGTGGTGATGGTACTCATGAATGCTGAAAGGCATTGTACTGAGATGCTGGAAAAAACAACCTGTTAAGATGACTGGCTCACTGCTCTGCCCAAAATGGCAACATTTGAACACACAATACGCTCGAAGATGATTAAGCCAAGGAAGTGTAATGATATGTGAAACCAATTTTTATTAATATCAGACTGAAACGCAGTCTTGTACAAGGAAGAGAAATCTCCACGCTCCTAGTAATGGGGCTCAGAGCCTTAATGATCATTACATTACTAAAACTGTACACTAATACGACAGCAGGTCATGGGGCTAAGAGCATATGCTCCTTTCTTTGTATTACATGCTTTTATGTCTTCATTTACTCCACCAATTCTCTCATTATTTGCTCCTCATCTGCTATTCACAGGCGTAATTTCTTCGGGTGACATTCCCCTCCTCTCTCACTAAGAAACAATCGATATTACATCATCTGCCTCGCCGCAATGCCTCATACACCACGAGACACATCGGAGCAGGCTCCTCTGGGACTTGTTTTCCAGCCCCACTCCATCTGAATCGGTGAGGAAAGGAGGATGCTACGCAAAGCCCTGAGGTACGGCTGGAGCAGAGCTCGGGCAGCACAGTGGCTGCTGCTTCAACCTCACTGCCTGCCTGCCTGTGAGAAATCCATATGCTGCCATTTGTTCCTGTAGCCTGCCTTAATAAGCCATTAATGAGGAAAACAGTGTAACAAATTAATTGAGTCCACCCACGAATTAAAAAGGTTGATGATGTTACTGAGGATTTGCCCCAAGGTAACAAAGCTGAATCTTTATTTATTTTTCCTCCAGAAAAAAAAAAAAAAAAAAAAAAGGAAATCTGATGAACATGTATTAGTCCTTACAACCTCAGTGAAAGAGATGCAAAACCTGCCCATGTCCACTCAGAAAATGTGTATCATTGGAGTGGCATGACCATTCTCACGGCCCATCCTCTTAGCTGTGTCACCATAAATTGCTGGGTGATTAAAGCCAGCTCATTTCTTACAGTGCTGTTTGGCTTTGAGGTGCTGTCTTCTGCTCTTTCATGCACTGCTGTCTTGTAACAGGGTCATATGAAACAGAGACCTTGTACAATTTGAAAACATATTGCCAGCTGGTTCAGGAGGCAGAACTCTGCATTTTTTTTCCTTGTGTATTTTTTTTCTTTTCATTTTATTTCCTGATTCAATACTGCCTGTCTTCCCTTGCTCTATCTAGCTAGCATTTGCTACTCCTGGGCTGTCTGTGAAGGAAAGCTATCTAACTCTGAAATTTAATAAAAGCCTCTTAAGTGATTTGGGACTGCGTAGGAGAAAGAGAGATCTTTAAAAGCAAACATTACAGCTAGGATGTACATGTAACTTAATAGGATTTTCTCCTTTGAAAAGAATATGAGCTCTTAATAAGAATCTTCAGTGAATCTGATTTCTTAATAAGACAATCTGAGATTAAGGGAGAATGGGAAGATTTTATTTATTTAGGTATACATCTAAACACATTTTGGGTATTATCGGTGAAAACTGTGTTAAAAAATATCCCACATCTTAATAACATTGAGCTGAGATTGTAATTTCTTCAGCAATTTATTTCTAAACTCCATATCCTCATCCTCTCTGCTGTTTTGTCTGTAATTTGCTTTTGCCTTTACCCAGTCTCTCCAAATTTCTTTCATCCTTCTCCCATTTTTTCTTTTAATTCTCTCAGACCAGGCTGCTTCTTTCTGCAGGTTGACTGAGAGGAGTGTGAAAATGAGTTGCCCAAGTCTTACTCAATTTCCTCTGTGTTTGCCCTGCATTACTGGGACAGACCAAAGCTGTACAGATGAAAAGAAGCCCACAAGCTACTCTGAGCAAGCTCCTGTTTAGGATCCTTTGGTTTCATACTATTTTTTTTCCTAAAACAGGATGCTCTAAACCAGCAGCCCCTGTAAAAGATAAGCAATGTAATTATAGCAACGAGATAAAAGCAGAAATGGCTCTCAGACAAAACCTCTGACGATTAGATCAGAAGTGATGTGAAAGGACACCCACTGAGGAAAGAGGAACTTGGCACTGATAACATGAGGCACTACCAGACAGACCTCAGAATATAATTTTTTTTTTTTTTTTTCCAAAATCAAAAGCCCAGAAGCTCGTATCAAAAGGGCTAATAGGTCTGTATGGCAGGTGTTTCTTCCCCTTTTTAGGGTCTCCTTGAATTCAGGCCTGATCATGTTCTGATATTGTGTAGATGAAGTGTAAGAGAATAGTGAAAAATACCATATTTTAAAATACAATTACTGCAGAGCGTCAAAACTAGAAAGAATGGCAGGGAACATCAGAGGGGTCTTGACACAGCAAGATAACTGGGCAACATTATGGCAAACGAAATGGAGTGTAAAATCTCCAGGAGGCAGTGCAGAATGGAAGAAATAATTGACTGCAGTCACTCTGAGGAAAGAATATATTGGAATCATCAAGGGAAATGAAATGAAAGTGGCTGGTGAGTGCTGGTCCAAAAAGTAGTTGGAGAGTTGCTAAATGGTAAATGGAAAGTGTTACTGGATAATGCTGACAAAATGATGTAAATAAATGATATGATTGACCTTTAGATGTGCACATACATGCAGTCTTTGCAAATAATGTATCAGGAAACAGAAGAAAATTCAAGAAAGCTGGAGGAAATGCAGAGGCATGGACAGGTTTCCAAAGAGATGGAAAACATCAAAATCACTGGTCCTAGAGTGAATATAACAATAAAAGAAAAGAGAGAAGAGGCCTAAGGGAGCTCTAATTTATTTGTCCTCAAGCCTAAATACACTAAAAGCGAGCACTTAGAGAAATTAAAACTAAGTTGAAAAACACCCCTAAGTCATCACGGAGCTCATCCTGAGAAACCATCCACCTTGTGGGTATCCCAGAGTTTTCTTGCTGAGATCCATGTGAGCACATGCTAATGTCAGTGAGGAAACTGTTGTGCAGGGGTTTAGAGTTTCCACCCCACCTGTGTGACCACAACCATCCCAGTGGTGCATCACCGCAGGCCAGCGCTCAGCATTTGTCCTGCTGCAGTCCTGGATGCAGCTCTGGGCCTCTCCTGGAGCCGTACCCAGAGCAGCCTGAGCCTGCAGGAGGCAGTTTGAACCTGGATGCACAAGCACATGGGCCACAAACACTCTGGCTGCTAGAGCCTGAAGGAAAGTCAGACTGTGAGTGCTGTGAGTTCTCTTTCAGTGGGGTGCAGCCCCTGGTCTGGGACCTGGATGTCCCAATGCCTCTGAGTGGCTTTGGTGCAGGGGACACCACTGAAGTCACACTGTGAGGCAGCCAGCAAGTCTTGGCACTGAATGAATGCAGCAAAGCTGATTAGCTCTCCAACAACAGCCAGCAGTGTCACATGGGTAGTAAATTTTGTAGCTCATTTTTTGTTGCGCAACCTAAAGCCATGGCACAACCTTCCAGCACGGACAAGCCGGGCTGTGACCTCCTCAGATGGGAGTAGTTGCAGGAGAGCAGTGAGGTGGAGACACTCCATTCTCTGGTGTTTGGGGAAGCTCTGGCACTGGTTATTTCTTTTTAGCACTGAAATGAATGCCTCTTTTTCTCAGCCTACATTTCAAGATGAGGGAGAGGAGAAGGAGAAGGAGAAGGAGAAGGAGAAGGAGAAGGAGAAGGAGAAGGAGAAGGAGAAGGAGAAGGAGAAGGAGAAGGAGAAGGAGAAGGAGAAGGAGAAGGAGAAGGAGAAGGAGAAGGAGAAGGAGAAGGAGAAGGAGAAGGAGAAGGAGAAGGAGAAGGAGAAGGAGAAGGAGAAGGAGAAGGAGAAGAAAGCTTACATCCTGGTCTCCACTGCAAAAAATAGAAATGGAGCAAAGGGATGCTTCAGTGTCAGCACAGGGTTTAGGAAAAGGAGGTAGTTTTCCCAAACTTCCAGCAATATCTAAGACACATGCCAGTTCCTATTTGGATTTGTGTGAAGACCACAAACTGCATTTTAAGGTATCATCCTGATCTTCTTTAACATGAGTATGCCCATGCCACCAAGCTGGATTTTTTTTTTTTTTTTTTTGTACTGGGGCCCAGTCTCCCAGTCACACAGTTTTCACAGCAAGGGAGGCAGGATAACCTGTGTTGGGTTCCACTCTCCATTTTCAAGTTTAATAGAGGTGGCACTCATGCCTGTACCCCAGGGATGCCCTAGCAGACCCAGAGAACAGTCTGTTCTGTTGAAGTTTGGGGTGGTATGGCACTTGCAGTGTGGCACATGCTGGATGCTGCCTGCTGTAGTTGCACTTAATTTACCCAAAACAGCCAAACCCTCACCAGTGTGACCCAGCCAGCACACAGGGATGCTGCTGGAGCTCTCAGAGCTGCAGTGCACAGGGCACTACAGAGAGAAATGCAGTGAGACGTGAGATGTTGAAACCCAGCCCCTGCCTGGGGACCAAGGCGAGGGAGAGGTACCACAGTGATTAGTAGCATTCAGAGGCCAGGTGTCACCCCAGACACATGTCCCCAGGCATGCACCATACTGGGGCAAGGTGATGCTGTGGAAGGAAGGGGAAGAACAAAAATCTGTGCCTCCTGATGCTTAGCAGATTTGCCATCATGAAGTTTTCTAACCAGTTTTGTTTTCTTCCTCCCTCTTGATAACTCACCTCCCTCCCTGACTTCTCTGTCACAGATATTCAAGTCCCTGATGCAATTAACCTGCTGGTCTCCATTTCGCAGGCCTCAGATGCATTTAAGCCTTAGAGTAGTTGCCTCAATGTCAGTGAAAACATTTCCAAAAGTGAGAACTATTCAAGTGAAGAAGATTTTACCTATAATTTGCAGCAAGTTCTCACATTTCAGTTCTGGACTGTGAAGCTTTTTGAGCCAAAAAGATTTAGATGCTTTATATGCAAGATTGTTGCATTCTCCTAGAGCAATGAATGATTCATTCCAGTCGTGACTGAAAAGCTTAGGACTTGCCTACAGTTGGAAATTTACCAAAATAGTTATTCTGGAAAAAGTCTTGGGGTAGCGGCTCTTCTTCTGGAATTAAAATGCCCACACAGTGTTTGATAACACCGTTCTCATTCTAAAAGAGTTGTTCTGCTACATTTGCAAGTGTTGACCCTGGTGTCAGAGGCTGCCAAGCAGGTTATCCTTGCTGTGGAGTTTAAGATGAGGAGGCAAGAAAGGGTTTGTTTTGATGTCTCAGATCTTTTCTGCAAGTCTGTTTCTGAGAGACCCATAAAACTAAATGGGTGGGAACAACATAGCAGATTATTAGCACCAGTGTTCTCCACCAAACTGGAGGCGTAGAAGTGCAGTAGAACTTATTTTATGACCTAATTTCCAGTTTAAGTTTTTAATCAGAGATTGCCTGCGACATAAGGACACATTGCTATATTTTAGTAATATTTCTTCCTAGTTTTGTATTACAGTTGCTAGCAGAGAATAAGTTTTGGTTTAGCCCTTGCTACTTCTTAGAACCTTCATTTCACCATATTCCCATCCAAATTGATGCAGTGTAGGGTCAGAATACCAAGAGGCCAAAGTGCTGCTTCCCTGAGAATGTGAAAGTCCCTCAGATGCTTTATTTTTCAATAGTTCTACTGAGAACAGAGTCCAAGCCCAGCCAGGCTTGTGTTCCCTGCAGGGGCAATGTTTACTTATGCGGATGTGAATCTAGAGTTTTGCTGCCCATCTGCACCCTGTACTTCATGATATTGATCTTCAGGAGCACCAGATTTCTCATATTTGGACTTCTGTTGGGCTAGATGAGGGCTGCACACACAAAATGTTGCTCCAGGAAAAAATCGGTGCAACAACCCCGTACATGAGGGTACTGTCTCCAGTGCCCTGCCTCCCAGCCATGTTTAAGGCACCCGGTGTTACACATGCCAAAAGAGGAGGCACTAAAATCAGTGGGAAGTAGTTTTGAATAATTTTTTGTGTTTGAAGCCTGTGTGTGTTTAACAGTAATTTGTGGTTTCGTTAATGCCTAAAGATGCAGCTGCCAGGCAGCTTCTGCTGTTAAAAGAGGTCTTGCCCCTGGTATGGATCTTGTCCCGTGGAAGAAAAGCCTCCAACACAACAAAGAAAGGGAGGGTCAGCATTCCTGGTACTTCCACATTTAAAACCAACAACAATTAATAAAACAAAATAAAGATTTTAGGTCCTCAAAACACATAAATAAAAGAATAAAAGTGCCAGAAGGCACAATTGCTACCTTTTGCAGCCCCTTGCATTGATTTCTAAAAGCCAACTGCCAGCAGTGCCATGGCCAAACCAAGTCTCCAAGTGAACTCTATATCCATTTGGTGGACATACTGGAGCTGACATTGACCAGAGAAGGAATCAGAAAGAAATAAGCCACTTTACTACCTGTGCCATAGCCTTTATTATCGGTTTTTAAAAATATCCCCATGGCCTAATATATGCCATAATACATAACATAAACAAATATAAACAGCAATGCACAGGCAGAATTTAGGACCACCCACAAACAGTTCATTTTCAGGCATTGTAAACTGGCAAGAACACATTAAATTCTATGCATATTGCTGGAAAAATATAACTGGGAAGGGTGCCTAGAACATCTCACATGTTTCTGCCCCAAGACAAATGTATTCTGGGCAAAGATTATCAAAGTAATGACTAAGGATTATATCCATGATTGGAAGAACTGTTATCTATTCTCCAGGGTGGCAATAGGGAAAGGAAATCTCTCTGAAGAGAGAAAGGGGTGCTCTGATATTTTCTGCTCCAAAGGTATCACATTGGAGACATGAAGAGCAGAAAAAGCCTCCAAGCATAGAACTTAAAGCATCATAGAATGTGCTGAGGTGGAAGGGACCCATCAGGATCATGAGGTCCAACTCCTGGCCTTGCACGTGAAACCCCAAGAATCCCACCAAGTTCCTGAGACCATTGTTCAAATGCTTGTTGAACTCTCTCAGGCTTGGTGCTGTGACCGCTGTCTATTCCTCTGATTTCTCAAGGTCTCTCTGCAGACCCTCTCTGCTCTCAAGGAGGTCAACAGCTCCTCCCAATTTAGTGTTGGAGGCAAACGTACTTAGTATTTCTTCAAGTCCTGTGTCCAAGTTGTAAATGAAGATGTTGAAGAGAGCTGGGCCAAGGATGGAGCCCTGCAGAACCCCACTGGTGACTGGGTCCCAGTCTGATGTCACCCCATTCACCATAACCCTCTGTGCCTGACCTGTGAGCCTGGTGCTCCCCCACCAGGAAACTTGGTTATCCAGCTGTGTGCTGGACATTTCGTCCAGAAGGATCCTGTGAGAGACAGTAACAAGAGTTTTGCTGAAATCCAAAAAGGTTACTTCCAGCTTTGCTAGATCAGATAGGTGGACTATCTTGTCAAAGAAGGAAATCAGGTTTGACAAGCAGGACTTTCCCTTCTTGAAGTTGTGCTGGCTGTGGCAAATGACTGCCTTGTCCTGCAGGTGTTTTTCTACACCTCCCAGAAAAGTCTTTTCCATGATTTTGACCACATGAAATTTCTCTCTGCAGTGACTATCAGTGCTGTGACTATTCTTCTCATGTCACCTGGCCTTGCTTCCACTGGGCATACACCTTTCTTTTTTGCCTTATTTCCAACAGAAGACTCCTGTTCAGCCAAGCCAGCCCTCTGCCTTTCCTGCCTGACTTTTGACATTTAGGATTTGCTGCTTCTATGCCCTTAGGAGGTGATGTTTAAAAAGTGACCAGAAATTAGGGACACCAGCACCTGCAGAAACATTTTCCCAGGAGTTTTTACTCACTAGTTCCCCGAGCAGCATGGCGTCTGCTCTCCTCATGTCCAGAGTTGAGGTTTTGTTGGCACTTTTCCTCCTGTCAACAGAGATTTTAAACTTGATCTCTTTGTGGTCACTGTGGCCAAGATGGCCACCAACCTCCACTTTGTTTACAAAAGCAGTAGATCTAAGGTGGCCATCTTTTCAAGTTGAGTCCCTTAGAGCCTTTTCCATAAAGTTGTCATCCAGGTTTTTTAGGAATCTTCTGGCTTGGGTTGTAGCAACTGTGTAGATGCTCCCAGCTGCAAGCTGAAATCTCCTATAACGACAAAGGCAGTTGACTTAGAGGTGTCCCTTAATTCCTCAAAGAATAATTCACTGGTGTCATCATCCTGACTAGGAGGTCTATAGTCAGTTCCCATGATGACATCCACATTACTTGTTTGTCCCTTGATTCCCTTGAACCCAGAGGTTCTCAACTGTGCCATTGTCAACTGTGAGCTTCATACCTTCTAACCCTTCTATAACACACAATGCCACCCCTCCACCTCTTTAGCCCTGCCCATCCCTCCTGAAAAGCCATCCAAAAGGGCACTCCAGACACAGGACTCATCCCACCAGGTATCACTCATACCAGTGATATCAAATCTCAGGGACCGGGCCAAAGCCTCAGCCTCCTCTTTGTTCCTCATGCTGAGGGCTTTAGTGGAAAAACACTTCAGGGTTTTAACACAACACACCATGAAGCAGATTGAAGCACCCTATTAGTGCTCCTTTCCTTAAAGTTTGTGGATGGCACACCATCCTACTGCTCACCACTGGCAAGCCTGCTTTTGTCCCTTTTTGTCCAAGCTAGTTCAAAGCTCCATCAACGAGTGCTGTTAGCTCCTGTGCTAGAACTCTTTTTGCCCTCTGAGAAGGGTGCAAGCTTGTGGCTCCAGATTTCATGGCAGAATTCTGTGAGGCAGAGAGTGGGGCTGGGAGTCAGATTGGCTCCATCTTCCTCTGGGCACTCACAGTAGCAGCAGAAGCAGCATAAGCAGTACTATTGCAGTACATGCAAGGTTTGCACAAAGCATGCCACAATGTTCAATGCAATAATGGCAGCAGGAGGACTCTGTACCTGCAACCCAGAAGCTCAAGTGAAAACAAAATTCTCCCGTTCCCAGAGCCTGCATCCCCAGGTGATGAGCACCAGGTCTGCTGCTTCATAGCCGCTCAAAGTAGCCCTGATGTTCAACAGCCTTTTCTTCAAAGTGTAATTACTTTCCAACCCCACTGTCCCATGAGGGCTGACAGCACAGCTGTAGCATCTAAAATGCAGAGCTAAGCCTGGCCTGCAAACAGAGGGCATAATGTCGTTCTGGAGTACTCAGGGAAAGCTGCCCATTTTAATGAGACATCACAGTTAGATTCATTTGTGGGGTTCTTTAACAGCCAGACTGCAGAGAGCACTTTCAGTCCTGCTCTGTTGTAGGGTCCTAGGAGTGTCTACTACACATGAGGAAAACAGGCCTTCCCAATAGGTGAAGACTGGGAGGGTCCCATTTTCAGGATATATTTCAGCTGATTGGACTCATCTGTAAACCAGAAAAAGCATGATGAGAAAAAATTCATGAGAGAAAATGAAATGCAATTCACCTGTATATAGTAAAAATGGAGTTTAACCATTATGCAAGTGCTCATTCCAGGAACTGAGTATTGGAAATTATATTTTCCTAATCAACAGTATTCTCTGTGTATTCTACTTCAGAGCATAGCATTCCTTGGAAAACGGATGCTGGCTCATGAATAGGCAATTACTTGTTACCTCCTTGTAACTTGCCTGGAGGAAGAAAAGGAGAAAGGTGCCCCAAGGATGCCTTTTCACTTCTGGAAAATGGTAGCTTGCAAAAGCAAATGATTTTTTTTTTTTTTT
>WEIU01009621.1:273885-299866 GCA_013389925.1 Aegithalos caudatus | reverse complement strand
CTCTCCCTCTCCCTCTCCCTCTCCCTCTCCCTCTTTCTCTCACCAGCATCAGGAAGAGCTTTTGCTGCCTTCCACATGACTTGGGGTGTGAGCAGGGGGGTTGGGGTAGGTATTCTTGTTCCAAATACATATTTCCCATGACAAATACACCAGGATGTTACACCCTGAGGGGTTAAAAATGACTAGCTGGCAAGAAGCATAAAGCTAATATCAGAAAAATTAATCAGGACCAACAGCCAGGGGATTTGCTACACAACTTAAAACCAATGGGGTGTCCTGGTCACCAATGCAAATCCTTTGGTATTGTAGGCACCATGTCTCATAATCATATTCACAAATGTATTCATGACCTGTTCATACCCTTTTGTTCTTGTGCAAGTGCTGTCCTTCAGCATAACAGCTGTTTTCTTTCTCTGGTGTCTACCCCCAATATGTTTATAAGCAGCAATCAGATCCTTTGTTTTGCCAGATTTAACAAGGCAAGATCCTCCTCCTCCATCTAAGTGAGGCTGCCTGTTTCTTGTAGCGTGTTCCTGTGTCTATTTCAATTGATTTTGTCTTTTATGGATGTGGGGTACCAGGTTGGCATGGATAGATTTAGGTCTGCATTCTACACCAGTGTGGATCTTTATCTTCTGTGAATTACCTGGTGCCTGAATTACTTTGGCTGTTTGGTTTTTTTGCAACAGAAGTAGGTGGCTACAATCACCATTAAGTCCAGTTTGACAGAAATCAGCCCACGCCATGCCGCCAGACACTTTCCATCCCAGTCCCTGCTTAGGACCTTCCAGAAGCTGTTTGTCTGAGATTTAGTCTTGCAAGGATGAGCTAATTCCCAAATTAAAAATGTCACCTTGCTTCTTTCTTCACCCTTAGGCAAAGCTTATTTCAAAATCCATTTTGGGTCTCTGGAGTGGAATTGGATATCATTTGTTTGTCTCAGTTTTTGCTGTCCAGTGCCAGTGACTGCAATGTTGGAGGCACAGGAACCTCCAGCTGCCCTGGAAGGAGCCATGGCTGCCCCACAGCAGAGTAATCCAGCAGCGCCTCTCTGACTGGCATTGTCTTTTGCTCCTAGTGTCTCAAACCAAATCTTCATTCATGTTGTACTCCCATAGGCTTGGTAAGGCTCATGCAACAATATTCCTGTGTCTCTCCCTGTGGAAATCTGCCTTTTCTACATGGGACAGATACATCTTGTTTCTTCCTGGCCCCACTTTTGATTTGGCTATGGGAACAGAGGAAGTTGAGCAGCTGTTTCAGCTGGAGGCCCCTGGGTAGGACTTCTGAGAAACTGTCCAATGTGCCAGGAGGTGGGACAGACAAAGGGCCCCTGAGAAAACAAAGTTGAGAGAGGCTTGTTCCTCACAATCTCCACCTCTTGGGACAGAGGTGGCAAACATGTGCCCTGTAAACTCACTGTGTAATTTGGTTTATCTAGCTTCATAAATTCACCTTCATAAAAGGAAAAACACTGTACTCCTGCTATGTATCACCTGTTAATGAGGTTATCAAGATGGTTTGTAGGATGAAAACAAACCACTAGGGCAAGATATAATTTTCTCCTTCCCCATTCTGTTAATTTTGAGATGTAAAGAGGTGTGAAAGCTACAGATTATCTTCACTTGGATGAAGTCCTCAGCAGCACTAGACATCACGGCTGGTGCAAGAAAATGGCATAGTTTTCTTCCCCTTGAAAATCCCAATGTTCTGTGATTCTGTGAAACCCTGCTTCTGCAGAATATGAACAGTCATTAAAAGGAAAAAAAAAAAAAAAAAAAAAAGAAATAAAGAAAACAGAATTTACAGCCTTTTTGATTACAAATTAACCCCCAAATGTGAGCAGAGCGTAACTGATGCTGTGCAGGCTTCCTGCCGCTCCTGGCAGCCTGAAACAACGGCTTGGACTTGTAACAAAATCCACTGCCCTTGTCAAGACACCAGCAGCACTATCAGGAATGCTCAGTGATAACCCTGAACCTGCCACCATTAGAGTTTCACATTATCAGGAGGGGTGTGAGTTGAAGAGCAGCCAGAGTCCTAAGGGAGAGAGGAAGTCCTTGCAGGGAACGGATTGCAAAGGAGTAGGTGTCTGAAGGATATTGTCACCTCCTTTCTTGTCTGGCTCCCTTGGGGATCTCTCTGTGGAGGTGTTCTCTTGTGTGGTTATACCTGGAGGGGACCTAGGCCTAACAAAAAATTACTATGTGGGAGCCCTATTACTCTGCTTGTTCCTGCTTCCCATTTCTCTGACACTGGCAGGACATGGTTGCACGTACAAGGTTAGGACAAAGACTGATATTTACAGGATAACCTGCAGACAGGGTTCCAAAGATGATTTGAAAGTGTGCCTGGTGGCTCAGACTTAAGATCCTCCCCGTTCTCTGTTGCTCAGAACAAATATGCTAGGTGCAGACTAAAATCTGGAGATAGTCATGGTCCTATTTAGGTACTCTATGAAGAGTTAAAGACAGAGAAAACAGGAGAACCCAGAGAAGGGTCTTACACTGCCATTTCTTTCATTTGTTCATCTTTCACATGTGGCAAGGAGTAAGGGAGATGAAATCAGGGGGAAGATCCCACTGGTGAGATTTGAAGCATGTGTGTGTAAATCCTTCCCGGCAGCACATGCTGTCCCAAGTCAGGTACAAGGAAAGGAAATGAAAAGGGCAAGAAGTACTTTGAGCAATCTGTAGGAATTGGAGGAAAGTTGGGAAGGGATATGATCACTCCTATGTTTGGAAAGATTTTCTGCTTGGACAGTAGCAGAAAGACTTTTAAATAGAGCATTAGAGAAAATAACAGTCTTGGAAAGGCATTTTGTTCAGAAGTATTTTGGATAGCAGGGTTATATGGCAGAGAGGCTGAAGAATAAAAGGGCAGTTGTGTGGAGCCTAGGATGGCTATTCTGTGATGTTCTCTAACCAGAAGTGGCTGGAGGTGTTGCTCAGTAGACTTTGGGCATAAAGATTCAAAATATGTCCAATTGCAGAAAAAAAAAAGTGTTGGATGTGTGATTGGAGAGAGAAGAGTCAGATCTACACAGAGGCTACCAATCTGACAGCAGATGAAATGGCTGGGAGACATTAGCCAGGTTTAAAAGAAATTATGTGAAGTGACCTGCAGGTAAAACTAACCTGGCACTTCTGCTCTCAGATACAATGATATATTCATGGTGATTATGGTGGATGAGCAATGAATGTTCAGTTTTTATATTTTCTCTCTTGACATCTCTTCTGATTTGCAAATGATAGACCAACGCTCTACTGATTAGAGGACTATATGACTAACTTTCAGCAGGCAAAGAGAAATCTGTCTTTTTTTCTGCTTGAGATGGAAAAAAAGTCATCAGCGCTGAAGATTTGGCATCAGGGCTCTAGTTTATTTTCAGCTGAATATTGAGAATTCTGCACAATCTCAGCACAGTCCATCACATTCAGATTTTTTCACGTTAGACTTAGCAAGTTTCATGGCACTGATGGAATGGAGGAGAATGCAAGAATTATTAATGTCAGCAGGATTAGGTAGTGCCTGTTACCTACCTTCCGGGAATACAGGGAACATTGCTGACACGCAGTACAATTTTATTTATTTTTCACTACTCAGTCTGTTTCCAGATTTCATGAATCTTACTTGCTAAGGCTGAGATGAGAGGTAGGATAATCTAGGGAGTGAAGGGGAGGAATCTGTGTGCAGATATTCTGTGTAAGATGTACCTCACTGGGATGTCCTGTGTGAGTCCTCATCCCAGGTGGGACTAGCCCCTGTTGCTTCATTTAATATATCTGCAGCATGTTCTAGAAGGATATGCCTCATTTGGAAATCCTCTGAAAGTTCTGAGGATACTTTTACCTGTGCTCTGGCCCCTCCATGGCCATTACATATTTAGTAGTCGCTAGTTTTCCTTTTACTTTTCCATAAAATTACTCAATATAATTCTGAGCATCACAGCTGTGCTGTGGGGCTAAGCTCAGTAATATTGGGAATACAAGCTGGAATCATATGGCATAAAAAACTCCTGGATGTGCTGTGGGCATAGGACTGTCAGACAGAAAAGTCCCTGCTCCTGGCCAACACCTACAGTCCCAAGAGCGTGGTGTGAAGTGAAAATGTCCATGTGGGAATGTAAAACCGGGACTGGGGGGCAGAGCAGAAGGGGGAGCTGTCATCCTTTTAAGTCCTTCTGATAAATCAGCGCCAAATATTCAACTCCTTCACAAACTCAGTGTGGTGATCAGGGTTTGTGCTGTTCCTGGAGAACTAAATGTTCCAGGTAAGTGCTATTATTAGGTGTCCTGCAAGCAGAGGAGCAGAACAAGCAAGCAGCCAGCTTTGTAACCTACGGATACTGAATTTAAAAAGTTAGGAAAGACAGAAATGAGAGACTTGGAAAATGCAATGCTCTTTCTGCAGATGCAGAAGCTGCCCTAACAAAGACAAGCATATAAAGTTAGCAGAGACACAGGGTAAAAATAAGTATTGTGCTTCAGCTTAAGAGATCTGACTTGTGCATCTGCAGAGAGCAGCACTGCAGAAAGAGAAATGCCTTGGGATGCCATAGAGCTGTGCCTTTTCCACTTGGAGGGAGAGTCACACATTGGAAAGCAGAAAAGATGTACAGACAGCAGTGAACAGGGAGTATTTGCTGTTTCTTGCTGTAACACAGGGCTGGTGTTTCCCCTGAAACAAGCAGGCAGTGATCTAATTCTCACTGTGCATGAGTGTTTTTTTTCATCCAGTACATCACCAATGCCTTGAACAGACTATAATGGCCATCATATTTAATATGTGATGATCCAGGTAAAACTGCTGTGGAAGCAGATGAGGCAGTTTCTTGGAGCCTGTTTCCAGCCTTTGTTCTCTCTGAATTTGCTCTGTTTTGTATTTGTGTTCCTCCCAAGTGTGTCAGTATGAGAACAGATGAGGATGGTGAGGCAGAGCAAGCAAATCTGCTGAGCCTTTGAGACTGGTGCTCGTGCCATGCTTTGGAACAGTTCCTCTGATGTCCCATACTCATTTCAGAGGCTGGCAGAGCTGTACCAGAGCCAGCTTCTCCCATGCTGCCAGTCCTTCCTCACCCTGCACGAGTCACTGCTGAGACAATTTGGGGTCACACTGAGCTTGGGAAAAATCAGACCAAGTTAAGGTTCTGGAAATCCTCTGCCTAATGCCTCCCTCTTGTGCAGTAGAAAGCTCAGTTCTAAGTTTGGTCCTGACTTTGGACTTAAGTTTGGTCCTGAGTGGTCCCTAGGTATCCTCCAGACTCTGAGCTGACTGACAGAGAATACAACTCCCGCATTTGCTGTGAGCTAATGGAGAAGCACAATTTGGCTCTGGAGGCAGACAGCCTGGCAGGTGTGCAGCCAACGGGGATAGCACAAAAGGACCTGGAAAAATTAAAGAAAGGATCCCTTCCCCCAGCAAGCCTTACAGCAGCTGCTGGCTCCTCAGCTGCTGTCCAGGCAGCAGGCAGCAAGCCTGAAGGAGCTGGGTATAAGGAGTGGAGGCTGCGGGGGTGGCTCACATGGCTCAGGAGTCCAGCATGCAGGGCTGCTGTGGCTTGCATGTGAAAGCAGGACTGGGGAGCAGAGGTCTGAGGCTGCCGTGTGACTTACGAGCTCACCTGCTGGCCTGATAGTGCTGCTGACAGCCTGGCTGGTGCTGACCTCAGGGAGCCTGGCCTTGCCACCTCCCCATGCTGGGGTCAGGAGGTGCCCAAAAAAGCTGCTGTAGGAGCACAGAGCAAAGTAAAAATAGCTCCTTCCCATCTGTAACCTCAAAGTGTAATGCTCCCTGGTCCCCATGCTGAGGGCTGTGCACACACAGACCAAAAACAGAGTCCCTGCACCGGAAAGCAGAGATTCCCATCTTCTTCCTGCTCTCACAAAGCTTCCCTGGTGACTGACGAAGTCTAATGGCATGAGTAATAATTGCTACTGCTTAATCAGGATGGTTTTAAGAAAAATTCTGTCTAATGAGAATCCATTTTGCATGTAGCAGGTAATTAAAGTGTGCTTGAACAGAAAAAAGAGGTATGAACCTCTGAATATGGCTTTCTGGAGGGATAGTGCAAAACAAAGACAAAGGTGTATATTGTGTCAGCTGTTTCCACCAGAACCTATAAGGACGGAAAATGAGCCCCTTCACAACCCATGCCACTGCACCCTCCTGAGATGGGGATCTCTGTGTGAGAGTGCTCACAAGAGTGTGTGCAGCCACACCAGAGAGCAGCCATGGAGCAGCAAAAGGCAGTGCAATGGCCAGAAAAACCTGCAGCCCACCATTTAAACACTCCAAGGATCCCTGCATGAATCTGAGAGGGATGAAATAACTGTGAATTGAGGGATTATCTCACACGAAGGACAAAATGGACGGGAAAAAAACAAGCCATTTCTAGTTTTATTATCCTTAATATCCTATTCATTTCTGTGTCTCCCTGTGCCTCCTCAGTTGTTTGTTTTATTTAATTATTCTTTTGCATTTTCTCCCAAGTGTAGAGTGCGGGTTTGGTCGAGCAACGTTCTGACTTTGGGAGAGGAAGGCAAACTGACTTTGTTACAGGTCTCCAATCCTTTTGTGTGCAACACAGCACCTCTGAAGAAAAAATACAATAAATGCTCTTCCTCACCAACATCAACAGTGGTAGCTACTGACAGAGGAAGGGGAAAACTTCAGGGAAGGCAGTGGCTTAAATGACACATACAAAATAATTCAGATTTGGAATATACTCGTCTTTGAAGCCCCCTTGTCCTCTCTGATTCAGTCCTTCTAAGCCTTCCATGTCTCTGGAGACAACATTTTAAGCCCACAAAAATAGACATGGGAATGAGGAATAGCTGAAATAATGTCAATCCTCTCAGCTCACACTCTGCAGCAATCCCAGAGGCTTCCACCCCCCAGCAGCAAATTCCTCTGGAAGGCAGCTCACACCAGATCTCTTAGGTGTTTGTAGCTCAGGGAGATGGCCAAGATGACCAAGACCTCTGGAAGTGACAGCTTCTCCCTGCCCACATGACGAGGGAACAAGAATGACCAGTTTAGATTAGACACCAGGAGAGAGACCGATCTGGCTGAAGTTTAAAAACCTGTATCATAATGATAACAGTCTGGATTCTCTTTATAGTTGATGGAGAAAAAGCCATTTCTACATGTGATTCGCTGGATCTCTTTTAGACATATTTTTTAGGATGAGATGTGCTTACGCATCAGAAGTGCCTGTTTCTCTCCATTGCCTATAAAGGAGTCAGTATGACTCGCTCAGCTGTTGACGTTTGCACTGTAGGAATCTAAATTTGGGCAGATGAATACCATTTCCAAATTTCAGTCTGCTGAAGTTAGGTAACATGAATTCTACTGTGGGCAAGTGCTAAATATTTGAATAGATGCTATTTTTTAATTCACCCTCTCCTTGCAAGACGACAACATCAGTAGGGTTATCTGTGGGAAGAGGAAACAGCGTGTGTCATTAAAACCAGAAGACATCCAAATTCTGTACTTTTTTTCTGGCACAGATTACCATGTGAACTGCAGCAGATTTCTTAATCCCTCTGCTTTTTAGGCTTTACCACTATTCAATTTTCAAATGTTAGTTTACAATTCAATTCCTGAATGTGCAGACAATACTTTTTAGCACTTTACTGTTCTTGTTTTTCCTCATAACATTTTTATGTGAAATATAATTTTGTGTCCAGATTCATTACATTTTCAGTGTTTTGCCTTTCCCACCCTCCTCTGGGAAGTGCTATGCATTTCTTTCATAAACTGAACTTTCAAGCCTGAAGAATGGCACTAGCATTTAATATCAGAGCATCACTCCTCCACATTTGCTGGCTCTGAGAGGAGTATTTCATATCTTGTCTCCCTTCTCATTTTCTTACTTTCCTTGAGTCTTTAGTTCTTCGATGATGTGTAGGGCAGTATGTTCTGTTCCAGAAGAAGATTTGGGAACAAATGCCTGCCAGAGAAAAGGCTTTTATAATCTATTGTGTGGGGGCCATTGTGCTAGTTTGACACCTATTTCTGCTTGGCTCACAGTTTCATCTAGGAAGGGTTCTTTCGCTTTGGAAACTTGGTAGAAAGTCATAGATGGCAACAATTTCTTCCATAGATACAAACATTCCTTACCCTGAAGGCAAAAAATGTGACAAAAATTGTTGATGCTAAACACTGACTTAAAAAATTTATGAAGGAGGCTTAAAATCCACCAGAAAAAAACCCATTTGTCGCAACATTCAGATAATTCTGTCTAAGAGTCTATAAATTTCAAACAAGGGCAAATACTGCAAGCAGCGGCAGGGTGTTCACCACCTCTGAACAAAGGAGCAGGGAAGCTCTAGCAGTTCCCCAAGGAGCTCAGAACTCAGTGCAGCCCAAGGAGCAGCGGTGGCTATTGCACAGCTGGGAAGGGAATGCACTGAGGCGTCTTGCTGAGGTCACAGCTGAATGGCTGGAGAGCAACTGAAGAGCTCAGGATAGCATTTGAATGAACAGGAGTATTTTTCTAAAGAATGCACACGAAAGCTACAAACATGGAGAAAGTGTAGAACATGCACCCACAGGGACTAAATTTAAAAGATGTGCTTAGCAGGGAACACATGCATAGCATATGGATGCAGCTGATGGAAGAGTTGTTGGACTCCATTCAAGATACCACTCACATAGCAGATGAACCATAAATTTAAGCTACACATGTCACATCGTTACCGCTAAGGTTCCCTTTAGTCATGTGTGAATGCAGCTTAGCTGTTGGATCCTGGCTTGTGAGCTAACAGTCTCTGAGAACAGTAACAGTGGTGGGCAGGACACGGAATGCAGTGGGATCCTCAGCTGCTCGTTACCTTCAGTGAGTTATTAGCCTGTGGGCTTTTTGCAGCCCTCACCTTGGCATTTGTTAGTCCTAGCACTCACTGCCTAATGATGTTGCATGCTGTCCTTCAGCTCCTCAGCTGCTTGCTGACTGACAGGCCAGCTTCTTTAACATTTGTCCTTGATTCCTTTTCTGGTATTATATTAAGCTCCTTAATTTTAATAATGATTAAAAGCCTTCCAAGATTATGTCGTTGTCAAGTCTTCCATGCACATGCACAAAGACAATCCTAAATAATAAAACCTGTTCTGGATTTCTCCAATAAGGGTGCTAAGTCTCTGCCCTCGGGCCAATTTCCTGTATTACTGAGCCAATTTATGTTTCTGATAGGTATGTAAGAATGCCAGGTTATTATTCTTCAGCAATTACTGTCTGCTTTCATAATCTTTTAATCCAGAAAAACAGTATACTGATGAAACTGGTAGAAAATGTAAATATTTACAGAACAAAAGTCAAACCTTCTTCCACTTCCATGCAGCACTGGAGTTGTAAGAGATTCCTTGCAGCTGCTTGCAAGCAATTAAAGTTTTAGATTTGTACTATACTTTTGGAACCTAATTTTATAAGCAGCTGCCGACAGTCCATTAATTTGAATTCAAAAAGCCCACTGAGTTAGACTAGTGCTAAAGAAAGCATTAGTTTCCCTTCCAGAATGGGCTTTATCACATAGTCCTGCTACCCCTTTTGCATATCTGTTTGACTCAAGGCAACAGCAGCATAGTATTTAAGTGCCAGTTATATTTTGGTAATATGCACAATATTTTAGAGGGGACAGGAAGACTGAATGACCTTAAACCTTATTAGAATAAGAAAGAAAAACAGACTTAAGCCTTCATTGGAAGGATTTTTAGGGAAGTCTTGTATATCTCTTGGTAGGGAGGATTTTAACATTATGACTAACACTCAGATTGTGTGGATGTACAAAACCAGAACTATTTTTTTTCAAATGGGTCTAAATGAAAGAAAAAAAAAAATCAAATATGTTCTTCTTTCTTAAAAGTCAGATTTCAGCAGAATACTGATATTTGTCACCAATGAATCTATATTTTGGTAGCAGCCGGTGACACCACACTGTGATGGCAGTTTCTTTTAGATTTGAGGCTCTATGGTAGAAACACAGATGCAGAGGCATCTGTGATAGGATTTAAAGGATAACGTGCTGTTGATGATGCTGTATCTGGTGCAGAATTTGGAGGTTTCTTTGGTGGCAGGTTTTGTTGCTGATCTTACTGTTGATGTCTTGTGGCAAAGAGGTAATGAGGAGAAATAGCATGAATGTGAAAGTAAGCTGGAATGTAAAACACAGGAAAAGAAACTACCACTGAGCCAACTAACAGCAGCAATGTTTTGGTTTTTTAAAAGACATTATGCAGAGGTGAATATTAATACCTCTGAACATATGGAGTTTTCCCAAAATCCAAAATACAATGTGGGAAAAAGACGGATCTTTTAGGTAGAACAGTGGACTGATGGGCAGAATAGGCTGGAACTATTCTACAAGATATGGCATGGTCAGTAACATAATTTATTCATAGAAATAGAAAGGGTGAAGTTAAGAAATGAAAAGCCCTAAATGTGGAAATTTTGACCAAATCATGAAGAGCAGTGGGTTGTGGTCAGAGATAAGTCTGAAAGATGACCTGAAATGTTTTAAATTACTTTCAGGGAGCTAGAACTGCCAAAATTAAAGGCAATGAGAAAGAAATTGAGCTTCTGGAAAAGTACAATAATGATGAAAAGGCCAAAATCTAGAGGTGATGTGGGAAGACTGAACCGAAGATAACATTATACATTAATAACATAGAACAAAAGGAAATGGCTTCAAGTCACCCAGGGGAGTTTTAGACTGGATATTAAGAAAATATTCTTTACAGAAAGGGTTGTCAAGCACTGGAGCAGGCTGCCCAGTGCGGTGGCTGAGTCACTGTCCTCAGAGGTATTTAAAAGAGACGTAGACATTTTAGGGACACGGTTTACTGATGGACTTGGCAGTGCTGGGTTAGTGGTTGGATTAAATGACCTAAAAGGTCTTTTCCAACCTATATGATTCTATGATTCGTGATACTGGAAAAATTTGGGAAGAAGGTAGATATTCATGTAGAGGAAAAACAAGCATCACTTTAGCAATCCTGATTTTAAGATTACAGCTATGCAATGAGTAAGTCAGAAAGGTGTGGTTTTCATCAGATGTCTGGATTTGCAAAGCACTCCTGAAATTTCTCGTCCCAAAGTTGCCAAAGGTGTGCAAGACTTGAGACAGAAGGAGATGGGCAAGAAAGTCAGGTCTTTGTTGGACCCATGCAAACCATGCAGTATGAGGGGACCACAACAAAATGAAGGAAACATGAAAACTGGTAAAGAACTGTGTTGCAAAATCCTCACAGTAAACAGGACTTTAGGAACACATGGCAGTGAAGTTTGAAAAGCAAAGCAGCAGAAGATGATGTAATATGCTAAAGTGTTGTATTAGTCTGCCTCTAGCTAGTCACAAAGCTTGTTCATGCATTGTATGTACAGAAAGTCTGTACCTCGTTAAATTTTATTTTACTTTATTTTAAATTAAATTTGATCAAAATGTACCTATATAATATTTGTGGTGTTTCCACCTTCCTGGAACTTGCAAACCCTTAAAAAGAAGAAAACATCTTGTATTAAATTTTCCAAGCAGACAAAATGTCGCTGCACATTTTTTTTTTTTTTTACCCTGTGGTTTGAATTTAAATTTATGTTTCTAAATTTACATATTCAAAAACTTAATCTGAAACCTGCTTGGAATTTGGATGTCTCTTTTTATCACATTTTGTTTAATGCAGATATTTCTCAAATTGAGGCATCACCCCTGCAGCTACTGGACAAAAAAATTGCTTGAAAGAAAAACTCAAGCCACATTTCTATTCTGCATTTGAGCTGCTGACATTTTCTAGATAACACCAAGAGATGTCAGAATACCGGCTGTTAAAGCAGTCTATGTTTGGAGCCTATTAAGCACAAGTCTGAGAGTGAAGGGAAATGCGAAGACTTCTGGTGGGACTGACATATACCATTACTCACTATATTTCAATTTCATAGGGAAAAGGAGTTTTTGCCTACATTTTTTACCCCAAGAGTTACACTTAAAACCTGGCAGGTCACTGAGAGCCTGTAATTTCATTCTAATTTCTCTGTATATTCAAAAGTTATGTAATACAGTCATTGCCCTTCTGATGAGGAAAGCCTGGGAAGAAGTCTCAGCAGAGGCCTCTTACTCTCCTATTACTGTCAGAGGTGACCACTAACCTGTCTTCTCCTCTGACATGTGTAATTCTGCCTCTTTATTGTTCTACCATTATGTTGCCCAAGGGGTCCAGAATGTCTGTCCTGGCTATTAAAGATGTAGCTTCACCATGTCCTTTAGAGTTACACTGGTGTGAAGGCATCTGGAAGGAGAAGTGGAGCTCTGAGTGTGTTGTTCAGGTCCCTTGTATGCCATGAATGCAACCAAAATGATCTTGGCCTTGCCTCCTAAGCACTCTCTCATCTTCTCATGCACTGGCAAGCATAGGGAGGAAATTGATTTCCTGTCAGGGGAATTCTCCTTGGAACTCCTTGGCATGCACAGGAAGTTTATCAGAGCACTCCTCCAGAGACCTTATTCCTATCCCTCAGTCCTTGCTCCAGCTCCCCTGTCCCATGCCCAGGAAGAGATATCTCAGCACAGATCTCTCCCCCATCCACTGCACATGGCAATGAGCCTGCGACATGCTAAGCAAAAGCATGAAGAATTGAGGAAACCATGACTGCAAACAGCTATTTACTTCCAGAGCCAAGCTGCTTTTCTACAGAGCCAGTCTATCACGCTCTGCCACTGATGGCCTTGGAAAGGCTGCAAAGGGCTGGGAAGGGTGCGAGGATGCATAGGGTTGGGCAGAGCTGTGCCTGGACTGACAGGCCCAGATGGATTCCTTCCAGACCTATCTGGGATGGCTCTGCCTGCCTGCTAATCTTCATTTTAGGTTAACTGACAGCTGGTGGCATTTAATCAGAGCCACCATTCCTGTAGGCCCTCCACACTAATGAGACTCCTGAACTGTGTTGTGCTGGATAATGCAGATCTATCAGTTGCTTCCTTCGGTTGTTCCCGGAGCCTTTTGTGTCCGCCAGTTTATAGATTATCCTAAATATTGTTTCTGACTTCATAGATTTGTAAAAGCATTTGAACATCCATCACATCTGAACAAGAAATACTACAGAACAGCTTGTCCTCCTGCATAGCAACTGGCCAGAGATTTTCTACTGAAGCTCCTGCCTAAGCATACACTATGATTAGCATGGATATTCCCCGCTTACCTGCATTTGCCTGCCCTTCCTCAACAGTAGTGTTGTTGCCTGCCTCAAAGGCAATAAGGGTATATGTCTGCCTGACTGGGGTTGCTACAGGGCCACATAGACCCTTTCCCAAGCCATGGGGAACTTAGAGGAAGCAATCTGAGCAAGCAGAGATGTACCAAGAAATGCACATCTCAGTCTTGAAGGCTGAATCCAAACAGAAACAGCTCAAGAAGCCTGAAATCCTGTGTATATGCCCATGTTAAAAACATGTGAATTAATTTGAAGATCCTTTCACCAAATTTAGTTTTCCACTGATGCTTTTCAGGAGCTAATTCATCATTTCCTCAGTTTGGATCTTTGTGTTGTAACCTGTAGTGGTGAAGAGTACAAGTGCTGGGGTAGATGATGTCTTTACCAGGGCCAATCTGTACTGTATTTACCAGCACCAACCCAGCCCCTGGGAAGATCTGAGAGTATTTTAAGTGGCTGAAGCCTTACTGCAATAGCTATAGGTCCCTGATTATGTAGACTAACACCAACTTAAAATTCAGCAAAATGTGCTACTTCAAGGGGAAAACACAAGAGGCTGAATGCTTCTCACCCCAAGCAATAACATGTGGCTCTTCCCAAGAGCCAGCAACTATCAGCTTGTATGGGTGAGCTAGCCAGGAAAATAAGAGGCCTCATTCTCATCTCAGACTGGAATAATGAAGAAGGCAGTCCACCAAACATGCTTCACCTAAGAGGTGCAAATACAGTGAAGTATGAGACCCGTACAATTTTAAGGTTTTAAATTTTCTCTTAGTTTGAAGGAAAAAAACAGCTTGAAAACCCAATAGATATGCTAGAGGAAAAAGAAAAAATATGTAAACATTCCAACTAGAAATGCAGAGGGAAAAAGTATTGCTCAGAAAAATGAGGTGATATAAACCCCTAAGTTACATTCAAGCATGTATTTATGGACAGGTTTATGTTATTTTGCTCAGTCCATTCTTTCTTTCTTTCTTTCTCTCTCTCTCTCTCTCTTTCTTTCTCTCTATGTCTCTTTCTTTCTTGTAGAAATAGAACTTAAAATAAGAACAGAGAAGTCCTTCTATTTCTTTCTATTCAGATTTATAAATATATATACAAGGAAATATTAGTATTTTTATATTAATATTTTCTATATGTAGGAGATTATTTTATTCAGCATTTCGAAAATCCTTAAGTCTGCTGTTTATTTCAATTATTTATCATTTTGCAAAAGGAATGCAGACACGTGGAGCTCAGAAAAAGATCAGAGTCCAGCTCTCTGCAAGATTACTTTTTCTTCTTAATCCTCAGGGACCTGATTGATTTTTTTCTCTGTTTATGATTATTTTATATTTCTTTTTCATATTCTATTTATTTATTTAGATTTATAAATGATGCCACCATGCTAAGGGCAACTGTCCTCTCTGAATCATTCCTCTTGTGCCTGTGACATTTGTACAAACCTCATGTCTGCCTGATGTGTTTCAGCTCTCGGTTCTAAACTACTTCAGGCTGCTGTATCGTTTAATTTTTTACTCACTTGGCCAAGCATCCTGAAACCAACTGCATACTATTCTGACATTAAGCCTCACATATACTTTACAGTCTCCAAATTCCCTGGGGCAACAGCTGTCTTTTGAAGTTATGCATGGTGGGGCCAGCGTAATTGGGACTCAGGCCTCGAGAGGGTCCCCCAGGCACTGCCACAATGCAGTGGAAGTGGCATCCTCCTTACAGCCAAGGAGGGGGATCACCACAATAAGTGCTGGATTCTCTGGCCCTTGGCAACTTTCTTTTCCTGCTGAAATCCTGCAGCTGAATGTGAGTTCAGTACAGGGGTAAGTGATGACATTTTAGGGCTTAAGGAGGTCACAAGGCATGATCCATGGTTCCTCCCAGCTTTTGATGCGTCAGTCTATGAATACTGATAAAAGCAAATTTAAAAGCACCTCTGTGGAAAGGTCTCCATAGCCACTGCTTTAGGAATGCTGTGAGACTTTTGCTGGAAGACTTCTTCAGGACTGAAGCTTGGCATAACTCTGCTTTCAATGAACAGGCACAAGCTCAGGGAGGTTGCGGAGGTTTCCATCTACCTGGGGTGGTGGAAAAAGATGTCTCTAGAAAAATATCACCTTAACTAAGCTGGAGGTGTGACAACTCTATTACTGATTCCAAAGTGGTGACACAGATAAATTAATCAAATACTCCATGCACAATTTTTAGAAGTGAACAACCGGGAATACTGAATAGCATGGATGAATTTTGAATTATTGACTGACTAGCTGTTGACCCTCCTTTAAATTCCCACCAGTTTTGGAGCTGCTCACTTCTGCTGGCTCTGGGTAACATTGTAACTCAAAATAATCAGCAGCTAAAAGCAAAAAAAAAATACCATCAGGACATTATGTGCAGGTGTGGTTCAGGCAAGACAAGGAGTAGGAATCCTAGACTGCACAGCTATGGAAAGCATGTTAAGTAAGGCAGGGAATATGCAATATCCCCAGACACCCACCAGTAGGTCTTTGAGGCAGAGCTGAACCTCACTGTGTTTGAGCCCAGAAGGAGATTCTCTGTGGAGAGGTGTGAGTCATTACATGTCTGGCTGTTAACTTTATGCCCTTGCTATATCTTTGCAGTCCACTGCCAAAAACAGTGAATTACTTATGGACATGGAAAAGAGGAGCTGCCTTTTTCAATCATCCCTCTTACTTAAGCAGCAGGCATCAGGAGCAACTGGCAACAAGGGCAAAAAATAAACTTTGAGCAACCTCACCCCATCACCAAATCCCTTCCTAAACATGTATTGTTTTGCAAGAAGATAATATTTCTAGTAATGAAGCAACAAAGCAAATAGAGTTCAGTGCTCTGTAAACAGCAATGCACACAGACACATATGCACATGAGACTTGGAATAAAATTCTTTAAAAAAGCACTTCTCCTATGCTTCCCAGTGATGGAATAAGAAATCATTACTTTTAAGAAATTGCTTTATAATGCAAAAACACTGGAAGGTATAGCTTTGACTTTACAGCACAAATTATGTTCAGCCTCTGCTTGGGTCAAAAATGCAACAGGGAGGGCTAGAAATGTGAAACTGGTGTGTTTTGGCTTTGACTCAGCTCCCTGAATGACCCAGCAACAATTCTTCTTCATTTAGCACGTTTGCGTTATTTTGGCACAGAAACATCCCTAGTTCTCTGTCATGATTTCATGAAAAATTGTTGGATCTTCACTTGCACATTTCTGCAAGGTCTGACTTGTTTCTCCTGCTGCTGCATGACACTTTCCTGACTTCTGCTGGTGCTGGTGTTGCCATTGCTCTGGGAGGCCCACAGAGACATAAGTCTGGATGACCTCAAGCTGCCCCAGGGAATTATAAGCCTTCAGGACTCCTGTCCTGTTGTGGTTTAACCACAGCCAACAACTAAGGACCACACAACCTCTCACTCATTCCCCACTGCTCTGACGGGAAGGAGAGGAGAGTAGGAAAAAAAAAAAAAAAGAAAGGTAAAACTCATGGGTTGAGATAGAGCAGTTTAATAATTGAAATATAATAATAATAATTGTTAATAATGATTAATAATAATGAATATAATGCAAGATAATAAAAAGAGAGGAGTAAGCCCCAAGAAAACCAAGTGATGCACAATTCAACTGCACATCACCCACTGACAGATGCCCATCCCATCCCCGAGCAGCAATCAGTAGAACCCAGCCAAATCCTTCCAGTTTATGTATTGAACACAATATTCTATTTTACGGAATATCCCTTTGACTAGTTTGGGTCATCTCTCCTGGCCATGGTCCTCCCAGCTTCTTGTGCACCTGTTTGATGTCAGAGCATGGGAAATGCAGTAAACCTCTTCTTACGGTAAGAAGTACTGGTACTGAGCAAAAACATCAGTGTGTTATCAAGATGATTCTCCTACTAAATCCAAACCACAGCAATGTACCAGCTATTAGGAAGAAAATTAACTTTATCCTAGCCAGAAGCAGGGCAGCTCCAGACATCTCAGAAGTGCTGGCAGGACTGAATTTTGTTGAAAAGAGCATCAGTAGAGCCACAGAAGGGTCCTATAGAGTCACTCTTTCCACTCAGCTGTGCCAGGGGTTTCAGGGGAGCAAAGGTTGGATAAGAACAGTTGTAGGGAAAACCTCAGATCTTTACTACTGCTAATAAAAGCCATGGCCCCACATGTCCTGATTCCTCCAGCAACAGCCACCAGGCTGGCTCTCCAGGGCACTCACACTGACAAAGGCACTGCAGGAGCCTGAACTCACTCTGGTTTCACCAGCAATCTGTTGCCATAGGCAACTGCCTATTTTGCCTATACCTAGAGCTGGCCATGAGCAGTGTGCACAGCAGGATTGCTGTGATGAGATTAGCACACTTTATTATGCTATCCCTGCTCTTATCACCAACCCCAGCTCTCACAAATTCAAGATAAGAAAATTTCTCTCATGTACTTACCATGGTCTTGAACAGGACTTTAGAGAGAAGCGGTGAATGCCACAGTATTCAAATTTACATGGGAAAATCTAGGGAGTCATTGCTATTCTTGTTTTCAGGTCCTCTGAACCCTTCAGTGTTCCAGTTCAGGTCTGGTTGCTTATCAGTTATCCCAGCTTGAGTAGCTTGAGGGTGTCCTCTGTGCACTAAGATAACACCAATATGGGACCAAGGCTTCATAATCCCTTCAACCATAGGCCATAATATTTTCCATTCTAAACTACCCAGGAATAGCCTGCTTTTTAGGCTGGCATTAACCTGTGTACCAGTTCACTTTTGGCAGCTGGGGTAGAGGGTAAGAATAGGTAAGAATCAGGTAAGAATCAGGTAAGAATACCTATTAACTTAAGGGAAGGTAAAACATCTCTAAATCACAATGAAAGCCAAAATAGGAGTTACTCTCCAGAGAGCCAGACAAGCAACCAAATCAGCACCACTTAACACATCAGCTGAGCAGCTCAGCTGCAGGCACAGTGGTATTGCACGACCATGGCCTGCCTTGAGGTCACCGTGTGGAAATGGAGCTGGCTTGAAATTAGAAATACTGAACCTAAACCCTTTCTTACATGTATTTTCCATTTAGGTTCCTCACTTTTTTTTTCCATTGAAATACCTTGTTGATTCTGAGAAATATCACATTGAATGTAGCACAGGTTTTCAGAGATATTGTTGTAAACCAGAGAGGCATGTAATTAATTTGAAAATCTTCGATTTTAGATCCTTCAACTCTTACATAGCTCTAAAAGTCTGGGCCTCAATCTGGGTTCCGCTTAGAGTTATTTATGTAATGTGAAATTCTGTTGCATTAAAAAACAAGTACAGGCCTATGTTGACCTGACAATGACCTTTTTAATAATAGATAATCATCAAAATAAAGGACAATGCAAATGCAGATGATTTTGTTACAGTAGATTTGATCAAACAAAACAGACAATCTAATTAACCAGTGATTAGATTAAGCAGAAGTCTCTGCATTGGGTGATGGATAATTCACTGGAATTGTATTTACTTGTTTTTTGTTGTACTGCAGAACAAGGCACATCTTTTCCTTTCTTTCCTTTCACTGCAGTCTTAATTAAACAAAATTATTCTGAATGCCTTAGACAGCATCTAGGCACCTAAGTAAAGATGGTAAGGCAGAAAGAGAAGGCCAGCCCCACACAGAAATTTAGTTGTGGATCAATACTGTTTGGATAAATCTCATCCAAAGGAACAGTTGCAACCTTGGCTTTTCAGAGCTGCTTGGCATTTACAGCTCCAGCTGAGTGGAATGTGAGCTGCAGGTGCTCAGACTTTGGAGAGCCATGCCCTTATTGTTCAAACATAATTTATGCTGGAAAACAAGCAAACAAACACATTCAAAGCAACTCCTAATTTCTGCACCTGAGTCAATTCAAGACTTATTTTTATCTAGGCATATGCACAGAAGGCAAAGGTGCACAGCTGATCAACATCTATAACAGAAATGGATCTTGTACTTTGAAATCCTTATCAGAAATGTATAACTTTTAATTATAGGCTGTGTAAGAGACAGTCTTTTAAGATTATTTAATTCCATCATATTATGAATTGTGATACAGAAGATTGGTTTGGCTACTCATCACTACTAAGAAAACTTAAACTACTGAGGAAGCCCTTTTGATAAAATAGCTTGTCAAATATTAAAGGTAATTTAAACTTTTAAAGTATTTTTATTAGTTGTGTATTTGCCAGAGGCTGTGTGGTATCCTATGAAAATTGTCATAGCAGGCATTCATTAGTTTCACCATAAATAGGGGTTGTATATTCCCACATTCTTTTGTTCTGAACAAGTAACTGTTAATTTGATGAAATATCTGCTGACAAAATTTCTCTCCTAGCTGTGGGACTACTGTCTGTCTGTCTAGACACTCTTATTGCATTCATTGCCATGGCACCTCAGTGCATCCAGACCCAAGGATATCTGAGGAGGAGTTAATAAGCATTATCTCTTGCTAGGTCTCTTCAGAGGATGCTTCTGCCAAACTGCAGGGGACAGCAGACGAGAGCAGACGAAACCAGCACGATTCCTCAACGCGATGAGCTGCCTGATGGGAAAAGCCAGTAGGACAGTGTGGAAGCTCTGGCGTGTCTCTGTGCCTTGCAGACAGCCTCTGGCCAGGTGGCAGGGCATTTGCATGTTGGCTTATATTATGCAGGCGTTTCTCTCACTGTGTGCAGAGACAAGCAAAGCTAGAGCTACTGCAAGCTCTGTGCTAGCAATGATGCCAAGGAACACCATGTGGAGGCGGGTGAATTCTGGATGAGCAAGTGGGTAAACAGAAAGGCTGAAGTGCCAGGGGTAGCCTAGGGGCATTCCCTAAGGGAACAAACAGCAACTGAGACAGAAAGTAAGGCCTCACTACAGCAACTGGCTTCTGGAACTGTTCTAGAGTATCAGCTAGACTTTTGACAAAAAGACCTGGTTGACCAGGTGATGCACATACCAGCAGTTGCTGTATTTTATGTCTACAATTTTCATTCTGAAATGCCAGCCCATGAACTCACCCATTTACTTGTAAAACCTGGGATCACTTTTATGCAGACTTTATTTTTGCTGGCACTGAGTGCAAGCCAGAAACATAAAACCATACCTTCTCATCACTATTGACGCTTGGGGCTTGGGTCTTGGTCCCCATGATCTTATTAAGAAAACTTCTATTGTCTTCCATATGAGTAAGCTATTAACTAATTCAACTCGTATTCAATCCTTATTTACATCTGAACAACCACTCTGACCAAAAAGGCCTGTGACAGTGGGAGCAAAATGTGACCTCTGGTTTGTACTGTTTTAGCAGCGATTCTCACAGTTCTCTGCCTCTCTCTCCTCACATGGAATTACTGTACTTTTAACCTTTCTCACTAAAGTCTGTTCAGAATAAAAAGAAAATGGATGTGACTATATCAGAAAGTCCTGATATTTCTGTCATGAAATATTTAACAAGTATTGATGTTGAAAAGGCTGGTTGTTATTCAGGAGGGTGTGCACCTCCTAAATAACATGGGCAAAATAACATAATTTCAGCATACTGCTTTCCATGGACAGAAATC
The DNA here is from genome assembly GCA_013389925.1 of Aegithalos caudatus. NCBI lineage: Eukaryota > Metazoa > Chordata > Aves > Passeriformes > Aegithalidae > Aegithalos > Aegithalos caudatus. The sequence continues at coordinate 279,101 of WEIU01009621.1, read as the reverse complement.
TCAGCTGAATTCCTCCCATCTTTCCCTTCACAAAGGTCGTGAATTGCTTACAAACAATAAAAGAATGTTTTCCAGTGTCCAGCAGCCTGGATGCATCCTGACTCCATATCACAACAAAGCCCAGGCACATAACTTGTCCTCCTGTCCTACTCCTTTCTCCTTCTGTCTTCCTTTCCAAAAGGCCAGATGTGTAGATGTAGGACAGGCAGCCTCACTATCAGCAAGGAAGGAATTGTAGGAGATGAAGGAAAACTTCTCCAGTTTTGGTGGAAACAAGGAACAGGGAGAATAAATGTAATGAAAAATGTCAGATGCCAGGATAAGAAGAAGTACGGCCCATTTTTTTCTTCTCAGTGATGATATATACATGCAGACACCAGCCTAGGAATTGAGGGGGAACGTTAATGAATCTTCCTGAGTTGTGTCTATAGCGCTGATTACCACTGTTCCCTCAGAAGTCTTCAGTATTTATGATTTGGAGATGTTTTCAGCAGGCAATGAAATATTAGTCACTATTTTAAAAATGTACCACGTAATTGCAGAAGATGGCATGTTCCCATTCCAATTAGAAGTGGATAACTGTAATACCTGAAGGAGCCTTGTGCATCATTTGTAGGTAAATATGGCTCTTTGTAAAGGAATTTATGCATAGAAAAATGCATAATACACTTGTGAATAGTAAGGTTTTGATGTAAAATACTGCAGCATAAGAATCATTATCCCATGGAGAAATCTGAGTTTGAGATATTTTTCCTAAAAGGAGGCTCACAAATCATGTTCTCCATATTGCTTGTATATCATTATGGCATCAGAACTTTCTACCTCAGAAAACTTTGTCCTTAGCTTTTCATATTAAATTCATAAGAACATTTCTATATGTCAATTCTTCATCTTCAACCAAAGCCTGTCTTTTTACATTGACCATGCTTGTAGCTATTCCCCAGCACTGAGTTCAGCTGGCATGAGCAGCTTTTATTGCCTTAAAACAGCATGACTGTTGCAAATGATATGCTGGGAATGGGACTGTCCCCAGGAAATGACTAAAGCAGCTCAAAGCAAAAGCTGAGGTGTTTAACCTAAATGTTAGGTTATGTAGGGGAAGTGTAGAGGCCTGTATTCAACACATACACAGTCTTTTGATGTGTAGAGCAGACGGGCTGATTCTAATACCTGCATGCTGAAGGTGGTTGCTGAAAGGGGCAATAAAGTGACTAAATCCATGCTTTTGTAGATTAAGCCCATAAGAATTCCGTCATAGAATTAATACCATCTAATCAGCTTGAGCAATCTGTCAGGTACCTACTGTGCACAAAACAGCAAATGAACTTTAAATCAACTGAAAATCCTATGATTTGTGGATGGAACTATATCGTGACCCTCAGGAAAAAATGCAACCAATTCTGCAGCTTCAGTTTGTTCCTGCATATGGTGAGGGGTTGATAGGACTACAAGGGCTAAATTCAGGGCTTTGATCAAGCAAAGATGGATCTGCTCTCTAGACAGAACTGCACTTGCTTGCCAGAGGTCTGATTCTGACCCAAGATCTTTGTACATCATGTTTATGTTGCCTTTTTAAAAAAAAATTCTTAATTGTACAGTGCTGAAAGATCTTTGAACAAACTTGTTTTATAGAAGTGAATACAAATATATGTGGGGTATGACTGCAGGCTTACAAGCAACAGAAATACCTGAAAAACCCTCTGTTCTTCTATTGATCCAAAGGAGTGCTTGAAACATTACTATGGCAACAATTCTTACCCAGTTGAAGGAGCATGCCATTATCTGTGCATAGGAACAAAAAAGAGGAGGTATTTTTCAGAACTAGTGCCCCCCTCCCCTTGACCACTACAGATGTGCTGACCTTCTGGCACAAGCTCCTGCTGCAGGAGCTTTCAGTGAAAAATGACTTACAGAATTATTTATTGGTCCATGCACAGAGAATAAAGAAATTCTATTGACCAACAGAATCCTGACACAGAAAACAGCAGTGCATGGAACTACTGTTTTCTAAAAGTATCAAACATCTTTCTTACTTCTTTTACAACCTCGGCTACTGGTGTAAATAACAGAGACAGGGCTGCTCTGGCTCACTCTAAATGTTGTCTATGTCATTTGGCTGCACTCAGCCTTTCACAACTACAGCTATTAAGTCAGAAAACTACTGAGCATCTAATATCACCTTGTTCTTACTGACAGTAAGTTTGGGCTCAAGTACAAATCTGCTGGCATCGAGCTCAGGTTAAAGTACAAACCTGCTGGCTTTGTGGTAATGGTGTTATTTGGTCTATTAATTAGCATGTGGACAAATAAATTCAGCAAGAAACTATTTTGCATCCTATGGCTAAATTGAAAGTCCACATTCTATGTGGGCTGAAGGCAAAGTTGACAGTTAATCATATTCCAGATGTTCTGTAGCATTGAAGAAGTTCTGTCTGCTGCTCCTAACTACATCTCTCATCCCCAGCTTCACATATGGGTAATTTTAAGAAGTATGTGACTCTGCCCACTGCTCCTAATTCTGGGGAGGAGAGTGATACTGGCTACAAGTCCAGGCAGACTGTTCTTCCTGTAAATGGCTGAGAAAAATGATTGTGTGGGAGATGGTGCCAAACGAGGAGAGAAAAGGAGCAGCCTGGAAGAAAGCTTCCAAATCTGCACTCCCACTGCAGAAACACTTTATGACTGTCCTGAGGCTGGGGATAGGAACAAGCAGCTGCAAGCTCTTTCCAAGCTGTTTGCTTGCCAGTCTTCTCTCTGGGCAGCCTGTGGAACAACCAGCTGCAAGAGCAACACAAGTAGGTGGAACAGCTCTGCCCACTTGGGAGCTCAGTTCTGTTCCCCAGGGCCACTTCACAGCATAAGCCAAGCAGGTGTTGACTATTGCCATTAGAATTTTTATACCTTTTTTTTTTTTTTAAAAAAAAAAAAAAAAAAAAAAAGCAGAGAGGTAAGAAGTGTCAGGAAAAAAGGAGGCGGAACTGGGCAGAAGACAAGATCGACTGTAGAAAGAGACCAAGACTAACACCAAGAATGGGAAATAAAAACAGGAACAGGAAAGACATTGCTACTAACTAGTAATATTGGAGAGAAAAAATTTACAAAAAGCCATTCACAAGCCATTTACTAGGTCCCAGCCTAAAAAGCTGAGTTCCTACTTGTTCTGTATAAATGGCAAAATCCTATTTCTTCTAAAGGTATATTTAACCCTGCTGTTCCTGGAAATTATTCATCTTTACTTTATGGTAACTCTCTCCTGCATCCCATCACAAACATCAGCAGAATATATGTGTATCTGTGTGTAAATGCCGTTTTATTTAACATATACATGCACATAGACAGGAAAGCATGTAGAAAATGTCTTGATGAAAGTAAAACCATAACACACACTTGGATTTAACCTATTTGATCAATCTTTTTCCATTCTCTAGACACACTGGTTTTATTCAATATTAACTTCTTTTCTCTGTTTCTACGTGATTTTGGATCCTGAAGGTATTGAAATAGGAGCTATTATTAAGGATATAATTATTATTTTGATAACATCATCTTTGACAGCTTCATGAATGAACTTTATTGAATAAATGATGATTCATTACCCATCAAACAGTATTTTCCCACTTATCCAGCTTTCTCTGCCTTCAATATCTGAGAGCCTTCCAAGTATTTTATAAAAGTAGCAACCTTTCTTCTTGTTTTATGGAAGTAGCTTGATCGGGTCAAGGAATTTCCTTCCTTGTTTTCTGTTGCATAGGTGAAATTAGGTACTGGAAACAAAATTTTAAGGAAAGGAAAAATCAAACAGATAAAATACATGAGTAGACTCAAAGGCATGGAAAGTTCTATTCATTTTTAACTTCCATGAAAGCAAATTTCAGACCTGAGGCCCAGCTCTGCACTCACAAGCACTCCCATGTTGACTGTATTTCTGTATCCTGGGGAAATGCAATTGCTGAAGGAAGACAATCACTGAGGAGGAAGTTCTAGCCCAGATATCCTGGGTCATCTGCAAGGGCTTTCTGAACACCAAAGTAGAGCCTATCAACATGGATTCTGTGTAAAATGTGGGAATATTACTTAGAAAAACTGGTTTAGGGTAGCAGGGAAGTTTATTGAAAGCAGGCTCCTATATTCTCTGCTGCTGACCCTGCATCCTGTTGTCTGATGTGCCCATCATATGCAAGAGCCAGTTTCCTGATCATGGGTGCACTTCTTAGGTCTGCACAGGACTCTGGTAGATGGGGGGGTGAAAGGCACTGTGGCAATCCTAGGGTAGAATTTTAAGAAACTGGAGTCAGCTAAGCAAGATTGAATCTGTTGCATATGTGAAATCTGCCTTTTCTGGACTGGAGAAGAACTGAGATTCCTCTGTTGTAACCAAAATGTTACTGTTGTGGACCATCTATAGCAGGCAGTGAGGTCCTTTTGGTGCCACTCAGTTTGCCCCCCATTTTATTCAATGGAACTTGTGCCCCAGCATGAGGGAACAGACCAAGGGGCCACAAGCAGCTCTCACTCTGACTGCCTACATGGATCTACAACCTCATGGTCCCTGGACGTGCCAGCCCACACGGGCATGCAGGCACAGAGGCACAGACCTGCCTGCACACCTGGCCTCATGGATACGCCTGCAGATCCTGTGATCCCCATTCCCACTGAGAGGAGCTTGCATCTCTGGGCTCAGGGGTCTCACAGCTGGGCTGCAGGGAGAGTGGATGTTCTGTCGTGTCGAGCTGCAGTTTGCAGCTGCCCGGTGTCGTGCTTCCTGAGCCAGGCTGAATCACCGCCAGGATGCAGCAATCTCTCCCCGGTGTCATCTGCTGGCAGTGGGAAGGTGTCAGAGTGTATTATTAAGCCATCACAGGGCACTCCTGAAAGGAGAGGCTGGGGAGACAAGGAAAGCTCTGGATGTGGAAAGCTTCAGTCTCATAGCCAAAACAGGGGGGGGCTACTGAGAGTCGTATCCCTGCAAACCCCCCTCTGTCCACCATCAAGCAACAGACTGCATAGTTTGGAGATTGTGTCCTCTCAAGCACAAAGCCAACTGCCCATGGAAAGGTGTTCATCCTGGGAAACACACATCCCCTTCACTGTCACTTGTATTACTGCTTTGAGGCTGGAGTCGGGCTGCTCCCTCTCCCCTCTGCACAATTATTTTCAGGACTCCTTAAGTCCTAAAGCCACAATACTTGGTTTAAAAAAAAAAAAAAAAAAAGTTA
>WEIU01009621.1:250772-273874 GCA_013389925.1 Aegithalos caudatus | reverse complement strand
AAAAAAAAAAAAAAAAAGCCCGGCTCAGGAGTGAGTGAGCTCCCGTCAGTTTCACAGCCACGACTTTGAGTGCTCTCAGTGAACATTTTTAGTAGGATTTCTGTGGGCTTTTAAAGTGTTTATCAAAATACTCTGCACGTATGCTGTGATGTGGCTTGTAATTAAAATGGGGTATAATGGCAAAGATTTCTGTTCTACACAGGTTTTACAAGGCTTCCAAATGTCGAGAGGAATACAGGCTGCCTTTGCTGTGCTGGTACTAATTGCAGCCCCCTGACAGGAATGTAAATGCAGTTTCTTAGCACATTCTTATCACAGCATGTGTGGGATTTACATATATAACTCCTATTAATGCTAATGGAAGCTTATATACATAATTTTTTCTGCATAGGGCTAACACTATATTTTTATCTGAACCTGATGCAACTGGAACCAGACATTTTATATAAGTAGAACTGTAGTTTCTTACTGGAAGCTTTCTTAATATTTTGGTTCAATTAAAATGGATGGAGGAAATGCAAGTGAAGAAAGCAGTGCAAGACTTGTGCCAGTATTGTGATATTGGCATTGGAAGTTCATATCATTTGCATAAAAAGTATTATGTTGTCTTCAATGATCCTATTTCCCTCAAAGTTTCTTTTAGTTGCTTTTAAAATAAATTTCGTTGCATCAAAAATCAGGATTGAGTTTCCCTGATTAACTTGTTAATTTAGAATCAATCTGCTTTTAATGTTTAGATGTGCTTAAAAGTTTATTTGGCGTAATAGTACTTAGAAAATAGAGTATATTTTTTATTTAGAGCTACAGTCAGTTCATCATTAAAAATCTCTGAAAAAAAGAGCCATGCTGCACCCTGTGGTCCTCCTGCAGCCAGGAGCATCCTGAAAGGATATCATGGTTGGTATCTTCAACTATTATTAAAAGTTTGCTTTCTTGGTTAGTAAAGTACTTCAGCTTCCTATTAGTAATACTTCATGGTTTTTGTCTCTTCTTGTTTCTAAAGTTTTTGGGTTTGGGGTTTGGTTTTTTTTTTTGGTTTTTTTTTTTTGTTTGTTTGTTTTTTTTGTTGTTGTTGTTGTTGTTGTTTTTGTGGTTTTTTTTTTAGTTGTGGCAGTGGGTTTTGGGGGGATTTTTTGTTTGTTTGGTTGGTTTTGGGTGGTTTTTTTTTGTTTGTTTGTGGGGGGTTTTGTGTGTGTTTTTTTGTTGTTGTTTCTGTGTTGTTGTTTTTTTTAAATTTGTTTCTGGATGGGAAATGACATCTCCTTTCTGATATGAAGACACCCTGCTGTGGCTACCATCAGCTTGTCACCTCAAAACTGAATTACTGTAATGCCTGTTTTCAGGGTAGACGTTTGGGACATACTGTAATCTGATATGAATTCTCAGAAGTCTATTGTGCTGAGAATTTACATCATCTGAAGCTGTCCTAATCCCCTCTCCCATTTGTATTTTTATGTTTGCTTATTCTGCACATGGAAACAAGAGCATTCCCAATTGTTCCAAGCTGAAAACAGATATTTTAAAACAGGACTGTATTTAGACTGTAGACAGGATCTTTAAGTTCTCCTCCAAATCTCTGCTGCACTGTGGTAGTTGTCACCAGACAAGACAGTTGAAGTCTGTCCCATCAATTTAAAAGAAGCTAAGGAAAACATGATAGAATGTCCATGGTGAAGAGCAGTTTCTAAAGTTGTTATTTTTTTTAGCTAATTAAAAATAGAGTTAGAGGATACACTAGCTGTTTTAAAGGTTATCTCTGTTTTCATAGGATTTTAATCTTAAAACATTTTTCCTTATGCTTTGGCTAAGGCTGGATGTTTTTTCATTCAGCTGGAGAGTTATTGTTTAAGGATTGTTGTGCGTACACCAGAAGACTGGTCTGACAAGCACAGCTTATATGCTGAAGTAAATGTCAAAACCATAGAGACAGAGATAACAGAAGATTAAGATTTTGATGGCTCATTTACAATGTTGTGTAAAAGAGTCCAGAATGCACCGTGCTGCTGTAGAGTAAATCCATTACAATGGAAGAATACAGGTTTTATATTTGTGTATCACTGACTGAAAGAGAAATGAATCCATTCCTTTTAACCTGAGAAATTTAAACTTTGGGATAGTATTTGAAAACTGTAAATGTTACTCAAAGATTTAGTAGTAAGAAGTGATATATAAACTTGCATTGCTGCACAGAAATAATGTTCTGTAAACATAAATCTTGAATATAAAAAACTGAGAAACAGTGAAAGCAAACTTTACAGTGAAAAGTATTTGTTATCAGAAAAAATATTCAGAGTAGGCGGGACTGGCAGTGTAGACTTGTAAAACAGTCATGATTTTCTGTTTGCATTTGGAAGGATTGAAAAGACCTACTGCTTATTTAATTAATAATTTCTAAAGGAGACTCACTAACATAGTTTTTCTATGGAACAGTTATTGTATCTCAGTATGGCTACAAACAGACATTCAAACTCAAATGCATACTATTAGGAATAAATATATAATTCAAATTTGAAATCCATATGGAGATGATGACCTTTTGCTTTTGTGCATTTTGGAACCTCAAAATACCATTAAAAATGGAAGGAACCCAATCACAGTGATTAAAACTGCAATCCCCAATTAAAATACTGTACCTAGTTGACTTACCTTTGTGCTATCTGTGAAAACCTGACCTTGAACAGTGATGGAGGAAAAAATCAAGTGGGAAGACATATGTTAGCCAGAAAGAACAAGGAGACTAGCTAATTGAATATTGTTTAATGAAAACTTTTCTCAAGTCTCTTCAGAGAAACCTGTAATTTGCATAGAACCTAGACACTTCCGAAGGAATTCAGAAGGCTAATTTAACATCATAGACTCTTTTATAAGAAAAATATATTTTTTTCCTTTTAAAGAATCACCTCAAGGTTTAAACATGAATGCTCTTCACACTGGATGTTACAATAAATTTCATAAATGTCTTGTTTTTCTGGTATAGTCAGTGAAAGAAAAAATGTCAGCAAATTTCATATTTTTACTAAAAGTGCGAAAGATTTCAAGGAGTGAATTTACTGTTAATTGGGCATTTCAACCCTTGTAATTGTATTACATATGTAACTTCAGACTTTTTGTTCGGGTCTGAATGCCACTATGTTCACAGAAGTAGGATTTGGAGAATGCAGTTACATGTGGTAAGTAACAAAGCAGATGAATAAAACATATTGTCATTTGGTTTTGGAAATAAGAAAAAAAAGTGCTAACTGAAGCAATTTAGCAGTTGTAATTTGCTTGCCCTCATTCACCTCTCATTGATTTCAATTGCCAATAACTATAATTAACAAAAACAATCAGGCTGATTGTCATTAGGATTTTAGGTCAGATCTGTTGTTTTAATAATTTCACAGCCTGCAAGCTCCTATTTTAAACCAGTTCCCTACGTTTATTGGCACATGAGCTGCCTTCCCCAAAGTAACAATTTTCGCTATTTGTGAACATCTGTGAGATGTTCAGAAGATGAAAGATCTTCTGATGCTTCTCACAGATGTCTTCCCACATACAATATTGCCAAAAAATCGCTTTCCTGCAGTAGCCTGTTCTGTATTCCACATTTACACAATTTATAAATCGTGCAATAGAGAGGAGAGGTATCATTCTGGAGTAGAAAGGGAGAGAGGAAAAATGAGATGAGCCCTAAGGAGACAATTCTGCATTTGGCGTGATGATAGAAACTGCTGTGAGGTGGTAATTATATTACTTAGGAAGCAGTCTTGAATCAGAAATGCTATTTTTTTTCCTAAACAAATTCAGCTTCTCCTAAGACCATGGAAAAAAAGAAAGAGGCAAGTTTTTGTCCCCATCTATCTGATGTTTTCTAGCTTATGCCTTTATATTTTATTCAGTGAGTTTTTCATATTTCCATTGATAGAGCATGCTTAATTTCATCCTAATTCACATCTTAGGACATTATGGGTTTGAGAGATTGTCTTGCTTTGAGACAATTTAAAGGAGAACACTGTGGAATGAGTTGCTTCCCTGGATAGGTTCAACCAATCCCTTTCCACTAATAAGGAATGATTATGAGTAGATGTTAATGAAAAAGTAACAGTTTGCTAACAATTAGAACAGCAATTGTCACAAAATAACAGCAAACAATCACCAGATACAAAACCTTCTAAATCTCATGGACTCCCCAGAACAAAGAGAGACCCAAAATACCGGGGACATTTCCCCCCACTCAATATGGTGCTATGCAGCCAAGCACATGGTTCAAAAGACAAAGAGAAAATTATGTCAGAGATATATTTTACTTCCACATACTTTAATATTTTTCAATTTTCATAATTTCAATTCTGCTTATGTGTTCCATATACTGATATAGTATATGCATCCCCATACTCCTAATAACCTCACTTTTCCAATGCATGCATCTTTTGGATATTAAGAATTTGCTCCTTTTGTCCTTATGTGACCATGTCTCAAGTGTGCTGTGGTTAAAGGGAATTTCTCTAAATTTTGTCTCAGTTTTATCTTTGGTCCCTCAGAGTTGATGATTTGGTTGGTTGACAAGGAAGCCTACAGATGGCGGAAGCAAGGACAGCTAGTTTGGGAAGCATACAGAGATGTTGTCCAGGGTTCAGGTTATGAAAGCTAAAACCCTGATAGAATTAAATCCAGCCAGAGATACCAAAGACAACAAGAAAAACTTCTATAGATTCTTCGATGATAAAAGGAAGACTATTAAAAATGTGGGTCCTCTCCAGAAGGAAAAAGGAGGCCTGATTATGTGGGACATGGAAGAAGCTGTGGTGCTCAACAACCCTTTTGCCTTGGTCTTCACCAGCAAGTGCTCCAGGTGCACAACCCATGTCAGAGAAGGCAAAGTCTTGGACTCTGGGAGTAGACCAGGTTTGAGACCTGAAGGTGTACAAGTCAGTGATGAGATACATCTGTGTGTCCTGAGGGTGGAGGAACTGGCTAAGCCACTGTCCATCATATTTGAGAAGTTGTGAGTCCAGTAAAGTTCCCATTGTTTGGAAAAGTGGAAAAATAATCCCCATTTTTTAAAAGTGAGATCTGGGGATCTTCAGGCCTGTCAGTGTCACCTCAGTGCCCAGCAGGATCATGGAGCAGATTCCCCTGGAAATTATGCTAAGGCACATAGAAAATAAAGAAATGATTCATGGCATTCACTAAAGGAAAATTGTGCTTGACAAATTTGGTGGCTCTATGTGATGCGGTTACATCAGTGGTAAAAAGGAAAGAGTAACGTCATCTGATGTCATCTACTTGGACTTGTGACACTGTCCCACATGACATTCTTGTCTCTAAATTGGATTTGATGTATGGGTCACTCAGTGGATAAGGAATTTGCTGGATAGTCATTCTCAAAGATCTGCTATCAATAGTTCAATGCCCAAGTTGACACCAGTGATGAGTGGCCTTCCTTGGGAGTCAGTGTAGGGATGGGTGCCCTGACATCTTTCTCAGTGACATGGACAGTGGGACTGAGCACACCCATAGGAAGTTTGTCAATGACACCAAGCTACAAGGAGCAGTCAACTCACTGGAGGGAAGGGATGTTATCCAGAGGGACCTGGACAGGCTTCAAATGTGAGTCTGTGAGAGCATCATGAAGTTCAACAAGGCCAAGTGCAAGGGCCTGCATCTGGGTCAGGGCAATCCCAAACACAAACACAGACTGGATGGAGAATGGATTGAGAGCAGCCCTGAGAATGGATTGAGAGCAGCCCTGAGGAGAAGGATTTGGGGGTGCTGTGAAAGCCAGCCATGTCTTGGTTTGAACCAAAGGGAGTGTGACCAGCAGATTGAGGGAGGAGATTCTGCCCCTCTGCTCTGCTCTGGTGAGACCCCACCCAGAGTACTGCATCCAGCTCTGGGGCCCCAGCACCAGAAGGACATGGACCTGCTGGAGCAAGTCCAGAGGAGGACCACAAAGATGATCAGAGGGCTGAAGAACCTCTCCTATGAAAAACAGGCTGAGAGAACTGGGGTTGTTCAGCCTGGAGAAGAGAAGGCTTCTGGGGAGACCTAATAGCACTTTCCAGTACTTAAGGAGGGGCCTACAAGAAAGCTGGAGAGGAACTTTTTACAAGGGCATGTAGTGATAGGACAAAGGGGCAGATTTATATAAGATATTAAGAAGACATTCTTGACTGTGAGAGTGGTGAGGCACTAGAAATTGTTGCCCAGGGAAGTGGATACCCCATTTCTGCACAGACTGAATCAGGCTTTGGGCAACATGGTCTGTGTGGAAAGTGTACCTGCCCATGGCAGAGGGATTGGATCTAGATGATCTTTAAGGTCACTTCCAACCTAAACCATTCTGTGATTCTATGCTTGTCTTTTGAAAGGCTGAAAGGTAACTTCTTTGTTCTTCCAGTAAGACTGTGAACTATTTTTCTCCTTCACAGTCCTTCTTATTCCCTAGATTCATCTATCTAGCCCTTTATATTTCTTGATTTCTGAACTGACTCAATTTTCTCAATTTTTCACAATAATGCTGAAGCTCAAATCCATTGTTTCTTTAGTCATAATCCAGGTTTACAGAGGCATTAATGCATAATTAAAGCATATATTAATGGTGTCTAGTCACAGTTTCCTTTTGTCTTAGGGTCTTTGTGATCTAATTGTTTTGTGCCCTCTTACCCTAGATTTCTCTCAGAACTGCTGTTTTGGTATTGCAAATTATTCACTTCTTTGTGGGTTGTGCCTCTTACAGTCTGTTAACTTACATTTCTATAGGGTGAATTTAATTTAGGAAATTTATTTTAATGCAGTGTAGCCACTTTTCTTTTAGGTTAGATTGTATGACTTGTTGAAGTTGAGACTTCATTTGTTAGAGCATCTAAGTTGTTTATTTCCTCAGTGTTGGCAGCAGCTAAGAAGAGGTGGGGGAATGAAACATAGGAATGAAATAAAAAGCTGTCCAAAAGGAAGAGGGAGAGAGAAGTACCAAAAGAACTTGCAGATCTAATTTAAAGGGTTTTTTTCATCAACATTTTGAGTGTGATGTACTCTCAAATTTTAATATTCCTGTGGATAAGACATGGTGAAATTTCTTTCTGGTGAGTGTGACTGCAGTTAGCCCAGCACCCAGATTTTATCAAGCCAGACTTTTCTCTTTTCATAGATTTCCCGTCTTTTTCTTAGCAAGAGCAACCCACATGGCACTGAAGAAAGAGGAATGCCTTTAATAAAGGTGTCGGTTCACTGCCATCTATACCTCTGTCTCTGCATCTATGAGACATTCTCTGGAACAGAAAATGATTCTCATCCTGTGTCATTTTCAGTAAGTGGTGGTGTTGCCCTCTGTCACTTGAAGTTCTGTATCACATGATTTGCATGGCACTTCTGAAACATTCTGAAATCCATTTATTTATATAATGCACATTTAAGGAAGGCAGATGTATCATAAGTGAAATATTCAAACCAATTTCCTATCTATTATTCCACTGCAAAAGGGGTTTAACTCTCCTTTTTCCATGTCTATTAGTAAGCAAAACACTTCTGGAAAAATGACAAAACCTTCAGTGTTTACTGGGCCTAATCATATTATTCCTGCCTCCCCCACAAGCTGTGTCATTCCAATGAACTGTGTACACACTGTTTGGCAAAAACAGTTATAGCACTTGTTTTGAATATATGTGTAATTGTTAAAATGAGGATATTCCCATTGAAATCCTGATAGTGAGAGTGAACACTTTCTTGCTTCCTTGAATGTTTTGCATTAGTTTTTTTTTAGCTTCATACTCATGTCATAGATTACCTCCAGTTGTCTTCAGTAAGACCCTCCATGTAGTAGGGGTGGTCAACACTTGATTTTGCTTGTTTCTCATAAAAAAACTTTATATTACCAAATAGCACCAGCTATTATAGCACCAGCCTCTGTGCTCTGAGAGGCTTCATTTTGGAGGCTGTTGATGGCATTCCGGTATCATGCACTCTTGGTCACTGTTGGTAACTTCAGATTCCCCAGTTCAAGCGCCTTCAGGATTTTAGTGCCTTTGGTTTCTGTTGACCTTGGTGGGAGTTGAAGATACTCAGACAGTCACAAGAGTGGAGGCAGACTGAGTTGGCAGTCTGTACAGTATTCTCTCTGCCATCTGATTTGAGCATTTAAAGGCCAGGAGCCTGAATGCTTTGATATTTAATGTGAATGAACTGTTTTGCAGAACATATATTAGTTTCTTTTAAGTGTTTATGCTGTAAGAAAAGTTTTGAATTAATTTTCAGTTCCATTTCTGATGCATGATGATTCAAAGAATCTCTCTCTCTAGGGTGCAGAGTCTGACAGAAGTGAATGCTGTATCTTAGACAGCAGTATAGGATAGCTTTAGCAGGCAGTCTGAAGTCTGTTTTTCCTGGTGTTTGGTAGAAACAACATATTAATATCCAGGATAAAGAAAGAGAAAGCAAAAACAGAATATGAAGGAAATTAAGAAAGATTTTTCTTATCCCCTCAAGAGGATTGGCCTTTGAGAAGTTCTGTTAACTAGTGGATGCCCTGGGACTGAAGGAAAGCTAAAACTCCCTATGGAGGAATGCTGCGGGCCAGGTGACAGTGGATGTAAGTGAAACACTGTGATACAGTAATGGAGATCATGTAAATTTATTTAAAGGAAACATTCTCTCTTTCACCCTTTAATTATCCTGTTAAACAATCCAGTAATGTTTTAGATCTTCTTTCTGTAGTGATATGTTCTTCATTTCAAATCCCTGTAAAATACTGGTTTTCTGCTAGACACTACATTCTAGGCATTAGACAAAGCAAAGTGTATTTTAAGTAATTTTAAGGGAAAGAATAATTTCCAAGTAACATTCTGTGGTTTGAAGGATTATGAACTTTATGATCTATACAGAGATGTTTCATATAGTTGATGATATACCTATTCAAGTTTCCTGGCTGAAGGTGTCTCGTACTTTTATACCTCCTGCATATTGATTTAAATATGTTTGGAAGAGGTTAATTCCAAACAAGGTCAGTAATTAAATTACACTTTGTGCAGAAAAAATTGATATGGCATGTATTTACCACATTCTCCTTATGAATTGTGCAGACTTCTGGGCAGATTGTGTCCTTTGCTGTCGTAATGTAATTAAGTCTTGATTTCTCACTGGTGAGTTGGTAATACAAGGGCTCACATGACTTTGCTCCATTATGCAGCTTCAATTTCCTGCTTATGTGAGGGAAACAATTATCTTAGAGAGTAATGTTTACTGTTATTTCAGAAGAATGGGGCATAGTGCCTGATGAACATATGTGCAGCGAGTCACAACCATATTGCCCTTCCTAATTGTTCAAGTAGGAGATGAAGAGATGGAAGAAATTTTCCCAGCGGCCAAAAGGTCATGACCAGTTGGAAGCTGTTGGAGTACAATAAGCATATTTCTGTGCATCTGACATAATAAAACTTGTCTTTGCAGCTCTATTAAAAAGAAAAACAACCTTTTTTCTTTTTCTTTTCTATATGGCCATAAAGCAGACATTCCTCTCAATGGTTTGGTTATTATGGAATTTTGCAGTGATACCCATTCAGACTCTTTCCAGTGTGAAACCAAGAAAATGGAAATGTTGTTGCCTCTGTAAAATACACAGTCTGCACATCAACTGGTAAGCTCATAGAGACACTTGCAGAGCTGTAGTGATATGGCCTTGTGTTTTTTATGTAGTACTCAATCTTTGTAAGACTGCATGTCAGTGGTACTTTATAGGCAGGAGCTGTGTGCTGTGATAATGGCAGTCATGAAATGCAGTCCAGTAAAAGAGACATATAACAGGGAAAGACAGAATAGAGATGAAGACATTCCTAGTGGTAGGAATGACTCTTTTCTTTAGTCTTTGTAAAAATTCAAGCTAAAATGAAGAGGGTTTTCTATTACCTGCTTGATTTTTACTGCACCAAGTTTGGTTAGGATAGATTTCTTTTTGTCTCACTGAGTCTGGTAGCACCAGCAGCACTGGTTCTGCAATTGTCTCTTTTACACCTCAATACGGAAGCAGAAAAACAAACTTTTGAGATTTTCTCTTAGTGGCCATCTGGAATTTGCTTATGCACAATAGATATATTGAAGTTTAACACTAAAAAAGAATACATCATAAAAGAGATCAGTGGTACTATTCTCAGCTCATATGCTAGTAGGATTTTGCTGACTTCATGATGAAGGTAGCAGTGTGCTGATTTTCTCAAAACAGGAGAACAGCCACACAGAAATCTTTCCTAATCAGAGAAAGCATGAAAAATGCTTTGTTCATCAAATTCCTTTTTTTTTTTTTTCCCTGAATAATGTAAATTGAGGTCTTGTTCAAAATTATGGCAGACTAGAAAGAAAGAAATCCTTTGAGATACCCCTCCCCATCTTTCGTTCCTCTGTGTTGTTTACTAGGTAAAACTGGCCTGGGTATCCTGCCTTATTTCCTGTACCTTCAGTAAAACAGCCTATTTCTGGTACCTCTGTGGTCGCTGTTTTTGCCTCTGTACAGTAGCACAAAATTTGTTCATTCATTTTCTAAATCCATATGGCAATCACAAACTGCCCAAAGCCTCCCCCCTCCTCTCCCCTGCTTCTCCTACTATTTAGCCTCTACATGCCTTTTTGTGTAGTGGAAGCTTCTTTTTTTGAGACCTGAATAAGCAGAGCACTTAATCTGTTTTAGGTTTAAGCATGAAAATTTTTTATTTGACTTGAGTCAGTGAGTCATCAATAGGACGACTCACTCACTTGTGTTTAAGCTGTGACTGAGTAGACTTGGTGAAAAGTGGTGAGATGAAACCACCCAATAGACCCATTGAGAAATTTTCACAAGGACTGAGATTTATTGACATAGAAAATATTTATAATTATACAGGAATCTGAGGAAGACAAGCTCTAAGGTATATTAAGTAGATTAGAAAGAACAGATTGTCCTGCTTAGTGCCAGGTCAGTATCCTTTGGCTTTGTACAGAGATGCCCAAATGAGTTTCTGGGCTTTGCTTCCCCAGAGTGACATTGTTTGGGCTTTAAAAATTAGTAACTCTTAATTATGTATACAGAAGGAGTTATCACCTGAAGGACTTCTAGTTTTTCTCTCTGTGGATGATCAGTAGTCTAGCCAGATCAGAAGATTGTATTTACTTTTCCAACAGGGTCAGGAGGAAAAGAGAAAGATCATTCTGACATTAGTGGATGCAACAGGATTCCTTGTGTTTTGGTGTAGTTCTGTATAGCTACTCCCTTGTATTTTGCAGAATTGCTTTGTTCTCTGGAAGCATTATTTTCTGTGTTGTTCAGACTGGAAAGGGGTAGTGTTTCTGTCCATGGTACAATGCTGCCTTTCCCAGTTCCTCATTAGAAGTCTTTTTGAAATGGGGGTTGGGGAATTTGAGACAAGTTTATCACACCTATCAAGCAAAATCATTTCTATACCCATTGCAGAAAATCTAAGTCTTTCTGTCAAGATACCATATTTTCCTTCACCATTTGCCTATCTAGTCTATGAGTTGAAATGGAAAGGCATGATCATAAAAATTAGTATCAGAGAAAAGAACAAAAATCTCCTCTTTCAGGTAATTTAAAGGACTGAAATGGATCATTTCCAGCATCCAAAACTGGCAGACTAGATAGTTCTAATCAGGACAAACAAGCTGGGCCAGTGAGGGAGGCTGACCTTGTCTGGGTCAGTCAGAGCTAACTTGATCTGGGTCCAGCATGGGCAGCCCCTGACCCTCTTCCCAGGAGCAGCCCCACAGCCTCCCTGCCTGAACCCTGGCAACTGGTAAAACACTGTCTGTGAGGAGGGGGGCTCAAAGATTTTGGGAGATGTCTTTCAACCAGCCAAATGGACAAATCAGTTTTAGTCAGGAAAAGAATTGGTACTCTCCTGATTTTTTTTAATCAAATTGAAGCAATTCTGAACATCTCTCTGTCTTGCTCAAGTCAATAAGCTTGTGTGTTCTGTCTCTCTTATCACCTAGATATCTCCTTTCACTATTCCACAGAGTTACATTTCTTCATGCCAGAGCTACAGGATGGAGCAGGAAGTGGAAATATGCTTGCTCTGCAGCTGGCCTTTGTTCCTGACTCTTTCCTAGAGAGAGAGAGAGAGAGAGAGAGTGTCCTTAAGTTTTCAACAAAGCTAAAAATCATCAATGCAGCTGATAAAGGGTGAATGTGTTTGCTTCTGTCTCACCCTTAACCCTTTTACTGGGCTCTGATGTTTTGCCACCTGAGCAGCAGTGGCCAGATTTAGCAAGACCATCTGCAAACCTAGCCCCAAAGCCAACACTTGAAAATATATAGTGTGACACTTTGTGCTTCGGGTTTTAATGCGTGGGAAGGAGATAGGGAAGAGATATTGCAAAAGGTCATGTAAAACCTCACAGGAATTTGTGTGGATTTTCCATGTGTTGAAACTCTGTATGAGTAAATTTTAAATCAATGCATGAAAAACTTTCATGTGTCCTTTATCTATGATCACTGTGCTCCTTGGCGACCTTTGGATAAAAAGACATAATGACCTTTTTGCATGACTGAGTGGTCTTTAATAATTTGTCCCTCCTGTTTTCAGAGCTGCTCAGACCTAAGGTTTCTCTTGCCTTTTATAGCAAGAGAAACATTACAGAAAAAGAAAAATTATCTTAATCAAAAATTATTGGGATCCCTGTGAGGAAAACTGATTTTTTAGTGACTGACATTTCTATATGTCCTTCTTACTAAATCACTACCCTGAAACACTGAAGGGTGTTCCACACTCCTGCCTGTAGTGTTGTTCAATATTTTTCAAAGACTTCAGGGCTGGAAGGTGGTTTGTTCCTATTTGTTAATAATAGTCCAGTGAGGAGGGAGGACTCTGCAAGTGAAGAATGCAAGAGCAAAGAACAAACCTCATTAGCATGCTGCAGGAAGCGTGTCAGCCTACTGAGATCCCAGCTGTGCTCCAAGCTCCACACTTCTCATGAGTGAGAGAGCAAACTGTGGTGTGTGTCCAGTGGGACTTCTGTGGAGAAGATGGAGGCAATAGCATTGCTGTGTCTCAGAGGCCATTGTAGCCCCCAGCTCTTTTGAGTCCCTTTTCTGCTGCTGACCTCAGAGCCCAAGCTTCCTTCAGACAAAAAAGGCACATCTCTCTAACTGGCTACTGTACAAATATGTGATCAGCAAAACTATGTTTGTCCTTGCATTTGCACAGAAATTAAATAGGGAATCCCGGTGCTCAAGATTACCAGCCTGGATCTCCTCTGTGTGTATGTAATCCTATTCTCCCATTAGCTTATCTCCATCAATTAAAAAAAAAAAAAAAAAAAAAAAAAAAAAAAAAAAGAAAAAGATATATAGCCATAGAAAAAACTTATGGATAATCTAGAAGAGAAGCAGAAAAGCTACACATCATCATTATATTAAGATTAAAAACCCAACAGTCCGAGCAGGCAAAATCTTGTGCCTCTCTGCCAAAGTGATGCATATTTTCTGGATCTGAAAACTGGTGGAGAGACTTCCTGTTGTCTGCTGGATAACATTATAAACATTTGGTTGGGCATCTCCTTGTAGATGGGGCACTACTGTGCAGTCCATGACATAATCTAGGAGCAATTTCATCTCAGTGAAAAACTTGAGGGAGAGGAGGATGAAGAGGAATTGCATTTCATTTAAAGGCATTCCATTTTTAGCAAGTATGAATATAAGTAATCAACAGGTAAAGTTAATATGATAGGTTTTGGGCAGAGTTGGAGCCAATCTGCTTGAAACTCTCAGATATGTTGGCAATCTCTTTTATTTGTAGAACCTTAGAAAATTTCTTGTGGAGTGCATACAGTTTTAGTGTGGGGTTTTTTTTGCAACATAATTGTGTAATATATAGAATAGTGTTTTTTCATCATTCTTTACAGTAAAGTAGTACACAGATCTGTAGTGGGCAGTAGGCTTCAAGTTGAAAGTCATTGAATGAGACTTTGTGTGTTTCAATAAAAGACTCATTCTTTCTACTTTTACTAAGCTAAGTATAGGGGTTTTTTTTAAAGTTGGTGTAAATACATCTTTGTAATCTTACCTGTAAGCTGAAGGTGTTTGAAGGAAAGGCTGTGTCAAAATCTCACTGGCTAATGGGGGTGTTGCCTGGACCTCAGGACTGCAGTCAGGGGCTTAAAAGTATATCTGATGTGAGTTTGTCTTAGCTCATTGTGAACCAGCCAACTGGGAAGCAGCTTTTGTCTGCTTCCTGCTTGTTTGTTTGGAAGGCATCCTTTTGTATTATCAGTCTGTCTCTTAGGTAGTTCTCGTTCTTGATTATTGGAAGATTAGTTGTGAACAACAAAACTTGCTTTCCTCTTGGTCAGGCTTCCATTACAGCCTATAAATAGAAGTGTTCTTAGAGTTCCAAAGTCACATCTAGCCAAGGGGATAATAAATTGCATTAATGAAATTGCAAAAATCAAAGATAATTTTTCTTCATGTCCATTAATAAAATGTTCACAACTGCACCTAATTCTTAAAAGACACATTCCAGATAATGAAATTAATTAGTCTAAAAGCAGGTAACTACATCATATGAAAGTCCCAATATTCAGGCTTACTATATAGGTTATTCTCAGCCAGTTCACCATTCTTACCTGTCTATGCAGAAAAATCAGAAGAATCTTAACCAGACTATGTTTAAGAATATCTGAATATCTGCATATCTGAAAATTCTGTGATGTTGGAGAATGAAACTCAAATGATGTGATGGAAGAGTTGCTTAGATTGATGACAGTAGCACAGCATCTCACATAGAAGTAGAAATGAAGCATAAATAGAAACGGTTTTCCAGCAGTCATTATGCTATTCAGATTTTGTACCAGGATGAACATGAGTTTTGCATACCAGTCAGCAACAAAAGGTTATAATTTTAGAATCTATATAAGGAAAAATGAAAGAGAAATTAGGGTTGGCTTGTGTAAAACTGTCAAAGCTGGAGAGATCTAGGAAAATGCCTGACAATTCCTTGATTTGTTTGAATGGTGCTGAAGAAATAAGGTCAGTTAAATTTCAGAACAAGGAGACTGCTTTTGGATTGCAGGCATTTCTTTATTCATGGTCAAAAAGCAGATGGGGGAAGTTGATTGATTATCTTCAGCATTTTCCACTCTTCCTGGGTTGTTAGATATGTCTTCTAACTGGCAAGTATGGTCTTAGAGAAACAGCCAAAGTAATGGCTCTGTTTCCTTAAGTGAATGGTTGAAGAGGCTGCAACATTATAAAATGTACTCTTACTTAATATCCTTGTTAGGGCTTCCACTTCTCAGACTCATGCAGCTGCTCCTCACTACAATGTTTCTGGGCCGTGCAAAGCAACTCCTTTCCATGCCTAGTGGTGATTTGCTTTAGATAAAGGCTTTGCAGACCTTGATAGAGACAGGGAACTTAAAAGCAGCACTTGAGCCCTTGAATTCAGTCTTTTGTTGGCATGCTCTCTTTTGTCTTCATTATTATTAGAATCATTGCAGCAACTGCCATTGTTAAAATTCTTCTGCAGCAGGGTAATCCCTTGGTGCCTCAGCCCTGGGTGACAGAGCACCTGGTACCAGGCACAAAATGAGCAAATCAGCCTGACTCAAGTGGCAGACAACTTCTGGTAATTCTTCTGTATCATTCATGTATCTTACATTGACACACCTTGAAATCTTGCATTAAAGCATTGCTTGAAACAAAAATGTTATATTTGTCATTCTTAATATGTACCAAACAGATATTTTCTGCCCCTCTTTAGGAACTGAAGTTCTTTGTGTTTCAGAGCTGTTAAAGTGACATTTCCCACTCCATATGAGTTGATCTCTTTCTTTGCATCTTCCTTCACTAGATACACCTTCCCAATAAAAAAATTACAATTTTAACTTTTACTGATACAGTAAAGGCTGTGAAAGATGTCAGTAAATAAGCCCTGCTCCTTTTTAGGCCTGTTCATCAGATTAGATGTTCAATTTATCTGAAAATTTGGACATGATAATGATTGTGTATTTCTTTTGTTNAAAAAAAAAAAAAAAAAAAAAAAAAAAAAAAAAAAAGCAAGAAGAATAGAATCAGGGCTATCAAGAAGAACCAGAATAAGTGTCATTCTGGTCTTCTTCCTGGTAACTGGAATAATTGTGACTGTTGGTGTGATCTTTGCTATGATCATGGTCATTCTTCTCTGGTAGCTGGAGAGTATGCAATGTGATTTATGTCTTATTTGATCAAAATGTGCTTTTACTGTTGACAGACATGACCTAAAATGAGCTATTTAACTTCCTCTGTATTTTAATATTTTTCTTGCCACTAGAGAAAACACAAAGAAACTTTTAGGGATCCAGGAAAAGTACTTTGCAAAGATGTTACAGTGATGGTGGATGGGAAGAGAATGACTCAGAGCAATTTATATAAACCTACTTAAAATATGTTATTGTTTAATTATTTTTTCCATTTCAGAGCTGTTGTAAATCTACTTGAAAATAAAAATCTGAGCAAGACAATCAAGAAACTGGCCAAGAAAAGATCACTGTGTAACATGGAAGAAATACTCTCCTTCCCAAGAGGAAAACTTTGAAGATGACAGAGTCTTCACCTGAAGCTAAAGTGTTCTCACCATTTGCATTAGCCATAATACAAGAAATGTGAGAGCAGAAAGTACGCAAGTCCTTCCAGGACCTGCAAAATTAATAGAATTAGAAAAAAAAAAAAAGAAATTACACAGAAATATGATATAAAGAAGTTTAAAATATGTTTAAAATAATGGTTTTAAGAAGTAATTTTTACAGTCTATTCACTGTCTTGGACTGCTGGACTCTCAATGAAATGGGTAAAAATGCTTGTACGTTAAGGTGAGCATTATTCCCCATGTAGTTTAAAAGTCTGAGCACCTCTAAACTCTAGAACCAAAGGCAGATTTTAGTGACGATATTGAAAATTATATATTTAACCTCTCCAAATTTTGTGAAACTGTTAATCCAGATAAGATGAAGCTAAGCATATAGTCTAGGCAGAGACTACAAGTGCTCCTTATCTCCTCAATGGTCTTCAGGCACAACACCTATTATGTAATGACTATGATTCATTTTCTTCTTGACATATGGAAGGATGTGTCCCTAATAATAGGGAACACCATTAGAAGTTTCTTCATAAGTTTCATTAATTTGCCGTCTGCACGTTTGCACATGTAACCACTTTTGTCATCAAGAAGACTAAAGTATGTGAACAGAAAAATAAACCCATAGGGACAGACCAAGGATTAATTTAATTAATAAATCTCTGTGATAAACATCAGTGGACAAAGCCAGGATGCCTAGAAAGAGTATAAGAACAAGAGAAGGCTGTATGTTTTCCATGTGTTCTTCCAGCTTGTGGGCATTTGGAAGTTTTCTAAACCAGATACAACTTCTAAGCAGCAGCAATCTTGAATGGATTTCTCTTCCATGGGTTTGTTCAGTGTACCTTTGCACCTGTGTAAGCTTCAGTCACCTGAAACATCCTACAGCAAGGAGATCCACAGCCCAACCACATCTTTTGTCCCAGCTGAACCAACTTCCTGCTGGCTTCATTTGTCCCACCTTCCTTCTCGAAAAGACAGTGAGATATCAATCCACACTCTTGTCCCCCTGAAAGGGACCACTAAGTTGTTCCCTGATTATTCTCTTTCTTTATGGACTGAAAAGTGCAAGACCACACAGTGATTCTCCATCCTGAAACCTTACCATACCTCCAACCATCCTTCTCTAGCCCTCTTCTATTACATGAATATTTTGTTTATGAAGGTGCTTTGTGTAAACAAAGATTGATGCAAATTAAAAAAGCTGAGCTGGTGAAATGTTGAAAAATGTACTATGGACTGAATAAAATGTTTAACAGATTTTATGATTGAGATTTTCTCTTGAGTCCAGTAGAAGCTCTGAAAAGAGGCCAAATACTGAGCACTCTAGGGTAGAGAATGCTTCTCAGTAAAGAACATTGCAACAAAATTGCAAAAGCATAGATTGGAGGTAGTAACTCATCCTCTCAAAAAATTCCCCTTCTCTTCAGATCCTCTGTTGCTGCAGATGTTCTAACTACGCCATCTGCACATCCTTTAAAAAGCATTATCATACTTTTCAGAGATACATAATTTTGTTTGCTGTTTCATGAAAAGATCATTTACATTTTTGCAAAAAAAACATCATATTCAAAAATGATGTGCACTTAATTCTATAAAAATCATTTTTTAGAAAGGAAATGATATTTTTGGTAACACTATTATTAGCGATGTCATTTTATATCATTTGCTGGACAAACTTGAAAGAGACATTAAGAAGAAAATACAGAGAGGAGGAAAAAGCAGACAATAACAATTCTGCAGTTTGCAAAACTAGCTTACAGATTCAAGGTGAGTTTTTGATCCCCTGCAATCAGAGAAACTGTATTGTGGTGAGTCTGGGACTAGATTTTGAATGCTAGTCTTAAAAACATAGCAAAATCAGGTCTCACTATTTGGGAAAATGTTTCCACTGAATGCATCTTGACTATGAAACCCTGCCATCAGTTCTGCAATTGACTTTTGAACTGCTCTTCTTATGTTGTAATTAGGGCGTAGCATAGCTGAGGGAGAAAGAGATGGAATTAGAATATTCTTTTCCATATTGAAGCAAGTATATAGTATTATATAACCATTTTCTATCTTAATAACATTTTGAAAGAACCTCCAGCCTTATTTGGGTTGATATTTTGAGGATTTTAAATTTCCATGGTCTACCAGAAAATCTGGGAAAAAGTAATACATACTTTAGCAGAGTAGTTCAAGAAATTAAATTCATACCAGCTGAACTCATCCTTACCAGTTAGTGTGGGGAACTTTGAGTAGATCAAGGAGGTTTTGTTCTTTATTGGCTGTATCTTCATGATCTCAGGAGTCCACAAGGGTTTCTGGCCATTGCAGGTCAGGCAGCCTCCCCACTGTGCTCTGTAAAGTGTGTTCTTTACAGTGCTTTTGGAGCTCATAGGGAAAATCCATTTACCCTGATTCAAACGCCTTCCTCCAGCACACCTTGCAGGGCCATCAAGCTCAGATCATCTGCCAGGAGACCTTTTCACCTGTTTTTTCTCTACAGAGGATACCCAGTACCTCCTCCCACTACACCAGATGCTGGGCCCAGGATACAGAGATCAGACTGAAGGTAAAAATTGTATCATGATTAAATTTAAACTTGCACTTACATTCCTATCTGAATTAGGATGTCCTCATACATATGTCAAAGTGATTTTCCAAATCAGGGGCAAAACCACTGTGTCATCCCTTGATTTAATTTTCTTTGCATTGTCTAATACTGCAGTATAATCTTGTGGGTTTTGTTGTAATTTAACAGTATTTTAACCAGTTACCCATTGTCCTTTCATCTTCCCTTTCTTATTCCTATTAAAGAAAAATTATTTTGGAATGCATGTCTTGTCTGTATGTGACCTATCATCTGTCTCAGGAGGTTTAGGATGCATTTGTATAGTTATTTAAGTCTAGATGCATGTGCGGTTCAATTTATGTATGGTCTAATAGTATATATTACAGAAATGAATCCCTTTTTTTTCTTTAACACTTTTACTGTCTCTTTTTGGAAATGAAACTTTTATGATGAATTTCAAAGATTTTAATATATTTTTGATAATGCCATTTAGTCAAGCAGCCTTTACAAAATAATCAGTACTTAGGTTTTTTCTTTGTTGTTATGCATAGAGGAGAGAGATTGATAGAAGAAATATGGTAATTTTTTAACCTGATGTTTTATAAAGTAAAATAAAGAATTGCTAGTTGAAAACCTGATTCAGTGCTCCATGACCAGTGGCAAAATTTCAGCATTGTGCAGCTATTACAGAGAGAAAATAAGAAAAGAATTTGATTTATGATTTTATGAATCAGAAAGGTACAGCTAACTATTAAGCCAAATGTACAGCATTTTGTATGGGTTTTGAAAATAGACCTCTGCATTTTTCAGTTGTTTTTCTGTAAAGTATGGAGATAGATCTTTCAGGAGCTCAGCATTCAGCTCCTGCTTCATTATAAGAGTCTTGTTGTAGTAGGTCAGTATTGTTCACTTATAATTTACTATTTTTTTTTTTACTTAGCTGTACAGAAAAACCTTTGACTTACAACTAGGTCAGGGCACTTAGAATGGAAAAGTCATTATGGTGCATTTTCAGAACACCGCTACTTTAGCAGGAATTTGTGTGTTTGTGGGCCATGAAAAGTCAGCTAGAGAAAAAGTTTGCATGTCTGAAGCAATTAAACCTCACATCCAGCATAGCCATGTATGGGTAATTGGGTATTTAAAATTATTTAACTTTGTTGTCTTTTGTGCTCTATCCTCGTGTTCTTATAATCAGAAAGTTGCTGGGTGAAATGGGAAGAATTGAGCCAATTAAGTCTTCATTTGGGATGGTAAGCCCTTTCCCAAAGAAACAGTTTTGTAGTATATGTTCCTACAGAGTCTTCTGGGACTTTGCACTTACATTATTAAAGGTATTACATATTGTCACAACATTAGAATCAAATAATAATGTGAAACTGTCATGCAGATGAAATTGTTACTATTTGGGAACAAAATTACACCTGGAATTATGTCAAATTATGAATTAAGATTCCTTCATAATTGCAATGACCCAAATTTTTGCTACGATAACTGCCAAATTTTTAGCATTTAAAGCAGAATTTTTCCTTAGTGAATATGTGAACTTCAAGATACTCTTTCTTTCTGAGTATACAGAAAGTGCAGTCAAATTTGGTTCTTTGTTGGTTGTTTTGTTCTGATTTTTATTGAGGAGCCACTCAGTGGAAAAAAAGCTGCTAATCCCACCCTGACCATTTCTCTTGCATTCTTAGTCTCTGATTCCATCCCAGTTTCCCCCTGTCCCATCATACTTTTCCACCAACACAGTTCTACCTTCATGCTGGTAAGACTAAGATTAAACAGGGAAAAAATGACACAGTGATTTGGAGATGATGGAAGAGAAGCAGGAAAGAGCAAGGAGAGTGAAACAGGCTGGATGAATATTTTGAGAGGGGCTGGTGAGAGGAGGGTGGTGGGATGGAAGGGAACTGGCAAGGGAGCAGAGACTGGGAGTACTAAAGAAGGGGTTATGGAAGAATATAGACTGAGAAGAATAAAGAAACTAAGAAGCATCTTGAGCTTAGTGAGACAAAGAAACCATGATTAGAAACCAAATGGGAAGAGGAAGGAGGAGCAGATACTGTGAAAAGAGAGATGCCTGTGAGCAGGATCTTCACTGAGGAGAAGAACTGGAAGGACAGAAAGCAAGACAGGAATTGTGAGTAGCACAGGGCAATAGGCTGGGATTGTGACAGCTTGGCAAGCAGAGAGAGAGATCAAGGAGGGAGCCAAACATGCTGAATATGAAGATGGAGAGAATGAAGGCAGCATGAAGATACTGAAAATGAGGAAACAACCTTGGTTGCTGGGATGGAAGAGTTGAGGGACTGGAGTGATGAAGAAAACCTGGAGGGAAAACGTAGAGCTAAAGGGATAAGAAAACAGAAACTGGGGTGAGAAACCTAATGAATGGAGGCTGGAAGTCACTGGCAAGAATGGACTCAAAGAATGAGCACAAGAGATGTAAGGCTACAGAAAGAACAGTTTTTGAAGGGACAAGTAGAAGAGGTCAGAACAGAGAATTTGTTTGGTGGTACCTGTGAATAGTCTCCTTGAACACTCTTCTGCCATGAATCTGGATTAGGAACATTTTTTCTGACCTTCTCCTCTATTGCTACCAAGCATCCAGAAAAGCTGTTAGCAAACTATGTGTATTGGCTCCTGCATTTACAGTTAGTTTGAAGGGTGAATATTTCCCTGCATTAGCTCAAGTATCCAGAGCCCCATTCTGCAGCTGCAAGTCCCAACCTTGTGTATGGATTTTGTTGTTATGAGTATGGTGATGGAAGAACATGTGAATTGAAGATGGAATTGAACATCTGAATTCCAGGAAGAACCTAGAAGAACATCTGAATTCTTGGTATGGAGTTTAGGAGATTACAGAAAACTTGAAAGGAATTGTAAGTTTGAGTGTTAAGAAACATGTGTATGTGGGCTATATGGCACTGGCCCAGACACTGTCTCTGGTGTGCACTTGAATACAAAATAGCGTGCAGGCTTGTTCCCTCACCACACTCACACAGAAGGGAGTACAGGACCAGCCAAAGCTGTCAGGATAAGCAGCACTGGTTAGGCAAACCTGGAAATCCAAAAAGCAAGGCTTCACCCCTTTTCTTGAGTTAAATTTGGCTGTAGAATGAGATGCGCCTAAGACTTCATCTAAACTGAAAAAGGAGAAAGAAAGGCCACCAAGGAATTTAATGGGACAGCATGAGAGATAAACCTTATGAACAGGCAGACTAGTGTATGTATGTACTTCATTGTGAAAGATCCTGAAAATACAGGTTTTTTAACATGTTTTTCAGTTTTAAAACCTTCAGATATTTATCTCTGAAGATAAATGGATAAAAGAGAATTCCTTGTCTCATAAAAAGTTCATCAGGTGAATGATATATTCTTTCAAGATGTCATCAGTCTTCCTGGTCCAAGTGGTATTCACAGCAGGTTCTCAGCCAGTGGAAGCAAAAATGCCAATATCCTTTGGACAGTGTAGAGGCAAGTCATGCATAATTAAATCTCTTGTTTTTATTGTTAAAGCACTGATTTATCCAATCTGCCCATGTACTGCACTTGCTAATTGAGGGGAAGGTATTTGTAATTTTCTAAGAAAGCTTTAAAGACCTTAAAGTTTGCATGTCCCCAGAAAACACATCCAAAAGGATCCATCAGACTATCTGCTCCAATTTTGTGTCTGTGAGACATTCTTCCCTGTTTGTCTGTCACTGTTGTGCTGAGGCTGGTAACTCAACTGAAGCCTGTGTTTAACAGTACCTGCCAGAAAAACACCCAGATTTGTTCTGGGCTCACTGAAAGAGTGGAAATCCAGAACTTTCCTTTGAGATTTGTTCCATAGCTTTATTTCCTTCTCTGCTGTACAAGAATTTCTCCTCTTTCAAAATATGAACACATCTGCCTTCCTCTTTTAGCCACTGGTTTCTGTTTCTGCTAAAGTCAGCAGATTTTTAGTGCTTTATATTTTTTTCTTCATGGAA
>WEIU01009621.1:215772-245772 GCA_013389925.1 Aegithalos caudatus | reverse complement strand
ATCCAGTTTAATGTGGAAACTATTAACATATAAAGAATGTACTCTGAAAACATTCCTGTGATGACACAGGTTCATCAGAAGAAGCTGAACTTGCTTTTCCCAAGGTCCTGCAACACAGATGAGGCTGAAATGCTGTTGCAGTTACACCACACTGATCCCACTGGTGAGATTCTCAGGCATTTATTTGCAGAAAGCCTGTGCACTGTGAACATTTATTTACTTTTTGTCACCAGAGGATTTTACTCCTTGAGGAAGGGATGAAGCCTCTTTCAATTTTAGATTTGAGGAAACTCAAAACTCAATGAGAAATTAAGGTCTTGTTTGGTTTGGGGATTTTGCCATATTATACCACTGGTGACAGCCACTGATGGAGCTTTATCAGCACTGTTCCCAAGTGCACACAGGCAAAGCTGCTATTTGCACTGGTGGAGATTAGCTGGCCACCAAACAGCAGTAAATTGCACAAATGCAAATCAGAGCTTGCTGTGCCTGGCTGACATATGTCCTTGCTCATGGCAGGGGCTTCAACAAGAGGATCTTAAGGTCCATTCCATCCCAAATCATTCTATGATTCTGTGACT
This sequence comes from Aegithalos caudatus, assembly GCA_013389925.1. Lineage (NCBI taxonomy): Eukaryota > Metazoa > Chordata > Aves > Passeriformes > Aegithalidae > Aegithalos > Aegithalos caudatus. The sequence continues at coordinate 245,191 of WEIU01009621.1, read as the reverse complement.
TGCATAAAGGGTTCTGCCAGTGTCAAAATATTGGCTTTGCAAGTGGAGCATTTTTACAGGGCAACTAAAGGCTAGTGGCTAGCACAAGTTTGACTTGACATATCACACCTCAAGCAAAGCAGTGGAGAGGACAGTCAAGCTGTGAAATGTGCTTCAGGGTGGCTTGACTCACACAGGCCAGGTCACTCACAGCCTACAACCTTTCCTCCTAGAGTACACAGAAGTCCCTTCAAAACTTTGATAAGCCCAAGATCTGAGCTCATACTTTCAAACCTTCCGGGCAGGTTTTTGTTTGATTTCTTTGCTCTCTCTCTCTTTTTTTTTTTTTTTTTTCTTGTACATGAAATAATCATCCTGTTCTGCTCAAACTCACACTGGACAGACCAGTAAAGGAATGAGATGGGAATTCTTTCTGGATGCCTTAGGAGCTTAGAAGCCACAAGGGGTACTTTTAGCAGGCTTTGGCCAAAGTTAAATCCAGATCAGCTTTCCCTTTTTGAGACATATTCTGCCATGGCCTCACAATTATTTATACATCAGGACTCACATTTTCCAGTGTGGCTGTGTACAGCCATTTTTACACACCTAATTATGCCCAGAAATGCATGTTTAGTGTTCTAACGATGACAGAACCACCCAATAATATTTGGCACTTATGTACATATGAAATGGTGTATACAACATCAAAGCTGTGTACACACATTAAACAATTCATCCTTATAATAACTGCTGGGGGGAGGGGCGAGAGACATTAGCTAAAGAAGCTCATCCCCTTGTTGCAGCAAGTCATTGTCAGAGTCAGGGTTAAGCACTGTGAGGGTCTGGTGCTGAGCTTTATGCTTCATCTATTAGCTCTCACTTCTTCCCAGTTCATATGTTATTTGGAAGGTTTCCTACTTCAAGACGTTCTCCTGTGGGAAGCAGCTATGAGTCCATATGAACAGAATATTCCTTAAAAATAAACCAGTGATCCCCAGGCTGGAGTGACTGGTGCTGTCGAGGAGATACACAGATATAAGTGATGCAGCCTGAGCTGCTCATGACACAAACACCCACAAATGTGTTGTGACGCCGGGAGGCCACGCACCCACACGCTCCAGTGGTGGGCAGGAGCATCCGGGTGTCACAGTACTGGGAGCACGGTGCAGAGGAGGGCTGGGTGCTGGGAGATGGAGAAAAGCCCAAAACAAGATGAGCATGGCAGCTGTGTCAGTGGCTTTGCGCTCTGCTGTGCTTACGACCAAAGAGTACAGCCCTGTCTTGGTCACCCTCCTACTCACTGTCGTGATCAAATTCAATCAGCTACTACCAGAAATTACATAAAAAATGACCCCAAAATCCCTTCCAAAAAACATGAGGGGTTTGAGACTTAGTGGGGGATCCCTTCCCCCTCCCTCAGCATTTAGTCAAAGTGAGCAAAAGGAGCCTTACAGGAAAATTGAATTTCTCTGCAGACATCCTGTAGCTTTATGATCAGGATGCATCCTCTTGCATGATATTATTTGCATGGTTGGGCTGTGTGTCACTCGCGTTGGCTTTTGTTTGTCTCTTCCCGTGAGCGGTGAGGTGTACGACACCTCTGAAAAAGCCCATCTGCAGAAGGCAGCCTTCCCAGGCTGGTAGAGATGGTAGCCAATGCTCTGGGAAAGAGCCAGCTCAGATGCAATAATAATGTGATGTTTCACTGGCTGAGGACAGCAACTCCTGCTATTCTGGCGACAATTGGCAGGTATGTGGCTCTACACATTGTGCATTTCTGACAGACATGGCAATGTTTCCAAGAAGCCTTTGGACTTCAAATTTTATAAACATTTTGTTGTCTTATTTTAATCTAGGTTGCCATTTGGTGCAGTTGTCTTCGTGCTCAATACAAGTTTACTTGTGAAGTTTATATTGCTGTTTTGGGATGATAGCACTGAGTCCACAAATTCTTTTAAAAGCTACTTCATCTTCAAAGAAAACACCCCAAAAATCCTGTACATACTCCAGAGCTTTGTACAACATATGAGAGGCTCTGGAGAGACCTAAATAATAGGGACCATTTTCTATCTAGATATGTTTGGACATTCCTTTATAGAGCATGTGGAAATATATTCCATTTTCAAATAGATACACCCTCCTCCTGTAACATGAGTCAAGAGGAGAAAGCCCACACAGTTGTTTTGGTTACTTAGGAACTTCCATGCCTGATTAATCAGTTTCTCTCCTCTGCTTCGAGGAACCTAATTGAACTTGTCATTTTATTCCTCTGAAATGTACTCGAAGATTCAAAAATTCTGGCATTTCTAATATTTATTTTCCACACTTCAGTTGCCAAATGTACCTCCCTTGGGGATACTGCAGATTGGCTTCCATGTTAGCTGAGAGGATCCTGTGCATTTTCTGGTCTTGCCTATGGGGAATGGAGCATCTTCTGCTCTTTTGGTGCAGTTTGGCAGGAACTGAGCCCATTCCTATACCATGGTGCTTTCTGCACCAGCAGTGAATCTCCTTCTCTTGCTCCCACAATATCTTTTCCCTCCAGCATCTTCCAATTACAGTATTCCTTCCATTACCATTAAATTTAATATAATCCATCAAATGGTCCCACAGGGGATATCTTTCACTTTGGATTTATCTGCTAATAGACACATGGTAGCAGATGATCTCTCTTCTCTCTTTTCTTTTCTGTGAGATTATTAATTACTAATGCAATTTTATCACAGAAACCTGGCAGTCTCCAAACATAGTCTCATATCTTCCTGTTTCATTTGAATTTCTCCAGTGCAAATTACTACCTCACAGTCCTAGTTTCTATAGGTGTCATTGCATTCCAGCATAATTAATTAAAAAATAGAAATAAATTATGTTATTGGTGTGTTTCTTCATCCTTAGCTCTCCCTTCTTTGTTTGATCTATTCTCTTTGGTTTGTTTATACACTCATTTTTCACCAGTTTATAAATGTTTCAGTCGGAGACTTGGATCAAATTCTCAGCTATAGGTACAGGGCTCCCATCCAGATGAATAGCTTCTAGGTTTAAGGCCAGAAAGAAACATTAAAGTATCTGTTCTTATTTCCTGTGTATCACAGGCCATTACATCTCACACAATTACCCATGTATTGAACCTAATAGCTTCTTTGGCTGAGGTACATCTTCTAAAAAGGCATCCAGCCATGATTTGAAACTCTCCAGGGATAGGAATCCACAGCTTCCCTTGAGGATTTGTTCCAGTGGTTAATTAACCCCACTCTTAAAAATATATGGCTTATTTCCCATTTTAATTTGCCTGGCTTCAGCTTCCAGTCACTGGTTTTTGCTATACATGTTGCTGCTGGTTAAAGAGCCTCATAGTAGTTGGTATTTTCAGGACAGTTATCTTTCAGTTTTCTCTTTGATAAACCCCCAATGCTACCTCCTAGGTAACTATAGAAAAATGGATTCTCAAGGCATTAAGTAATTTCTACGGCTTTTTTGGAACCTTTTTCAAATTTCCCTCACAAGAAATAACATTCATATGTCTGGTCACCATCTGCAAAAGGAAACCCTGCTGTCTTCTCCTCAGTCCAGGCGCCATCAAGACATGGTCATGCATAAAGATACACTCAGGCCCAGTCCTGGGAGGTGAGCTTTCTCTATCAGTCCAGCACAGCCTGAAAATTAAGTCTCATCCTTCCCAGGACAAGGAGGCTCTGGACAGTAACATAATCTTTATCCTGATGCATAACCTCCCTCCTGCCCTCCCAGCCCATCACAAGATTGGAAATAAGGGCCATGCTGCTTCATGGTCCCTTGACTGAGTCTCAGGCATCCATCATGGAGAACTTTTTTTGGTTTTTAGTGTTGCATTTTTCTCCAAGAACTGGCAACACCTCTGCAAACAATGGTAGTTCCAGAGAAGAAGCTTTTGAGTGACCATTCCCAGCTGGTGCTTGGGCATGGCAAAAGCAGCTACAGAACATGTGCATTGACGTACATAGCCTGTCCAGGCCTAATGTTTATTTTTATTAGTGATAAGTTGCTGTGAGTGTTTCTGAATGTTTCTTCTAGATAATGAAAGCTTTGCTTCAAAAAACAAGCAGCAAATAGTTTTAAGGAAGTTTTATGACCAGACTGGGATGTGCTGCTGGTTTCGCAGCTTGTGGACCCCAAGGAGAAGCAAGAGCTTGAAGCACTTTGCATCAGACTCAGGCTGCCTCAGTTCCATCTGTGTTTAATTAAATCCTGGCCAGCCAGTGATACCCATCATCGTGCCTGCTGCAGAACACAGTGCAGCTGCTGCAAGAGGTGAGACCTGCCTGCAGCCTGAGACAAAGGGTAGGTGACTGAGGCAGCTGTCCCTTGTCCACCTATTCATCCCCGGACCAGGGTGCCACCTCAGAGCTCCTATTTAGCTGCACATAAGCATTTACACTCCATAATGAAGGTATTAATGGTGGTTGCTGAAGATTTTAAGTGCCTTTAGAAATTAGATGCTGTCAAACCATGCTGAATTAATGAGGCTTAAGATGCCTGGCATATGGTGGGATTTAGAACTGCTTATGGCTCATGGCCACACAGGACAAGGAAAGCATCATGCTGAGTTTCCTGTGCAGGGATGCACAGCCCCATCCCTGTGCCTGTACCTGCTGTGTAGTGTTTCATGGAATTATCTTCTAGCATGCATGCAGGGATAATGGCTGGCCAGTGTTATTCCACCTGTGCCAGCCAGCATGAAGAAAGTGCTTTGACCCTGCTCTTTCAGCTTCATTAGCAGGCTCCATGTACGTATTCCCAGCCAGGGAATCAAAGGCAGTAAATAAATTCAGATTTTCAAAAATAAGATCCTGTGAGGAGCACTGGAAAAGGTTGTTTGCAGGATGCTGAAGACAGTGGGGAAGGAAGAGGAGATGCTTAGTGCTGTGCAAGACTCTGATCTGAGCCTGATGACAAGCTATCAGCCTCAAGGTTTGCTTTTAATCTTGTAGGCACACCAGAGGGGTTGATATTCCAGTTCCATGACCAACTCTCCCCTAGATCCCTGAGCTCAAGGATATATTAGAAATGCCTGTGCTAAGTGATAGTCCTTAGATATTGCTCTTCTGCAGACCTCGTGGCCATGCTGTAAGATTCCTCCTTTGGGCAAAAGGGATGGAGGGAAGATGAGGCAGGGAAGAAGCTTTTTTTGATGTTGAAACATTTTGTTTTTCAGGGAGGGGGGATAGCTATTTATTTATTTTTGATGGAGTCAGGACAAACCATTTGTTTGATGGATTAGGCAGTTTTAATATGTCAGGTTGCCTAGGGTACAGGCCAGGCAGGTTAGCTGAAGCAATTGTCTCTATACAAATGGAAAGAATAATGTCCTGAAAAGGCAGCATTAAGGGTTTTGCTCTCTCATCTGCAGACTATTCCACAATACTTACCCTTTAAATCCCAGTCGAGTCTCTTAAGGAGACCTGAGTTAGCAGTGAGAAGTAAAGGCTTTTGTGGCCTTTCAGCTGCAGACTAAATACTGCTTTAATAATGCAATGCTGCGTTTTTTCCCTTGTAGAAATTAATTGATAAGGCTGGTAGTTTTGGTGGGGTTGTTTGGTTTGGTTTTTTGGTTTGGTTTTTGTTGGATTTTTTTTTTTTTTTTTTTTTTTTTTTTTTTTTTTTTTTTTTTTTTTTTTTTTTTGTGCTGTTACAAATACCTCAAGCCTCTATTATCATGAGTTACCAGGTGTAAATGCAATATAAGTAAAACCAAACCATTAACTCAGCGACTTGCCAAGGAGAATATTATGAGTCTAATCCTCTTTGGTTAGAAAGCTTACACATTACTGGCAATGTCTGGCTCACTTTAGTTTAGGGTGGCTCAATTTCACACCAAGTAAGTGTGAGGAGAGGTACAGTCTGGACTGCCAGGGATAATGATGACTACCAGCTTCCCATGTGAGTCTCTGTACCCCAGGGAAAATGTGGGGTGCTTCGCCCTCCTCAGAAAGGATATGGTTGCAATCCCATTTTTTGGGTAGTAAACACATCCACAGCTCAGCAGTGTGACTGACTCATGCATGATTTGCCTCTATTGCTCGGCTTGTGAATGTGGTAGAGCTCTTCTAATTTACAGCAGCTTCCCCTCCTGATTTATTTACCATCTCAGCCTTTAGAAAAGATTGATTTTTTTGATACAGAACTAGGCAGTTTCTTTTTTTTAAACAATACAGGCCCATGTAATCAAAGTTTGACTTGTTTTTTTCTAAGAGTGAACATTTCCCAAGTGCTCATGTCATTGATAGGGATTCAATTAAATTTGAGAAATGAAAAGGCACCAAGTGCTCATGCTGCTGAAAATGTTGTGATTGTTGTCATGCCTGAGTGCTGCACATGCACCTAAAATGTAGTTTGCTTCCACAACCATCCTCCACTGGCCAGCAACTCCTGCAAAGCATCTCCATGCCCCTCTGCAGTGATGAGAAACACACTGCTTCAGTTCCCAGTAACTTACTGCTTTGATTCCCCATAGTGACAGCACAGAAGAGACACAGCAGGACACAGAGGGACCCCCTGAAGCAGGCAGCAAGAGGAATTTACTCCAGAAGTGCAGAGTAAAGAGTAAAAGGAATTTACTCTTGTGCCGAGAGGTGCTCACCCTGTGACCCAAGGGCTGCTGCAGCACCACCACGCTCACCCTGGCTGCCCTGGGATGTGTTCCAGAGTGAAAAGGCATTCACCAGGCCATGCTCAGAGCAAGGTGAGCTCCAAGCCATGTGGTGGGAGCTGGACTTGCCTGTTCTGCCCATTTCTCCGGTGGGAACTTTGCCTATGAAGGACACAGATGCAGTCCCTACAGTTTTGGTGCTTCAATGGGCTCTCAAATTCAAGTTTTCCTCAGAGCTCCTGTTTGGAAGTGCAGAACACTTTTAGATTGTTCCTATAATGAAAAACAAGACCCTGAAAATCCCATTGCACGCTTGGCACAGCAGGAACCAGGTTTGATGGAGCTGTTGAGTTGCCGGTGTGACAAATTCTGCTCCAGCTTCCGGCTCGGAAACCCAGGTCATGTAGTCTGGGCATGATTTAGCAGGCATAGTATGTCCAAAACAGAAAAATAATTTTTTTTAGCTGGATCAGTTCAGCTGGATCTGACTCACCAGACAAGCATGCAAGCACTTGTGCTGGCATTGTGGAGGTGGCAGCATAGAGAGAAGGAACAAACTGCCAGAGGGCATGGAACCACAGAAAATGTACATCAGCCCATGTTCTCATGCCTTGCCATTGTTCACTCTTCTGGGAAAAACATTTTCCTATTCATTCCCACCTCCACTCTGCCCTCCAGAAGGCAAGCGACATATTCCTTTCTGAGATTGCAGTCTATGCTTTCCTGGTCAGCAGAAGGCTTTAAGCCTCAGCAGGGGGCACCTGGCACAGCAGCTAAGATTAGATCTCAAATAACTATTTAAAAACCTTGTGTAATCAGCAAGAAAGGGCAAAGAGCTAAAGCATGAGCATAGAGCAGCACTGAGTTTGAATGCTCCCCTGTCCTTTCTTACCACAGCCAGTAGCTTCATCATGTCTGCAATAATAAAACAAAGTATCTGCAGGGCCTAGTGTTATTTTAAATGAATTTTAAAAGATATCAAATTATGGACACACTTCAAATCAAGGCTAAATGTTTTGGATGAGAGAACCCAAAAGTTCTCAGCTTATATATCTCTGTAGGAGGTCAGCTGTTGGTCCCTATATTTTCCTTTCTAGCACATTTCTTGCACTGGCATTAAGTGAGACAACCTGGCCTTTAAGGTAAAGTAGATCCTCAGCTTTCCCAGGGGAAAATGAGATAAATTGTTTACCTGCATATATCACTTGCATAGAAAAGTATTTGGGCTAAAATACTAATTTATTGGTGGACAATGTGGCCTTTTTTGAGTCTTTAATGACACTTTGCTGTTAAGCTATTCTTCCTGCAATCTATCTGTTAAGATTCTATCTTTCTATCTATCTGTCTACCTATCTGTGTAGGTTTTTGGGTTTTTTTTTTTAATTGTATGCACATATCCACATTTTGGTCAGCTTCAGGATCTTGAGTGAGGAACTCCAAAGGTGAAAGTGGAAGCTTTTCTTAAACACCAAGTTGAGGTCCAAAGTCCAACTTTCAAGCAGGCACAATTCACACTCAGCACAGCAGGAAGCAGCCAGGTCCCTTTCCAAGTGCCTTGCCATGGACACTAACCCTGGGATACAATTTTCACTGGGCCCCCTGCCAAGGAATCCAGCAACTGCTGCCACAGAGGGAGTAAAGCAGGAGTCTGAATATGGAGCTTTCCTGTAACAGTTTTCACCCAGCATCTCCGAGGCTGTAAGGGGCTGCAGCCCAGAAGGCTTTGCTCTTTTTTAATCAACTCCTAGGTTAGCTATGAAGTAGCAAATCCTCTCTCTTGGCCTCCTTGTCCAGATCAGTGTTTTGCATTCCCTGGATGTCCTGAACATGCTGCAGCAGACAGTTCAGCAACACCAGTGGTCACATGCAGAGATTGTCTCTCCCTCTGCCAGAGCTATCGGGTTTTGCAAGTGCTATAATAAGAATAAATAAAATCCCTCAAATAAATAGGAAAAGATAAGGAGACAGATAACTGTAATTTTCATGACTGATAGTATTACTCAATTTAGACATTAACATTCTAGCTAAAGCTTTAAACCTTGGGTTTACTGAGCATGCCTGTTACTTACTTTGCCTACTCAGACTGCATTGGTAGCAGGTAGGTGTATAATTTTAAAATGACTTTGAATTATATTGCATGTTAAGCATGGCAGAGACAATGATTGTAATTTTTTTTCCCCAGGCAGCTGATGAAAGGTCTTACAGGATTTATTACTACGCTTCTGAAGGTTTAGGAGGAGTGTTTACTGGATGGATCCATAGCCTATTTAACCTCCCATATTCCTCTATTAAAATGATATCCTTAATCCTTGTTCTGTAACTAAGAAATGACACACAGCAGATCCCCATCTCTGATTCATGCCACTGCAAGGTCTTAGATCCTTTCTCTTCAGAGTTTCAACCAGAGAAGATTATACTTCACCCCTCTTGATGTGCTTTCTGCTGTCAGCCAGGTCACAGCAACCACCTTCCTGGAGGGAACAGACATCGTGGGGAAGTCCCCAGAGACCCTCACAGCATTACACACACAGCTGCTCCAGGAACAGCCCGACACAAACAAGGACGAAGGAGTTTCCAGCTCCCTTTCCTTATCCCTCTCTTCAGCTAGACGGTAAGTGGAGTATCCCTGGAAGGACTTTCAGTGAGTTCCACGGGGAAAAAGATTAAATGGTTCACGTAACGACATTAGGACTTGATGCATCCAGATATGGCTTCAAATGGCAGGAGAGGCTTCCCGTTCATGGAAACAGTGGTTGTGACATTGCTTCCCATAATAATATTAATAAATATTATTAATATCATTAAAATAAACAACAACAACAAAAAAGGCAGAGATACTACTTTATTTTGGGGAAAGATTTTGAATGTGTGTGGCCTGTTTTCACCATGCATACACATATGTGAGAAGGAAAGAAAGCAGCATCAGAACAGTACCAGTGCAAGCAGGCAGGAAGCAACTCTGTCAGCATTACTGAGAGCAGCTTTGGTCGTGATGTTCTCCACCCCATCTGCACACATATGGATAAATAAATTCCTTCACTCACATGACAAGTCCACTGAACTCCTGCCAGACTCTACGATTCTGCATTGACCCACCAAAATTCAAAATAGATTTTCTTGGAGGTAAAAACCCCCAATGAATATAGAGGCTGTTATCTATTCTGTCCCATCTTTGTTTTAGTATCAGTGAAAAAGCAAATACACTGGAGTATAAAATTGCACTTTCCAAATGCATGCTGATAGTTCAAAAACCTGGGATAAGATACAATTTCTGCTGAAGTCAATAAAAATTCTAAGGGACTTTACTGAGACAGGATTCAATACCTTAAAATGCTTTAGCATTAAAGTGAGTGCTGCTCTAAATACAAAATATGATTTATTGGAAAGAAATATCAGGACAAGTCGTATGTTGTCATTAAGATTACCTTGGGCTCACTATCACTTTTTCTCCTAACTGAACTTCAAAGATCAGTATTAGATGGCTGCTCATATTAAAGGAGTTTTGTTAAAGACAATTGTGCTTCCTATTTTGTGCTGCTATTTAAAAGAATTCTTTATATCGATTACCTAAAAAGACCAATGGACAAAAACAGAATGGAGGAAGACATATATTCTAAAGTGTCAGATACGCTCCACCCTATGCATTTTTGAATACAAGAAAAAAATCTTTTTCTCTTCTGTTATAAACTGTTCCCTGATATGATGATTTAATTTTACAAGCCAAAGCTGGATTTTCATGGAAGACAAAACATTAAAAAAACCCAACCCAAGAAACCCAACAAACTGAAGATGTTTTATTGAAGATGTGTTTTCATGATGATATTGTGACTTCTAAAAACAGCCTTCAGAACAGCAGAAACAATAAGTGATGTTACTGTGAGGGGCTGAAACAATGACGGCACTTTTGTCCACATGCCTCCTGAGCTGGTATAGTGTGGGAAAGCAGTTGCTTGGAAAGTTGTCACGATTTCCTCGTGTTGTTCAGAACAGACTTATAAATACAGCCAGATGTTACTGTCAAGAACTGTTGGTTCGTGGCAGAATAACCCTTGTTTTCCAATGACCATGGAAATACAGAGGGAATTGTCTCCTGGCTGCTTTGAAAGTGACAGCATTTAGCAGAAGTATTCAGATTAATTTAAATGTAGTAAGCAGCTAAAGGTTGGATTAAGAGCTAATCTGTAATTTCTAGTTGCTTTTGTTTTGCCATGACTTTCTCAATTCACCGGTGACCCAATTTTTAAAAGTAAAAATATTGTGACACAACCTTGATCTCAAGCCTTGGCAGTGTGAGGTTCATGTTTGGACTTGATGATCCTAGAGGTCTTTTCCAACCTAAATGATTCCATGATTCTGTGACATGTTCACTTCATCCCCTAAGGATATTTTCAAACCACAGATGTTAAGAAGGAAAATTGCCCAAGTAACGTGAATCTGAGATTAAGTCATACGGAAAACTGATCCTCTGAAATAGGCAGGGACCTTTCTACAGCATTTAGTGGGCTTTTTCAACCCTTCCTTTCATATGTGGATGAGCAGCAGTGGGAGCACTTTAATGTGATTCATAAGCAGTGGCTCGGCTGAGCCTGCTCTCTCTGCACAGCTTCAATGAATCCCTCCTGGACCACTTCATCATTCACTCCCTACACCCATCAACTCTGTCCCCACTGGCACTGGCCAAAACTAGACTAACTCTTTGTTTGGCTCAAATCTTTGATTGCATTTACAACCCCCAATAACTAATTTAGGTCGTCACTGCTGCTGACAGCACTATTTTAATTTGCATTCCTTTCTTCTTTTCTTTTGTGTTTTGCTTTTCTGAAGTATATGGGTTTGTCTTAATGTGACATCTTTGAGCTAACATGCATCTGAGGAAGACAAAAGGAATTTATTGCATTTTGGCTAATACGGAGGAAAGGGGAAATTGCCTACATAATGAAACAGGAGATGCAGTTTTAACTGTCATTTCTCTTGTCTCCATAGTACTGGATATACAAATATAAAATATATCATCTACCTCCTCCTTCAAACATATCAACGTACAATTAAAACCCACAAAGCTTGACAACCTGTTGTCAAGTTGTTTAAGCAGTTGTTTCAGAATCTGACAGACAAACTTATAAACAAAACGTAGAGCACCAGATCGTGGGATGAGGCAGCATCATCACATGGCTTCCTCAGTTATCTCAAAATTTGGAAAACAAAAAAGCAGAGGAATACTTTTTCTCCTTGAATAAATAACAGTTTAATTACATTATAGAAATAAAATATGATATGGTAGGAATACACTGGAAATCTTACAGAAATACTATTCTGCTACTGGTAAGTAAATGGTCAAAGCTACTTTTCATGACAATCTGAACAGTACTTGTGTACAAACTATTATACAGGTTGCTAATGAAAAATATTGCAACAGTTGCAAGAATGTTACCAGCTCAAACAAACATCTAATGATACAATATTCTTCTAAGAGGAAGTAATAATGTTAGATTTACAGACAATAAAGAGTTATGTTCTCCACTTCAAAACACTGGAAATAAAAATCTCAGGTAATCCGATTTCTTTACCTCATATTATCACAAGGAAAAATTTTCCTTTCCCTGTGAAACAGCATCCCAAGAGACCCTGTAAACAGTTTATTCAAAGGTAGTATTTGAGATGTCACAGCAACTTCAACAATTTTCCTAGTCCACAATTACAGACTTTTTAGGCCACTGCTTGTACAGATGACTTTTTTTTTTTTCACTTATTTACATACATTCAGCCCAATAACAGCAGGTAGAACACGCTGTCTATCTCACAATAGACACACTAAAATTTTCATTGAAAGGCCAGTGCAAGATGTGGATAGTGATTGCACAGCACTGAGGAGATTATATCATACAAATATACAATTAGACTGTTGAGAATCTAACTCTGCACACGTGTGACACAGATGGTCTTCTCAGTAGATACGTGACACTTGGAGTTGGTACACACACACGTAACTGCAACTAGCGGTGGTCGGTGGATGATGATGGTGATGATGAAGATGATGATGATGATGGTGTGGGTGGCTGTGGAACACAGTATCATTTGGCTGTGCTATCATTAAGTGAAGGTAGCCAACTGCAAATTAGGAATATCTAAAGCTGAAGTATAAGTACAGCTTATCTTGGAACGGCAGCAGATTTTTCTAATGAAAGAATAGTTCTACTTAGTGTGCAACATGTAAGGAAATTGTTGCCAACTCTTGAATAAATGGTTCTAAGTGAACCGATGCAGTTCCCAGAGCTTTAGAAAAACTCATTATGCAAATGAAGGTACTGATGATAGACGATAACATTTCACAGGATGCTATTTCTTATTATATCAGTAAGCACCAAGTTAAGTGCCAAGACAGCCCCATTGTCCCATGATTTATCATAAAATTTAGAACTTGAATGCACAACAAAATTCCACAAAGTTTGCATTTAATTCACAAGAAGACAGTTTCAAAAATGGCTCTTAAAATACCCTTGACATTTCAAATAGGCTTTCTCCCACTCCTCCAAGAGGACTGCTTTAGGATGGACTATACCTAGACGTAAGAAATATCTTTCAGGAGGACTTGACATCCTCTGGGAATCCTCTGCAATCCACTGTTTTGGCTGACTGCAGTGGGCCCCTTGAGAGCATGGTGCCCCGTCCCATCACGCAGGTAAGCTGCGGTGGAGGTGGGTAGAGAAGGAAAGTCCCCATCTCCTCTAGCTGTTGCTCAGCACCTCACCTGGTCCAATCTTGTATTTAAAACATGCCACCCCTCAGCAAGCCTAAACTTGGAGCCACTTGCACCCCCACAGAGCCACTGGCTGAAAGGGGCTGGGTGTTCGTTCAGCCGGCTGCTCTGGCCTGCACTAAGGGAGCCAGAGAGCTGGGGCTGTTGCCCCCTCTCTCTCCCTACCTAGGCACAAGGATGGCTGGCAGGGCAGTATGAATTTGGTTCCACTCGCCCTGTACCACGGAGAAAGTCACCCCTGTTGCAGCAAGTGCCAGGCAGCTAAAGGACTAAGCTGCATTTTCAGCTATTTTGGCAGGAATCAGCCAGAAGGGTGAGGAAACAGTCTGAAAAAGCAGAGAAGATCCCAAACCTTATGACTCAGAACAGAATCACAGAATATCCATGCCTCGAAGATGCCTCAAAGACTATCCAGTAGCATGTTCCTTGTGACAGTCCCAGATTGCAGGAACTGTCCCACCAAATAGAACAGAGTCACTATTTTCCTTCAGTAACTTCTTCCTGGTAGTGTCAAACCTTATCAGTGGTTTCACAGAGATGCACCTCATTCCAAGCTATCAGATTTGAATACTCACAGCCTTAAAAGAAACTACCATTTACTCCTGGCTTTCTCAGTCTTCAGGAACACCATCAACAGCCGCAGCATTTGTCAGTGCGGGCTCACTGAATGCTCTCTGCCTCTCATTTCTCTTTATTCTCAAGTGCAACTGAAAGGTTGCTTCCTCTAGCACATGGATAGACATCTCAGCTTGGACTGAGATGTTCTTAATATGGTACTTTCACCAGTAATCAATTGGAAGAACTCAATTTTAGAAACAGAATTTGTGTGCAAAGCGTGCAGCAAGAAATACAGTTACATTTGGTCATAGTGTCCTATCTTAGCTATGCTACCATGACTCACACTGGTTAGTATACTTACACACACACACACAGGCACACGTACACACACAGAGATATTTATTTATATACACACTCACAAAATAAGAAAATGTCTAAGTCTGACAATATATCCTCCTCTTTTAGTGAAGACGAGTTTGGTATCTCAGGCTCTGAATCTGCTTAGACCTGGGACACAGGAATGTGACACACTTCAAGTATACGTTGACTGCACAGTGATAACATCGCACATTGGGTCTGACACATGCTGTCTTCAGTGGTCCAATACCAGCACATGGCTTAAAACCAGATGCCCATTAAAGGAGCCAATATCCAGGACCTTTGCTTTTCAGTGTTCGTATTCACACAACGCCCAAGAGCAGGGCAGTAGTCTGTGCAACCATAAACATCCTTCTGTATAAACGCAGTGGTATTTAAAAGTCTGAACCAGTGCATTCCTTTCTCACATTCCTCCTCTATTCCTCTGTTGCTGTTAGTCTCATATGCATATGAAAGTAAAAGGTAGTGGGGAAATAATTTTAGTAGAAGAACACAAAGCCTCTCCTCTAAGTCCACAGAAGACCACTAAAAGTGTAAAATTTCCAAAATATCTCATAGGAATTCTTCAAATACAGTAAGTGTTTTCAATGGGGTTTACATATCACATTTCACGTTATTTCCACATATTCTACCTTATCACTTTGTTTAATCAGACAAATATCAATAACACATAATAAAACAGCACACAATTCACAGGACACGACACGTTTTACAAAACCTCTAAACTCAGCACTGCTGCTTTTAGAAAAAATCAGAAACTCCTATTACTTACAGACATAAAATACATTTCACATTGAAATGAACGGCATGATTACAAGGCGTTTTTCTTATTTGATGGTATTTGTTTAGGATGTGTTATTTTTCGATTAGGTTTCACAATTCTTCTTCACACCCACAAAGGAATGATTGCTAATCTGGTATTTCTCCGTGTTCTTTCAAGAAACACAATTATTCAGTAAACACCTTTTGAGAAAAACTCAAGAAAATTTAGCTAGAATCCCTAATTGTAAAACCTGAAGAACTGGCTGACGGTAATGCTCTTAACACAATCATCGTTCAGCTTACAATGACAAACTGAAAAATATTACAAACACATTAAGCCATGGGTTTGGTTTTCTCTGTTGTTGATTTTTTAAATTTTTATTTTTTTTCAAACTTAAACTTCTTTTCTTACAACGCTGAGAAGTCTCTGACTTACAACGCTTCAGCAGTTGTGTCTGTGGAGACAGACATGGTAACTTTGGCAATCTTAACTGTGCTCTTAATGCAGCTCTCGGCAGCCCTGTGCACATTCCCCGCGTTGTTGGCGTGTTTGTGCTGGCAGTCAGACTCCATGCTGTTATCCAGGGGCTGCGCGGTCCCTTCGCAGGTGGGGAACATGCTGCGGAAGGCGTGTCGCAAGTCCTTGCTCCTCAGAGCGTAGATGATGGGATTCACTGTTGAATTCAGCAAACAGAGCATGCTACAGAAGGCAAAGATAGTCTTGATGAGCTTGTTCATTTTCCCAAAGACATCGTACACCATGATGGCGAGGAGAGGGCCCCAGCATATGATTAAGACAACTAGGATAAGGACCAAGGTTTTGGCTAACCTGATGTCCATACGAGTTTGATCAGGCCTAGTGATCTGTACCTTACCATCCTCCGTTGACTGAATGATTATGCTTTTCTGCGTGCCTCGCTGCAACATGCGAACAGCGTGGCTGTGAGCCTTCCACAGAATGTACATGTAGGCATAGACAATGAACAACAAGAGGACGCTGGTGACCCCGATCCAGAACATCAGGTACGTCTCATCGATGAGAGGGAATATGTCTGAACAAACAGAATTGAGCTTTTTGCAGTTCCAGCCGAGCAGAGGAAGAACGGCTATTACGATAGCGATGGTCCACATGACACAAAATGCTACGACAGCCTTTGGTCGGGTGACAATCCTTTTATAAGCTAGTGGCCTGTGTATAGAGATGTACCTGTCTATTGCCGTGAGGAAAAGGCTACCTACAGAGGCGGTGAAGGAGGCTGTAACTCCACCCAGTTTGAACAAGAAGACGTTGGGGCTATCCTTCCGGTGGAAAACATGGAAATCCACAAAACTGTAGACGAAAATCACGCTGCCCAGGAGGTCGGCCACAGCCAGGCTGCCGATGAAATGGTAGGAGGGTCTACACCGGAGGCTTCGGGAGTGGAGGATGACACACAGGACGAGAAGGTTCTCTAGGACTGTGAATGTGCCCAGGGTGAGAGACAGCACGGCAATGGCCAGCTGCTGGCTGGGGTTCAGGATCATAAAACACTCCATATCCATAAAGTTCTCCCCGCATTGTATATTCTCCTCATTATCCTTAAAGGTGGACAGGGACTTGTTGTAAAACTCTGTGATGTTGACCTGCTCTGAGGGAATAATGCTCAACAGGGAATCATCTCCTCCAGTCATTTTTTCTTGGAAAGGATCACCCCTGAAGGAAGAAAGAGGGAACTTCTGGGGGTAGTACCCCAGCTTGGATGCCATGTCGCCTTTCATGTCTTCGTACTGGATATCGTTGGAGCCCACGTAAAGGAGATCTGTCGTGATTGTTCGGAAAGTTGTATCTGCGAGGCCATCTAGAATTGACTTCATAACCCCAGTCTTGTTGGTTTCAGAGATACTGGGGGGACGAAAAAATGCATCGGAGGAAATCCTATATGGGGAAAAGATCAGACTTCATTAACATAAACAGGGAGACAAACTCCACTGACAACTTAGCTGAACTGTGTCCAACAAAATCAACCCTTCCCTGGTATTCAGTGCAGGTCTAGCTTTGGCACTGTGGGAAATCTGGGTGGGTTGAGCACTTAGAAAGAAATCACCTGGATCTCACTAAAACTGAATTATACTAAGAAGTGACGTGAAAAACACAGGCACAGGGAATTGAGTGTTTCACAGGAATGCAATTTTCATTTCTCATCAAAACCTGAGCTGCTCCACCAGAAAGATATTTTTCTCAGCTTCTGATTGCAAAGTACCTTGCAGACCAATATTCCTTGGGCTTGCTTCATTTAGATAATACCAAGTGCTGCTGCAGGAGCAGCACTAAACTGAGTCACCACCTTCACTGTTTTTCTTTCAAAAGGCACTGAGGGCTTAAAAAAATTGACAACAGAGAGGCAATGTGAACAGAGCGAGCTATGCACTCCAAATTTCACAGTTCACCCAGTATGCCTGTATATTTTTATTATCCAACTATAGCAATCTGAGGTCTATTAACATCCTAAATTTGCTACCGCAAATTTATTAGCAAAGTATTTGATCAATAAATAGATAGCTTCATTACACTCATATACAGAGATTACTCTATTCCTTCCTTCTGCTAAGCAAACTAAGGTACTGGAATGCTTGAGCAACATGAGGGAGGTGGGTTACCCAGCTGTTACCCAGCTCAGTCCACAGTTTCAGGAAAGATGACCAGCCCTGTTAATTCAGTGAGAGAATCAGTGATCTGCTCTGTACACACCACAAGCCTCAGTCAGGGCAGTCCAAGTTTGCTCAGGTAAAAATAGCACCAAGTTTAAGCACTGGCCAAAATTCCAGGCAAAAGGGACCAGGAGCCACTGCTTCTGTGATAAGCTTTGTAATGTAAGTAAAACTTGTACCGCTGGGGACACCCTCAAAATTATTCTGTCCCCTCCAAAATTGGGGGGACCCAGCAGAAGGTCCCCATGTAGCCAGTGGTCTCTGAGATCTGCCAAGTACAGCCTTTGCTCATGGATGGTGACTAGTTGTGGGGAACAACTCCTGGTCAGGGTTCCCTTGGGAGAGGAACTCCCCTCAGCATCTGAGCATGCACCAACATGTAAGACAAGCCTTACAGCTCTTGTTATGCTGTACTCCTTTGCATTACTTTGCCAACAGAAAATGCCTTGAATATGGATTAAACATCTGCTTTAGGGCCCCCTTCCACCACCTCAATGGATGAGAGTGGTCTGAATACAAATAAGAGCCAGAATCACACAAAAGGTTGCGTGCTACAAATATTCTGCATCTGCTATGGGACATCTCAATGATTAATCAGCAACAGAAGTAAAACAAGTTTCTTCTTGCATTTAGTATAGAGGATATTGTTGCACTCAAGGAATCCTAGATGCCTAGAAGCCTATATAGGCTTGTACTGATTTAACATGTTCACACCACACAACTGACAATAAATGGTCAGAAAGGCTACAAGAGTTTATCTGCCAAAATCAGAGTACTGATCGTCTTAATTCTTAAAGAGAAGACATGCACAGTAGGCACCACTGTTCTCTTTTCCCATGAAAACTATAGGAAAGAAGAAGAGAATGCCTCTCTATAACAATAGCAGTACTTAAAAATACGTGATATCATGAGCATTTCCAAAGCAGAGATCACTTGGCTAATGATATATTTATACTGCCCTCATAGCATAGGAACACTCAAGAATTTTCCATAGCTCTTTAAAGTTTTGCCTTTTATTAAGCAGGCCTGGACATTGAGTATTAAAGGGAATATGAACTTAGACCTCCAGAACACACTGCTACTCTGATGCAGCAAAGAAGTATGAGTACAAACAACCCTTATTGGGATAGTCGTAACACACAAAATATACTGGCTGAGTCAGCTTTTGCAGACACAGTTTGCTCAGCAAATAATAATTATTAGACAGACAGACAGTATTAAGGAATTTAATTTTGAGGGCGTGAGCAGTGAGGGAGGGAAATGTCACTGAAGCATACATTAAAAACGAAAAGCAATCATCTAATATGGAAGGTACTTTTCTGTTTTATAGCTGTTCCTAGGGAATTTGCAGTTACACGCTGCAATGATGACTTTGCTGACAAGTCTGCTTTGGATGAAGTGTGGCAACTTTAGGCTTGGCATTGTAACACCATTTTAAAACCAGAAGTGAAAAATGCATTATTAATTTAAAAACTACCCAAAAATATTACATTAAAAAGTAGTTCTATAAATGCATAAAGGTTGCTGTGGAATCCTCTGCTATTCAAGCTTATTTTTGACAGAAGGAAAAGAACCATTTTAATGACTAAAGCCACAGCCCCATGTCAAGAAGATTATGTCTGAGGAAAGCTTCATAAATTGTATTCAACTGAGCACTTCTGCTAGACAGACAAACAAATTGTTATGAGGTAGTTGGTCTCTGCTGGAGTCATGTCAAGTACAGACTTCCTCAGAATTAGGTGCCATGCAACCCCTACCTTTATTTGAAATACAAATGACAGAACACGAGTTCTTGTGTGCTCTTTTGAAGGTGGCAGTGAGTTATGTGACAATATCACTATGCATGCATATGCTATGCTAACAACACGGTTAATGGGATCAGGAGAGCCAAGTCTTACTTTGAATGTCAATGATTTTTTTTCCTCTGTATTTTTACATTGAGATGATTACAGTAATTTTTACCTTATTGTCTCTGCAAAGAGAGTTCTCTTTAAGAGTACTTGGGAGTTCATTAGTAGTGTAGTTTAGGCTTTGGGGGATGCTGCTAACATTAATTTTGGTTTTGTTTGCTGCTGGGAATATCCTAATTGGAAATTTCTAGCAGTATGTGTCCATGCACCTATTCAAGCTGCAGTTGATTTTTATTAAAGTTGCAGTAAAACAACCATTTGCCTGATGTGGAATTACACTTTACAGGAAATTCATTTATTTTAATTTAGATACTAGCTTATCCCAGTATAAACTCACTACTAAAATTCACTGAAGAGATTAGCAAGCATTTCCACAGCTGTCTGGGTGAAAACAAGACTGGACCTTTGGCACTGCAGATATCGGGTCACAGGTGCTGCATGATTTGACATAGAAAGAAACACTGGCAGAAGCAATGGTCTTGTTCTTGGTCTTTTCATATGGTCAGGTGCACACGCCAGTGCCACACACATTTCAGCTCTGAGCATTTCTGTCCAAACCTGGAGTGCTGAGCAGGCAGCACCCATGAAAACAGACAGCCCACACCATGCAGCCACACTGCTCTTTGCATCTGGCTTTAACACAATCCAAACCCATCCTGCCCAAGAGCCACGGCCATCTCCACATGAAATACTCCAGGAGCCCCTCTGGATTCTCAGAGCTTCTGCAGAGAAGTGTCCCCCACACAGGTTCATCCTCTCTCCATGGGGCTGGAGTGACAGCTGTGTGCTGCAGCAACCTCCCCCCATGTGCAGAGTGGCCTCCCTGCTCTGCCAAGAATCCACTCTTTCAACTTCTTTGAGTTTTCAAAGCTCTCTGCTTCATTCCTTCCATAAATGAGCTCTACTACCTCACTCATTTTAAAACAGCTTTTAGAAGACTGAAACATTGATTAAATATGAAGGAGTGGCTGTACCAATACTGGCACTCAAACATTTTGATGTATTTCCGCAACTGCATGCAGCAATTCACAGCAAGTATTGAATTATGATTGCGGATAAGAATTAAACAGAGAAAAACTTCAGGAAAAACTTCTTTTATCTTGAAGACCAGACCAGAACAGTCATAGCTGAGCACCATTTTAGACCTTTCTCCCATCATCTGGCAGCTGCTAATGGGCACTGCCAGACCAGCTGTGCGAAGTGACTGCCACTAGATGGAGTGGCTTTGACAAACTCCCGGCTTAGCTGTCTGCAGTGACATGCCTTCAACAACTTCCTTCTGCCCTTTTTCCCTGCCTACTTTCTCAGGGATCAAACACATGAGGTGTTAAAAATCACCTGAAGGTTAAAGACATAACTTTGTAAGGTTCTGCCTTTCCAAGTGAAAGAATTAGTGAAGAGTTGACGGGGCAAGATTTACCAGTGCCCTCCACTGTGTGGTTATATATAGCCCTAAAGGATGCTTGGATAGTATCAGAATATAAATACACTTCAGTTAAAATAAAAAATATACAGCACATAAGAGGCTGGTAACTCATCATCAAGGACAACAGGGACAATTATACTTCCTACAGACTCCTTGCTGGTCCGCAAGACCAGTTCACTTGGGGAACAAGAATGTGACTTCATTAAAATGCTATTACCTATCTTCTCGTGCTATTCTGGGGTAGGTAAGCTGGAAAGTTTTTATCATTGTCTACAAAAAGAGATGAATTTGTTAAAATTTTCAAACCAGGATGACTGATAAAGCAATTTTAATACTCTGAATAGAGAGAGTGAGTATTTATGCTGCTCCTCAGAAAGTAATTATCAGGAATAGAATGATGATACTGATAGCTGCAAAAATGTTGACATTGCAAGAAAAGGAATCAAAACAAGAAAGGGAAATCCACAATCAAACCTTTTTAGCTTCCATTTTAGAAAATATTTTGATCTTCATGTCTATACATTTCTTCTATGATAATAATAGTTAATTAAGAACAGGCTAAAGGACAAGTAGGAAGAATTTGAACAATTTCCATCTGCATAAAAATATATAAAGGCATTCTTCTTGTTTACACCTTATAAGGTTCTGTCATTCAGAGAAGGTATTATCTTCTGGTAAGTTTGCATAGTGCCCAGTACACTGGGACTCCTCCCAAACTGGGTCCACAAAGTGCTACCACAGGAGAAACAAAAGTAATTTACACTCGTATGCAGTCAGCTGTAAAACTGTGAGAGAAATGAGATCTACCATCCTAACTGTTGGCCTCTAGGAATTAGAACTGTCCTACAAAATGAAAATTTATATGGCTAATAATTACCTTATACCATATGGTGATGGACAATACAGCTTCGAGGACAGAACAAGGTTTCCAAGCCTTGGAGAATGAGAAGTGCAGACTGAGAAACAGCACTCTCAGACTCAGTAACACCAAGCAAGGAAAAAACACATGCTGAGAAAAATGCAAAGGCAACGTTACCCCTATCCTATTTACTGGTTTACTACTCCATCTCCAAAACTGTGCTACTCCTGGGCTAAAAATGGCAAATATGTTGTCACTCCTAATTCAGGAAAACTTGCATTCATTTCAGTCAGAATTTTCTCTGTGTGAGGGATTGGGAAGGAGCACAAACACTAGGAGAGGAGCAAATAAGGGACGTTATCTTCTAGATGCAGGAAGGCACTATCAGCTGTGGGGTAAACTAGGGCATGCAAGTAACGAACCCAATTTTGTTCTTATGTAACATGATCATATCTTCGGCAAGTTGAACTGTAATTAGCAAGAAGGCACAGCTACATGGTTGTGTTGATTAACATACCGTTTGCACACTAGCAGGGTAAGGGCTGGACTGTTCCAATTTGTGGGCAAATGGCTCCTATGTGACACCCCCCAGCATCCAGCAGCTGACAACCTGAACAAAAACAAAACAAGGGGGAAAACAGGGTGTTAATCAGTGATAGACAATATTTTTTAAAGGAATAGGATTATTTCCTCCCTCCAAAGCTGGCGAGATGAGTGTACCAGTTTTAGCACAGGTGATCTGCAGGTACAGAGAAAAGGAGGCTGCGCGTTACGTCCCAAACAGCCAGAGCACATACGTGTGTCTAAGATCATAGAGGTTCAAAAGCAAGGCAGAAGTCCTGCTCCTTCTGCTGCAGGGGAAGGACCAAAATGTTGCTCTCTGTGAGCCAGGTGAGCAAAGCTGGCAACCTCTACATCCTGCTGCCCGTCTCTAAACTGCTCAAGTTTTTCCATGTTGGATTGAGAGGTAAGTATCTGGAAATAAAGGCACCAACTGATATTCCAAGAGGCAGGGTGCGTGCCTGATGAGAGGCTTAGCTTGAAGCCCTGTCTCTGAATTAAGCAAACCAAGGATGCACCTCCTGCATCCCACACAGATGCAGAAGAGGAAGAGTGGGAGCAGCTGCCCCGTCTGCCTGTGAAAAATCTCTAGAACTCCTGAGGTCACCCAAAATTCCTCAGTTTGTAAAATACAACCCCTTATACCCTTATACACACATTTCCTACCAAGCCGTAGACAAGATGAACTACTGAAGTCACAAAAGAGCAAGGGGACCATCAGGGTCACATTAACAGAAAACTACAGCTACCTGCTCTGCCCAGCTTTTGGGAGGAGGGAAAGAAGGCAGAGGTGGCTATTGTAAAACTGTAGGATTTAAAGATCTTTCACAGTTCACTTCATGTTATCTTAATTTCATCTAAAGATAGAATTTTGAAAGAGGATGAGGAGTCTTGCTCAAGTATGAAAGACTCAGATGAAAGGATCTGAAATCTGAAAGCAATCATGACCTGGCTGCTTGCTTGAAATCAGCTCCAGTTTAGGGACTGGTTTCCCAAGCAAGGACTTTCTATTCTTCTTTTCCAATAAAGCAGAAAAAACAGATAGTACAAAAAGTTTGATACAATGCTAGGGTACTTTACATTTTAAAGAAGATGGAAGAGAATTCATTAACCTTGTTAATTTTCAACTCTTCAAAAATTTTCACAGGAGTTCATCTTGGATTTTAAAATTCCAACAGAAATCCTGTCATTTCCAGCCTCTTCTCTAGTCATTCTCTAATGCCAGAAGGTGCAGGCACTTACTGCTGAGCAGAATTGACATAAATATTAAATGGGGACAGAGAATCTCAGCCAGGTGCAAAGGAGATAGGGGCTGAACACTCAATCTCTTGGAAGAACCTGGGAGAAATGGCAGCTTAGTACACAACGTGTAGTTTAATGGAGAAAAGTCATTTGAAACAACAGAGCAGGATATAAAAGACCAGGCTCCATTGGTTGCTAAAAGCTGAAGGTCTCTGGAAGACTCTAGAAGAATGTAATGTCTAGAGGATAGAACTGGAGGAAAACCACATTTACTAGGATGAAAAGAGAGAAAGAGGGAGAGAACCACTCCTACTAAATAATATAGTTTCCATGCAATGGCCAGAGCAGAACACATAAGGCTGCAAATTTTTTGCAGCAGAAAATATTAGTGAACTTTATTAAAAGAGTAGGGTTTAAAGACAGGAAGATAGCAAAAACATCAAGTTCCAGGGAAAATTCTCATAAACTGCACACAGTGTGTGCCTGCCTTCCCATCCCCCTGCAACAAACTGGCTGTAACAAGTTTTAATTAAAGAAATCATGAGATAGCAAGACAATGCCGAGGGCAACGTGGTAATGTGGGTTAAGTTATTGGTTTGGTAAGGATTGGTAGGAGAGAGAAAAGATAACTACTATCCTCATACTGGGAATAAGACATCTCCAGGCGAGAAAGGAGCAAAGTGAAAAAGGTAAGAAAGGAAGACCCAAGTGGAAGTGCCTCAGTGAGGCAGGGATGCAGATTTTAGAGAAAGAGAATTGCCTTTGTGATAGGCTGGAGGAAAGCAGATCAGGTGAAGGAGAAAATTCACGAGAGAAAACCTCCCTACTCTTCTGAGCTGTGCCAACTTCAGAGACACCTCCATAAGCTGAAAGATAAAGCTAGTGGGATTTTTCAGATCTCACCATAAAGAAAGAACAGATCGCTCTGCAGGCAATGACTTGCTCTTTTGAAAGTCCATTTCTGATCTGTATTCAAAAGACAAAGGAAGATGCAGAGGGCTCTGAGAAGCCATCCTTGGTAAGGTCAGAGAAAAGGACAGCACTGTATGCACCGACAGTTGGGACCAGGCTGGGGACACTCAGGAGACATTTGCTGAGCAAATTTGGCCAGGGACATTAACAAAAATCAAAGTGCTTAAGGAAAATGACATATGGGATACAGATTCCAAAGGTGGAAAGGATGAGAGTGCTCAAAGGGAGCCATTGAGTGACCCATTCAGTGGATAAACACACCAAAAGTGAAAAAGCGGTTCACAGGCAATGACAAAAAGTTAGTGCACAGAAGGCCAACAACACAATGCAAATCAACATCCCTTCCACCTCAGCCTTCAAGAGTCTGCTTCTCCTGCAGACTGTTTTTGGCCGTCAAGTATTGGCAATACTCAGAACCTAGGTTAAAAAGGTTTTTGGCAACTGGGATGTCCCGTGCCACCAGCACTAGCAAAGGACAAAAATACACACTCCCAATTTAAAAGTGAAAAATATTCTTTCATTTCTGGAGCTGCCTGCCCTTTCCTAAGATCTAAATAAGCTCAGATAACTGTCCTCATAGTTACATTCACAATGTAATGATATTCAAATATACTGCCTTCACACACACAAATAACTTGTGAAATTATTTGCCAGCATATTAAGCCACTATACCAGATTGCTTGGCAATGGTGTATGTCTTTGAAATATGCAGATGCTTTTCTTTTTTAAAAAAAGGAGAGAGGGAGGGAAGAGGAGAAGTGAGAAAGAATTACAGTAGAATTTGATATCCAAGTAGCAGAACAACAAATTGCGGAGAGACTCCAACCAATATTACATCAGACTTGGAAAAATAGCTAAAATACACTGAGGGATGAGTTATGACTTTATATATATAGGTATGCTTCTGTGCATAAACTTACAAATATACATAAACAAAAAGCCACATGCCTAGTGAAGTCTCACAAACCCTGCAGTTTGTCAGCCATAAACTCAAATTTCAAGTGCTAGAGTACATGCAGACAAGCTACAAGTGTAGGTACAAAAAATGTAGGCAAGATGATTGCTGAACATCCTTTTGAATTCCCTATCAGAACCTTCTTGGCTAAAAGCAAGAATCTAAAACTAGTATATCTACCACTCAGATCCTGCAAAAGTTATTTTGCGTGTATCTATACATATGCCACCTAATATTCCAGGCATGTAATATTCATGTGTAAGTTCCCAACATAGTCTGGACTTCAGTGCTGGGTTCCTTAAAACAGAGGTAAAACTGACTAAGAGCAGGGATTTCTGAGAGTATGTTTCATATACTCAGCAGAACAGGAAGGTGGGAGCCCCTAAGATCCTAAACATAAACTTTGAAATGTTTCCTAAAATGCAGAAAGATGGAAACTACTCCAGTGACGGCTGAACGGGAATTGACAGTACAGACCTGCTCCTGCTTAGTACTTTATAGTGAGTAAACACATCTTTCTTAAGAATATATAATTGCCAAAGAGGAGGTTAACACAGGATGAGGTACTATTTGATGCCATCTAGCCTCCATCTACATAAACAATCCAACATCTGAATTGTATAAAACATCCACTTTCACCCACAGTCCAGCCAAGGCGTAAGAAGTGAACATCATGCTAACATGCACTGTAATGAAACACCTATTTTGTCTGTAATTTCGATGTGGTCAGTTTCACCAAGAAAGGGTGTTCCTGCTGAAGGAAGGCAGAACTGAGCTTGGGGTGTGCATCACCGTAATGCCCCTGCATGAGGCACAAATGGCAGAACACAATGTGCTCCGACCTTATGTTGCAAACCAAATAATTTTTCACGGGCAACGATGGCACCTTCGGGAAAAAGGGAAAAACAGAAAAAAGTTCCTTCTAATGAGAAATTGATTTATAAGTCATTATAGCCATTTCAAAAGGACAGGTCATAGCTGGTTTCAGCAATCATTAACAAAGCCACACACTCTCAAAGGGTGTGAGTTTTGGGGAGGAATCCTTATCCCACCAACAGTGATGGGATGTGCACTTTTGGCAGCAGTACAGTGTCAGTCTAGAAATGGAGACATACAGAACAGTACTGAGAAGACAGGTTGTCACATTTTTAACTTTGCATTAATAACAAATGCTCTTGCTGTCTATTCTGGCACATTTGCAAGCTTGCTTTTAGGTACAAGGGACTTGCATACATTTCCACTGTAGATAAGAAAACAAGAGCAGCCTTGTTATGATTAAAAGGTTCTATTTCCCTCTGCCTTCTGTCTTGTGTGTCCATCTGCATAGCTGCTTTGAACTTGGCCAAATCCCAGTGTTAGGGTCGCCCACAGTACAAATTTTAAATCATCAGCAGACTGTGAATTTGCTGCTAGAGAAGAGAAAAATCTCAAAATTCTCACCTAAATGGTCGATGAGTGGTTTTATAGAACATTCATCATGTTGCACAGCCTAAACTGTTTGGGAAATTGCAGCAAAAAATAATTTACTGTTTCATGAGGACTGTCAGATAAAGACAAAATAGACATCTGGAAAGAAAGTAAGACTGATCACCACTGAGAAAAATGCCTAGGTAGGTGACTATATGACTAGAGAGGTCATGAAGTTTGCATTTGAGAAGTTACAGTAATTTCTCTTTACACTGTGCAGAATTAGAGAAACTAGGTGAGCGGATGAGACCTGCAGAATCAAGAATGGCAATGTATTCATAAAAATCTTGGGGAATACTAAATTAATATATGAGTTTGGATTCTTAGTCTCCTCAACCAAATAGAAAAGAAAACCATGTCAGCTCTTCCTCTCTAGTGCATAGCATTTTCAGCACCAAAATTCCCAGTGGGATGACAGTCTGCAAGCATTTTGAGACTGCCACATTAAAGGCTGAAAAATGAAAAATGGCTTCAAAAAGAAAAAAAAAAAAAGTTATTTATTTCTAAACTTCTGCTGCCCAATCAAAAACTTTTAATAGGGGAAGTTAAAGAAAGGCTTGCATTGGCTAAGACCTGTCAGTCTTTTAACAGAGCATGAAAGCCCTTAACGTGGTCCTTTATGCACCATTCATCAAAGAACAACAGCCAGGATGAAAGGCATCCACCAGCTCATCCTCACAATACTATAACCTGCTTCCACCTTCACCTTGAGTTTTATGGGTATTTTGATTCCATTCCTGTGAGTTCAGGTATCACAGAATGGTCAGCAAGCTAAATTGTCAGCAAACAAGTAAATTTCTTTACCTAGACAACTTTTTTTTTTTTCCCTTCTGCCAATAGGTGCCTGCTGGCTCAGTCAAACAATTATTGCTTTTATGAATTCTGCTTTAAAATGGTTTTATTCAAATGGTTCTGCCTCTTATTCCAAAGACCAACAGATAATAAAGCAAAGCTGTTACTCGTTGCCACAAAACTAATTTTAACCTCAAGCAAATCAGGAATTACACATTCATCTTCTGAACTGTTTAAAAATGTTACGTTCATTTCTTTTATGACTGATTTAATAAACTCTGCCTGCATAATAAATATTCCTGCTATAGTCACGGGGCTTTTTCCTCTTCTTGAGAAGGAAAAACCCAAGCTGGTAGTTGATACGAGGTGTAATACAAAAATAATTAAGCACAACCAAGTAATTTTTGCAATGCTGTACATTTTGTTATTAAACATCATATTCCGTATCACTCTGATTCTTCGCCTTAACAGCAATGCCACCCCCAGCAGAGAATGCCATATTCCTTTAAGGAAGGGTGAACAATAACAATGAAAACAACATGATACATCTAAGAAAAAAGAAAAAAAAATTACTACACCTTTAGCAGGTTAAAAAAGCTACACTGTTTTTGTTTTTGTTTTTTAACCCTAGTAGATACTCAAAGAGAATTTTGCTATCTGGCTCTCCTTTATCTCCTGAAAGAAAAAAAACAAACAAACATGTGCCAAAACTGTTAATGTTATCGTTTGCTGCCATACAGAAAAAAAACAGTGATGACAATTTTAGAGAAAGAAGGAAAACTATGGACTTCATCTTCTGACACCATTTTACTTAATCAAACTGCAATCACGGTAATGAGCTCTCTCCTACCAAAGGCTTGGTACATACCTCATCCAGGGGTGTTCTCAATGGAGATTTGCAGACGTCTTTGAGACAAAAAGATGCCAAATAAGCCCATCTGGTTACTCAAAATTATTTCTCAACAGATGAAGATTTCACATGACAAACGCTGCGTGAAGTTTAAAAGGCTCACTCTTTTTCAGCTCTTTCCCCCCCAGACTTCCAAATTCCAGACAAAAACAAACCACCAACCAACCCTACCGGGATATTCTGAGGATGCTGGACGACTAAGTGACATTTTTCAACGAAGCATCATTGCGCACAAAATTGCGAACCGCCTTTTATTTCGGTTACAGCCTCAAAGACAGAGTTTGGAGAGGAAAAGTGCACAGGAAAGCCGGGCTGAATACCACCCGCTGTAAATCACCAGTGGGTCAGGACGAGAGGAAAAACCTCCGATGTCAGATAAGGTCCTGTGGGAGCCCGGGAGGCTACCGGCTCCGCGCACAGAAGAATAGACGCGTGTTAACCATAACGCCACCAGCCGCCCGCACCCCCGCCCGCTGCTGGGCTCCCCTCGGCCGCCGGGTCCCCCCTCCTCCGGCCGGGCTCTCCAAGCCAAACTACGCTCCCCGGACCACCGGCTTTTCCCGGGTGGCCGCCGGGCT
>WEIU01009621.1:108556-214758 GCA_013389925.1 Aegithalos caudatus | reverse complement strand
GGGGACGGTTCCGCTCTCGCCCCGGGGCCGCGCGGTTGGCTCACCCGGGGAGCTGCGGAGGTTGGCGGCGGCTGTGCCTGCCCTCGTGGGGCGTCCTTTCCCCGTCCCAGTATTTTCTGTGGAACACCAGGGTTTTGACATAGTTTATTTCCCTTTTTCTCACTACCCCTGAGTCCCGCCTTCGGTGTTTTCGGGCTTATACACGACAGTCGTCATGGCAGCCCTCAGAAGTACTGGGAATTCTCTCATCTCTGAGGGGTGAAATGGCTCCAAAGGTGGACAGGTAATGGGCATAACGGGAAAGCTGAGCTTTCTTCAACAGCCAGTCCCTAAACACTGTAATATCCAGCTGGCTTTGATCGTGTTTTTCTGCCTCTGCAGTGTTATACATATGTATTTGTCTTCACACGAATTAGTACTGAAACATGATAAATATTTATCATTTGACATAGTGTCTAAAGACATTAAACGGTCCATCTACCATTTACCTGAACTGGTACATCCACACATGGAAGAGGAATACGTGATTTTCCTTGTTAATCAGGTTAAAAAACCACTCAGCTCTCCAGAACTGACGGTTAAAGGTTTCGTGTGGCTGTATTTTTAGGCGTATCCAACTCAAGATGTGCCTGCCATCTTGCAGTGCCTTTTTCTCCTGAAGGCTTCTCAAGCTGGGCCCCCAAGGTCTGAGGCAACCAAAATCTCGAGGCTCCATCCACCAAAATGCATCTGCCAAGGAACACAGCCTCACTCTCACAATCCAATGTTTTTCCTGCATCGAGCCCCAGAGCGAGTCTGCAAGATCATAATTACTGCCTATAATTTTTCAGCCGCTAGCTCTTTTTGATGGTAATCATTAAATTAGCAAGAAAGGAGATAATTTCAAATGGCACTCCCTGTGAGAAAAGTGGAAGGGGAAAAAAGAGGCCAACTCATTTGTGCCCAGTTAGTGTTTCTGGTATTGGTCTGTCTGTTTGTCATTCAGAACCGGTGGAATGTTAAAAGAACTTTGTGTAGGACTGTGTTAAATCAGACCGGGCTCCTCTTTAGCCATGCACTTCAGAAAGTACTGACTTCTCAGAGGACTGAGACATTTTCTTTAATTCTTTGAACGAGTTGGGTACTTTTGCTTTCAATGTGAACTTACCAAGTTAAACTTCTCTTCCGAGTTTATGGAGGGACATATCCCCTCTGCAAGTCACATCAAATGGACATTGCCAGACCAAAACCAGCCCTCAGAGGGAATTTGAGGGCACGTGTTACTATTTATCCTACCTCCACATTCTTGCTTGCTAAAGATTCCCATCCTGAACTGAGCATTACTCCAGTCTTGGGATAATCCTTTTTCTGTCACTTCTAAACCTGGGTGATAAAGAGGGGCATTGCAGGGTTGAAGACATAGCCATGACCACATACTGAGGTTTTTTTCCCCTTACAATCCTGCACAGTTGCCTGTTCAGCCTACAAGTTCAACAGGAGACAAGATGTATGGGTATCCAGAAGTGACTCAAGCAACAGGTTCTCAACCTTCCTAACCATGGGGCACCCTGGGACCCCTAAAACCTTGCACACCTCAGCTCCTCTTCCAGGATCCTGCTTGCAATTTAGCCATTTTTGCAAAGAGAAGGTTGTTGCAGTCCTATGACACATGTTCCCAGTGAAGCTGGTTTGAAAACCTTTGAAAAAATGGCTTTCCACTGGAAAATGCAACCTTGTCAAAACTGAAATGCTTTGCAAACTTGTGTTGGTTGCACTGAAAATGTCATTTAGAAAAGAGTAAGTGGTGGAGGGACGTTCCAACAGTGTGGGAACGTCTCGTTGTGACATTTCTAAGCTAAACATTTCAATTTCTTCTTTCAAAATGAGTTTTGGTTTCAAAATATTTCCTTTTATATTATATATTGCAAAATAATACAAAAATTTGGAAAGTTGGGTCACTTACTACCATCAACCTGAAATTAATGTTCTCCACAGCTTTCTTCAGGTAAGATTTTTACTATTCTGATTCAGAGCAAAATTTTAAACTGCAAACACTTAGTGAAACCAGAATATCTGAATTTTGCTGGCCTCTCAACCACATGATGGAATTATTCTAGAACACACTTGCCTTTTAAAGTGCATGATTGACCACCCCAGAGACTATTTGCCCCTGACTTGGGCTGTGATAAAGTCGATTTTCTTCCTAGTAGCTGATACACTGCTGTGTTTTGGATTTAGCATGAGAATTGTGTTGATAACACACTGATGTTTTCATTGTTTCTATGCAGTGTTTACACTAAGTCAAAGATTTTTTGGCTTCTCACCTGTGTGTAGACTGGGGGCAAAAGATGCTGGGAGGACACAGAGCCATGACAGCTGACTTGAACTGGCCAAACAGATATTCCATACTGTATGATGTCGTGCTCATTTTGTAAACTGGGGGGAAAGCTGCCTGGGGGTTACTGCTCAGAGACTGGCTAGGCATCAGTCAGCAGGTGGTCAGCAGTTGAATTGTGCATCACTGTTTTTGCATACTCTAATTGTACTGTTATTATTACTGCTGTTATTATTATGCATCACTTGTTTTGTAAATCCATTTTCCCCCTTCCTTTTCTGTCCTATTAAACTGTATCTCAACCCACGAATTTTGCTCTTTTTTTTTTTTTTTTTCCCAACTCTCTTCCCTATCCCTCTGGGGGCAGGGAGTAAGTGAGCAGCTGTGTGGTGCTTAGTTGCTGGCTGGGGTTAAACCACGACATATTGCAACTGGGATTTCCTTCAGTTCTTATTTCAGGAAGAAGAGGCAAGGGGGTAACAGATGAAATAATCCAGCTGATCCTATGCTCTTTCTAAATCACAAATTCTTGCCTTCTCAGTCAGACATTTTTTCCAAATAGTTCAATTTTATATTTTTATGAAAAATTAACTTTGCTACTTCAGGAGTGTTGTCCTTCATCCATTAAGCATTTTATTTATGTATTTTAGTTGCTCAGAGGTGCATTGTGAGACCTTGATTATTTACTTGGAAAAAATCTGTACAGCAATCAGGTTAGATGCTTTGGTTATCTCAGAAAGATCACTTGCTTCCTAATTTTGTACACCCTGCAGCACCTTGACTGCTTTCAGGATTTCTCCATCATCTCTAGTCAAGAGAGTTTCCCTCTGCTACCTCATATAAACTCAGAGGTCTTGCTGACTTTTCTCTCTTCATCCATAGGTAGAGCCAGCTATTAAACAAGACATAAATTATACACTTGGAAATGTGCTCATGGAAGAAGCCAGTACACTGGTTTTTAACACTTATCTGGTGTCTTGCCCACAGGCAGATTGATTTTCCTGAGGTTTATGTGTCAGTTTCTTAAATAATTTTCAAACAAGAGAGAAGATATCCAGTTCTTAATTTAGAAGACTGTCTGCTTATCCCAAGGGCTCATCTTTATCTATCCATTTTAGGGGACTTTTCTGCTATGATAGCAATGAGCACCATGGATGCACAAAATCCTTTCCACCCTCCTTCCCAGGCATACAGTCTTTGGGTAGAAAGTTGACAAGTCTTCACTATGAGTACAATTCTGCCCTTGCACACCTCGAGGACCTCAGCAGAAATTCTTTTGGACAAGGAGAACAAAAGACTGAAAAACAAGACCTTAAACCTTGGCCATTTTGTGGTAGCTTCTCTCCCTAAACTGCAGAGCCTGACCAACCAATAAGTTCAGGTGCTGCTGCAGCACAAACAAGTACTCCTAAAGCAACATGATTTTTCAGCTTATTTTAATTTTCTCTGCAAGCTGTTAAACAAGCAAGATCAGTTTGGGACCCACCAAGTCCTGGTTCTCCTCCTTACTTGTTGTGTAATGTTGGCCCCTTTTTCTCCATGCTGTTGAACACCCACAGTTTTCACTGAGTTCAGGAAGAGCAACATGAGCTCAGCCCATTGGGACGTACTGCTGTTTGTCTTCCTGCACAGTTGCTGCCCCACTATGAAATGAGGATAATATCTTTTTTCTTCCTTCACTCTCAGGCTTTTCTGTTTAAACTATAAGGTCATCAAAGTGAGAACTGTCTCTTACTAGTGGTTTCTGAGCACCTATCACAACAAAGTCATAATCCTGTCTATGACCCGCAGGCACTAACACATTGCAAATAATAACAATAAAAACCCAATCAGAAATTTCATTGTCCAGGAGCAGCTTTACTGCCATGCAGCAAATAAAAAAATCTGTCCAGGAAATGACAGAATCCATGAAAGTGAGTGGGTTACCCGGGGCCTTTGTTAATTGTTCAACTCCATATTTAGTCAAATGTTGGTCTTTTTTGAAAGGGTAGAGCTGCCAGGGGACAGTCACTGTTTGTGTCACTGATGAGGCATGGCAGTGTCCTTGTTATGGGCTGTCCCCACAGCACACTTCAGCCTGTTGCTAGTCCTGCTCCTCCACCCCCAAGTCTGATCTTGCCTTTTGACTTGGCCAGCTGCTGAGGGTGAGAGATGTGCTGCTGGGTTTTGTAAAACAGGTGTCCACCAGCTAGGAACAGACTGAGACCACCACCTCATCTCACACAAAGGACCCACCAATAGATCTCATACAGTAATGACTTTGTGTCACTACTGCCCTGAACCAAATTAAAACCAGTGATGCAGGCATTCAGGTCTCTCTATCCCTTCATTGACTATTCCCTGAAGCTATCCAGTTCCCCAAATATTATTCTTTTCAGCTTCTTGCTTTGTCCTTTTAAATTGGAGTTGAGCAACGATTAACCAGTTTATCTGCTATTTTATGTAATTTAGGTTATGAACTCAATGAATTAAGGAAAGAAACATGTAACAGAGTTACGAATGACTGTTTTTAAAAAATTCTCAGTTTACTGCTGGCAGGTATTGGTAGCCATACCAGTCATAATGCAGTTGAGCTTAATCTTCTGCTCTACTGATATTTTGTGATGTTTTACCTTTTCTGTTGAGGGTGGCACTGCAGAGTACTAACAAGGTTTTCTCTTTTGCTCTAATGGCAGTGATACTGTGCTGTGTCATGCTCCTTCCACCAACTTCTGACAAAGATAACTGAAAAGAAGAGCCAGAAGATTGGGGAGCACTTGCTAGAAGAAACCTCTGTTTTAAAACACAGACTATCCCAGATTCAGAGGCAGGGAATTGCTGACCTGACATCTGTTGCCTGTCGCACATTTGCTGGTGCCTGAGGAAGGAGCCTTAGAAATGTGCCTTTGGGCTGAAGTCCACTGACCCCTCCTCCTTTTTTTTGTCTCTGTATGATGCTCTAGTTTCAGCTCCGGCACACTGGGCAGAAGCTACTGTGCTCAGTGTGAAACCATGGCATGGTGCTCCCATTTGGAGCAGCACCTTTTGGCTCCAGCAGCTCTAACTGGCTCTGTGTTTTGAACCACTCAGCACTGCGTGCTCTGCTCGGTGTGCCTTGGTATTGACTCGCTCTTCATTCCAGATCTCCAGAGCAAATGGCAAAAATCTCACAAGCATTTTAAAGATCATGATTTTGAAGTCTCTTTCTCTGCAGAGTTTGAATCTGTGTCTGTAGCTCTAGGTAGATGTTTGTGAGCTGCTCCACTAAGAGTGCATCGAGTACTTTCTGTGGCATTTTTGTATGTTCTTTCTTTGCTGACACACATGTGTTTATTTTCTCTCCACTATCTGAAAATTACAAAATGCTGATACAGGTGGAAAAAGGAGGTTGTTGAGGAGGAGAGTGACTATACTGTGTTAGAGAGCATGGGCTTCTTTGACCTTGGGGGTGCTGCTTTTGAATGTTTGCATTGCATTTTTCTAACACAAAGGAAATCACTGCTCTGATCATAAGTGATCTTTCAATGCAGAGAAACACCCTTATTAGTATTATTTTTTAATCTTCTCACTATCTTTCATTAAATCATACTCTTTACAGTTCCAGTTCACCTGCACAGAACGTTATGAACTGAGTGAAAATCATTTTCCTTTGTTAATATATTTTCATCATTGAGCAATAGAGCAGTAATGAGGACACAAATCATCTTTTCATTATAAATATGCATAGCAAAGTATAAAAAAAAGTATGTTCCTAAAACAAATAAATAAACAAAACTGAGTGTTGAAGGGAATGAATTGAGAAAAACAAGATGACAAAGCTTTTTTCTGATGCTCTACCTTTGCTAGTGTACAGGCATGAAAGTCAGGAAAGTCTCCAAGTGATGTTGGGTGCTCTGAATGCTGCATTTAATGGAAATAGACATAGGATTGTATCTGCAACTTCTGTGCGATGCAAATCAATATCACTCATCAGTATGGCAAAAGAAACCAACAAATAAACAAACAAAACCCAACTAAAAACACAGCCTAAGATGACTTGAAAATAGATTGGTTCTTTCATGGAAATATACAGATTTGTTTTCTCTCTTGACTTTTGTTCACATTTTTCTTGTTCCTGCTAGAAATGAAAACAACCCATTATGTCATTTTTTAAATAGGGACAGTATATATCAGTCTGTATGGCATAGATGTTCAGTTCCAGCAATGAGAAACAATTACAAGTTTGGATGAGACCTGCACATTTTCCAGCTCCAGTTTGTTCGAGACGTAGCTGTGCGGAGGAGGCACTTTTTCTGTGTATGTGCTCGTACGGCACTTAATAAAACGAGGCCATTATTGGAGGGTGAGGGAGAGACCTCAGTTGCTATTGTAATGGCTAAAAACCTCATCTAGGATAAAATGTACTCCTCACCTACTTCCTCATCCCTCCCCACAGGTTGCAGAGGATTGTGGCAGAGCTCTTCCCTGTTGTAGCACACTCTGCTCAGTGCACAGGCGCAGCTGTACTTAAGGGTCCTCCTCCCTCCCCAGGCTGAATCCTCCCATCAGTTTGTGCTGCACAGGGAGGCATAGTGAGTCTGGAGAGACTACTTACCCCTGTGTTTCAGGAGAAACATATTGTCCATGTAGTCCATATGTAGAAACACGTAGTCCAAAAGAGAAATACAAACTTCTCTTTCCTCTACCAGTGCCAGTCCTCAGGATGTATCATAGTCTGGACCTCAAGAGACAGTCTGGCTATTTCTTTTGCCTCTGCCAGCTTTTCAATGCCTTTTCTACAAGTATTGCAATCATTGTGGCTATGTTTGTTCATATGGTGAACGACTGCCGATGCTATCCCTTCCTGCCCCACAAATTTGTTGTAGTGTCATACAGTATTCAGCATAAAATGTATAGTTGCATGATTGTTTTTACTAATAAAACCCTTTGGTCACAGAAAGGCTGCCAATTCAGGTTTTGTTACTTCATAATATTCACCTTAAATCTTGTGGCACCTGTGTGACACAGAGGTAACTAGTTCTTGTGAAGTATGCTCTGGGGACAGCCTATAACAAGGACACTGCCATGCCTCATCAGTGACACAAACAGTGACTGTCCCCTGTCCCCTGGCAGCTTTACCCTTTCAAAAAAGACCGGAGGTAACTAACTTGTTCTCTGTAAAGCAGGAGGGGTTCATGGGTGTGCTTTATGACTGCTTGTTTAAACAACAAAACCCAAATCACAAAGCTCAAGCTCGTTCAACATTGTCTCTACTAGGACAAGTGGGGACTGAACACCATTAACTGTTCATTTCACAGCCCTACAGTGTCTCTGGATCCACAGGAAAATAAATTCACATCAATGGAAGCAAGATTCTGAGCACAGATCAGCTTGGAATCAATCCGTGCAGCTCACCTCGCAGGCTCAACTCAAGGAATAAAATGGGACAAACAGCTGGTGGCATGGGGTTTCTTCCAAAGAAATCCTTCTGTAATTGTGTTTTGGCACCACCTATCTTGCAGCCCTGTTGAGAAGTGTTAGATTTTCTCACAGCATTTTGAGGTTGAGAAGCGGGGGTTGAGTAATGTTCCTGCTGCAGGTTGTGTCCCTGTAGCCATCTCAGAAATCCAATGTGTGTGTAAGACACATTCGTTTTCCATCCTGGGATGGGTTTCTGTGCCGTGTAATGATTCTCCAGCTGTTTTTTTAAGGCATGTATTTTTGATTGTGCTTATGAGGAGGTTGCTGAAGAAGGAATACATCAAAGCACAAAAATAGGGATGTTACCTGCCTCTTAATGTCTGCCTCTTTGCTCCAGTGTGCTTCAGGTGCCAGTTCATCTAAGGCAGTACATGGTTACCTGGAGCAAAGATGGTACAGCAATGATTTTAAACTGAAAGAGGGCAGCTTTACATTAAAATTTAGGAAGAAATTCTTCATTGTGAGAACAGTGAGTCACTGGAACAGGTTGTCCAAAGAAGCTGTGGAGGACCCCCATCCCTGGAAGTGTTCCAAGATCAGGCTGAATGGGGTTTTGAGCAACCTGGTCTAGTGGGAGGTGTCCCTGTCCGTGGGCGGGGGAGAGTTGGAATTGGAAGGTCCCTTTCAATCCAAACCGTTCTATGCATTCACATTATGAAGAAAACACTTAAAAATTAAGGAACAGACAATATGTTTTATCAAAAGTATAATTAACAGTATGATGTGTGCCTAAGAGAGCCGTGAGTTGGAAGCATTCTCTGTGGTTTGCTAGGGAAAGCTGACTTCTGAACTCCAGCCTGGGGAGGAGATTTAGAAATGAAATGTGTTTTTTTGATGACTACGGAATATTTGGATTCACAGTTCATATTGCAAAATACTAGAAAACAACAGAATCATTTAAGGACTAAGATATGGACTAAAATGTTTTATTACCTATGATCCAATTCCCTGTTCCTGTTCTGAGGCCTGAGCTTTTCTTCTGCTGGTCTGTGTTGGCTCCAGCTCAAAGAGTCATATACTGAGTGAGTCAATAGCAGAGCTGTTAGCACCAGCACCAGGAGCCATCTTGGATGAATGGAATCATGGATAAATTCTTCAATTTCTCGCCTTCCTCCAGCAACTTATAGAAGCTATTTTTGTTAGAACCTTCTTGGGTGCTTCTCCTGCTGCAGTTGGGAAACCATGTGATGAGCATTCTTTATTAAACCATAGACAAAAGAGTCAGAAGTGCTTTGTTTACTTCAGAGTTGGCTTTCCTTTGTTTCTGCAATGTTTGTTTCCTTTAGGGTGACCAGGAATACTAGAATGCGACAGAAAAGCCCTGACAGATGCTGCAGCAGCAGCATTTCTCTGTTCAGATGGTATTTTTAGATGAAAAGGTGTGAGACATATTTAGCTTTCTTGTCAGGAATTGTTTATTGGTTAACTCTTTTTTAGAGCAGCACAGAGAGACCATCTACTTTAGCCCATTAGGTTATTTAGGAGGCTGTTCTGCGAGACCACACTTGGCTTTTGCACTGAGTAAGAAATGAAATAGTATGGCAATAGTATGTACTACTCTGTCACCACAAACTAGGGGATGTCTTCTCTCATTAGCAGTGGTACGTTTGTGGTTAAGTTATTCATAACTGGAGAGTGACAAAAGACATAAAGCTTTCTCACCTATTCACATTGTCTAAACTGTGAAAGAGTTTTGCCTGCATGCTTGCTAAGTCAGTTTTCTGCTGATTTCAGTGTAATTGGATGACCTTAAAAAATAATTTCTATAGCAAGAGTGGCAGAATCAAATTCTGTTGTGCCTGATTTTTGTCCTATATGCAAGTCTGTGTAACTGTGCCTTCTGTTTGCTTTGTACTGTCCCCCCCAACACACACACCTTCACCCCTTTAGAATGGGTATTACTATGGAAACAATTGTCCTTGCTATTGTTAAAGGCAGCTGAGTGACATCCAGAAATCCCATATACCCACAGAAAATTGTAATAGTAAATCATCTGACCAGCTATTCTTAGCCATTCTTTTCCTCATGTAAGAGAAGGATGATATATAAAGGGAGATTATATGAAGGAGCTTTTTTTTTTTCCCATACGAATTTATGACCGCTCAGCTGAAGCATGGGAGTAAAGGTAAAAAACCCAAGGCATTTCATGAGTAGCAGAATTAATGAAGCCTAGTTCCCTATGGATCTGTATAGCCTGTGGTTGGATTCTCAGGTGACTAATACAATGCTCACCATCTGATCACATTGTTTCTTTTAGCAGTGACATTCAGAATGCCTTTGTGCCGTGTGGATCCTCAGGTATCTAATAACAATTGAGTTCAAATTGCAGCTTTTTGTCAATGAAGGTACTGACAATGGTCTCTCTCATCTGCCCACAAAGTGGTTTTCATCAAACTTGTAGAAATCTATGGGAGATTGCTGTACTCCATCATACTTTCTTGAAACAAACTATCAGGTTCAAAAAGCATCAGCGGGGAACAGACATAAAGACATTGAATATGTGATTTTGTGAACCTCTTTTTCTTGGGGAATCAGCCTAAAATTTTGCCAGGTCATTCAGTCTAGCAGGTGGGTAATCCTCCTCTGCTTCACGAGATGATGTAAAGATTTTTCAGTCTTTTCAAACAAATGGTTATAAAAGGTGAAGTTGGAGCAAGGGAAATTCACATGAAATATCAGGATCTTTTTTTTTTTTTTTTTCACAGTGAAGATGGTGAACCTGTGGAACAGGCTTTGGAGAGATCATGTAGATATTCCAAAGTTGCCCAGGGAAAGCTTGGAGCTACTTTCTGTAATATCTGCTTTGAATGGGGACTGAACCAGATCATCATCAGAGATCCATTCCTATCTAGAGTTTCTGTCCATTTGTATTACTTGCTACTTTAGATTTCTTTTCTGTGGGCCTTTGTTCCCCAGAAAGAAACACAGTCAAGGTCAAATTTTCCAGGAACATGATGTTTTGATAAAAACATGCATTCTGGCAAGGGCAAACTCTCCATGGAAGGGTTCAGATTTTTACTGTCTGAGACAAACTAGAGCTGTTCTATTGAATCCTCAGTATTTTCTGAATATCGGTTTTCTCATTGTTTTATTTATTTATTTATTTATTTATTTATTTAAACTTTGTGTAAAGTCACTGTGAGGCTTCATATTATATTAAAAAGCCCTCCTTTTGGCATCTCCCCTCTGAGAAACTGGAGAGTGCAATGCAGAATGACCACTGGAGCAAGATCTCTTGCAGAAAACAATTACTGCTTTTCTTGCATAATTTTGGATAGTATGCTTTGGAAAACTTGGCTGAAGTGGGAGAAAAAAAGTGAAGCTTTATTTTTATGAAACACAACATTTTATAGTGTGATTGCCTGTCCCAAGTGTAATCAATCTGTCCATTGAGTTGGCAGTGTTCAGAAGCAGATGAAAGGCTCTTCGGATCTGAAGATTGCAAACGTTGCAGAGCCCTATATTGGGAATATATGGACACAACCATCATAAATTTTTTTTTTTCTTTCCATTGACAGTACTGCAGTGGGAAATGGTGAAATAGTACATTAGTAATGTGCCACAAGGAAAAAAAAAAATGCTTTGCTCACCCTGTGATAGCATACAGGGGCACATGGCAGGGTTGGAGAGAGCATGCTGGCAACAGCCCTTAAAATACAGGGTTTAGGAGCTCAGACCAAAGGCAACAGGTGGATACAACAAACAGCCAAAGGCAGCTCAAGGTATCAATGGGGTGATTATGAACAGCATGGCGAGCAGCTGTCGCAGCACACCAGCTGCCTCAGCACCCGACAGCTCACACCAGGGAAAGGCAAGGAAGAAAACAAGCCCTGATAATAACTGATGGCCCTCCCTGAGCCTCACTGGCAAAGACGAGTCTAACTGGAGGTGCTGATCATTGTTTTTTGGTTACTCACGTCCTTTTTCACCCCTACCCACTTGCCTGTGCATGTTGTGCCCTCATTTGCTGTCACTTCTTCTATTTAGAGGCTAGGCTGTTACACATGAAGGGCATGAAGCAAAACTCCTTACCTCATCAGGATAGAAATGGGAGATTTTAGATATTGGTAGACTGGGAAAGGGACACAACACATTAAGAGCAGAAATAGGGGAATAATTTATTTCTGTAGCACAGCCTGAAATTATGTGAGCATTTGCAGAGATGAGGTTGGTAAGGATCTTGAGAGGAAAGGAAGGGGGAAGAGTGGAGTACCTTTTTTTTTGTTTTGTGTACTGAGATACTGCTGTGCACCAGAACAGTAAATGACTGGTCTGGTTCCTCAGTATAGACTGAGTACATCTATCCCTTAGGGCCTTCACAGCAGCAAACTTGCTCATCACTGTGCTGTTCTCCATAATCACGCTCTGGATGTGGTGGCCACCTCCATATTAAGAGACCTAAGCGTAACTGAGTACTTGTAGATGCTGTGTGTGGGCTGTCTGGCCTCCTGTGGTAGGCTGGGAACAGGTTTGTAACTAGGAGCAAATTGAAATATTCTGAAAATTCCACTGATTGCAGTGATTGCCTCTCTGCTGAGTTATCTTGGGGCACCTATGGTTAACAGCTAAAGACCTGGTGTACACACCAGTTGTAGTGAGACTCTAGAAAACAACAGATAGAAGTCACAGCTATTGCTGCAAGGTCACAGCTGTTAGTTTTGAAGCAAGTTGAATTAGTACATGTAGAGCTCTGTGCCACTGCAGTAAATCAACCTCCAGTACCTGAGCTAATGTGCTTAAACCTGTGTGATATCCTCATGCTGCATTATTGCCTGCAATGGAGTGCACTTGAAAGGTGGTGGTCCTTAGGCTGATGTTGCATGTTGAGCATTCTCTGGAATCATGATATGCACTTTGCAGGAGATAACCTTTCGAGTTTTTATCTGGTGGTGAAACTATCAAACATGTAAGACAGGATTCAAGCCAAAATGCCCTGTATTCTTCCTGCAGTTTCTCTTGAGAAGATGGATGCAAAACAAAAAGAAAAAAAGTCCAGAATCCGTAACACTGACAATCATTGACCAGCACTGCTACTAGCATGGAAGGTGTCCCTGGCAGGAGGCAGCTGAGGGACACCAGCTTTAAGATTGCTTGAAGTTTAAAATAACTTCAAAAGTCTATGCAAAAAGACAGTAGATGAGCATTTGGTGATGCAGAGGTTAGTTCAGAACATGAAAGATGAGGGAAGATTGAAATGTACTTCTTTAGTGTTAGGGTTTTTAATAAGACATAGTACTCATGCTTTGTGTTTTTTGTGGGTTTTTTTTTTTTTTTGTATTTGTTTGTTTGTTTGTTTGTGGGGTTTTTTGTTTGTTTTGGTTTTGGTTTTTGTTTGGTTTGGTTTGGTTTTTTTTGGGGGGGTGTTTTTTGGGGGTTTTTTTGGTTTTTTTTTGAAGGGACAAATAAAGGAGCAAATCCTCCCACACTGTCTGTAGCCAAATGAAGGACAAGCCTATCCCTGCAAAGGAGGGTAATGTGATTTGCTCATACTAATTTTTGTATTGGATCCAGAAGTAATACAGTACAGCAATAAAGCACAGAACCAGAATAGTGCACATGGACTTTATTAGGCACAGTGGTGCATATGGGGGCTGCTTCATGTTTTTGACCCCAGCAAGTGTCTTTGCTGTGTAGGAAGAACTCAAGGTATCTTCATCATTTTTTTTTAAGAAGTCTCTGCTCTGAGCTCCAGTGTAGACATAGCCAAAACTCTTATGTGTGAATAATAATTAACATGTGGCACACATACTGACCAGCAGCAATAGATCACGTTTTCCTGATGTTTCTCAAAGTATATACCCAACAAACAATCAATCACACAGAGACATGCATAAATGTGGTTTCAGAAGAGGCAAGAGGAGGGACTGCAGTCTATAAGGGCATTTGCAAAGGAGTTGCAAATGTCAGCCAGGCCTTATTTGCATTAACTAATTTTCTAATCAGAAATAAATGGGTTTTTATTGGCTAAATTAAAGGTCTTAGGAAAAGAATATGAGAAAGGAGAATATTTCGGGAAATTTAGTTGCACACTATGAAATCCATGAACATTACATAAGGATTTACAAATCAGCCTTGAACTAACTACTGGCTAGTGGAGACAAGCATTTTGAATTGTTTTCTGAAACCCTCTTAGAGCTTGAAAATAATTTAAGAAGGATAAAGGTGGTCTCAAAAATGATGTTACAAATGCACACTCACATTCCAGTTAGTAAGGATCCTTTTAAAAATAATTCCCTGTCCTTGCTATTATTTGAAGTGGAGGAGACAGGAGGAAATTTTTCATGGAATCCAGGTAGGCTAAACTACAAGCAGATTTTTTACAATTTGAAGGTCATACCCTCAAAATGCCAATCTTAACAACTGAACTTTTACCAAAACTCCTGCTACACTCTGAAGGACTTTTGGCTGATGGAAAAAACTCACCAGACTCTGAGGAATTTCTGGTTTGTACTTAAAGGTCCAGATTAACTTCTAATTGTCCAAAATAGACACAGTATCAAAATTCAAAATTATACTCTCTTGTTAAGTTGTGGGTGTTTTTTTGTTTTTTGGTTTTTTGTTTGTTTGTTTGTTTGTTTTTGGGTTTTTTTTTTTGTTTTGTTTTGTTTTGTTTTACTTTGAAACACAGGCTCTTAGTAATAAATTCATAGCTTTCCTTTGGCTGCTCCCTGTTTTCCTTTTGTACGTATC
Organism: Aegithalos caudatus; assembly: GCA_013389925.1. Taxonomy (NCBI): domain Eukaryota; kingdom Metazoa; phylum Chordata; class Aves; order Passeriformes; family Aegithalidae; genus Aegithalos; species Aegithalos caudatus. The sequence goes on along the minus strand of WEIU01009621.1, from coordinate 200,315 downwards.
ATCTTGAAATCTTCCTCCTTGTAACCGGTTGTAATCCCAGTCCCAGTCCACAATAGTGGTGGTCACTGGTGCTGAGCAGTTTTGCAGGGGAATTCATTATCTGAGTCATTTATAACTGGGCTGAATAAAACAATCAAAAGTGTATAGAGAGAGAGGGAACAATTCCACAGTGCTGAGGGTTGGGTTGGATGACCAAAAGGGTATTTTCTGTCTTGGATTTCTATGCTGATCATGGAAGCACACAGCCTAATGAGCCAGATATTCAAACATCTTTGGGCAAAGCATTTTGGAGAGGAAGAATGTACATTGGATGCTCAAGTTGATGCATCTGAAAGAAAATCAATAGTTTTCCAAAGGCCATAATAGGACAGAAATAGTGCTGGCAGTTCTGGATATTTCTCTGTGAAAATTTGTACCATCCGTTATATAAGCAACCAAGTATTTTTTTGCATCAAAGGCTGTAGTGAGCAATTTTAGTTACTCTTTCCTTTAGATCTTAGTCTTGCTGTCTTTTCATGGATGATATTAGCATAGCAGCACTCCAAAGTCCTTTTTTTTTAAAGGGAACGTGATTTCCCACCCAGTGGCTTGCACTCTTTCCTGTATTGCAGAATGTCAAACAAAGGACCTCCAGTATAGAAAGTAATCATATACAATTTAATAATCCCATATATATGGGAAATGAGGAACAACCTTTTTGATGGCCCAGCTGCTTTTACCATATCTGACTTCATACAGCATTAAATATCCAGATTGAAAACCAGTCTTGGGGAAAGTTCTGCAATATCTGCAGGCCGATGTGATGTTCAGATGATAGTTCAGGAGCGGGTGTCTCAAAGCAGGATAACAAAGAAATGTTCCTTTGGGGACCATGTCCAAGGTATCAAATGGGTAGAGTTGGGGCTGGATTTTAGCAGGACCAGCTGAGTCATGGGACTGATCCTCTGGTCTGTGATCTCACCCATGCCAAGACACCTTAATAAGAGGAGAGGACTTAAAAATAAGTTCTTACAATTATGCATTTTTCTAAAATTTAAATATTTCAGTAAGAGATTTTTGGTTTGAAATTATTTGATTGCCAGTTTTGTAAACTACCTTTAATTTTGAAATATTACATATTTTACGTTATTAATAAGTAAGTGTGGTTTGATTACTTGTTTTGTACCTTCTACAATGCCAGTTCCATTCCAATCCCAATCATTCCATGCCAATCAATTAGCAAACCAATTATCTATTACAAATGACCACTTTGCTCTGTTACCAATAGAAAACCAAATATGAATTACGAAACCAATTAGAATACCAATTAAAAATTTCCATTGTAATTACCAGTCACTAGTAAGAATTGCCCCAATGGCCATTTGGAACACCAATTACCAATTAAAATACCAATTACCAGAGCAAGTATCAGTTACAGTAACACTTAACAATTAGAATATTAATGAATTATTGCATTACCATATCTGATATTGTTTATAATTAAAATAATTATTATGCTCTATTCATATATAAAAATTAAATTACAAAATTTAAAAAGCTGTCCAAATCAAAATGGAAGCAAAATCTCTCAGCTGATGGCAATTACATTTTTTCACAGACATTGTAGTATGGGAGGTTTAAACCTGGGGGCCATTTATGCTGACAATGAATGGAAAAGATTGGAATTCCCCACAGAATGGGTGTTTGAGGTTACCATTCATAACAGACAACTCCGCATATGTTGGAAAGCCCACCTGCTCCTAGTGCTAAGGCTTCAGACCTTGGCTTTCCTAGTCCTGAATCCCAGGGGCAGGAGCCAGGGCTACTTGCCATGGGAGATCTGGAGGGTTGGGTCACAGCTGTCACAGCTGTCACTCTGCCCATGCATGACACAGAGGTGCATGTCTTGTCCTCTCCACAGAGAAACACTCCCCCTTGTAGAGAAACAGCTGCTGAAGACACAGCCCCTGCCTTCCTCTGCCTGTTCTGGCCTGAAGGCCTGGGTTCAGCTGGTTGGTGCTGTGTGCACTTGAGCCCAGAAATCCCCAGTTCCAGGATGACTTTTTGGTCACTGGGATGTTAGCAAGGTGAGGCAATGCCCTCTGTTGTGCTGGTGGAGCAGCCTGACCTGGGGCAGTGGACCTCAGCAGGCAACCACGGGTAGGGTTGGAGGAGCTGCAGGGCTGAGCCAAAGTGATGCTCCCACACTTTGGTCCCAGGTACGTGGAGTGCCAGGTGCATAAATCAGAGTAATGAAATTATTTTCCTTCACAGTGGCTAGCCATGAGAGCAGTCTGACCTGTGGCCACCCCTGACCCTGGCCACTATCTGGAAGAGCACTATTCAATCCACATCAAAACCTTTTCAGGGTTCCTACTAGCTGGCTGTCAATTCCAAAAAAAAACATGAAACTCCTTGTGCCAGTGCCCTGGGTCTATTTCACTAGAGGAGGTATAAGTTATATTAGTTTTTGTTTAAGCATGCTATGGAGCTGCAGTTTAGCACTCCCGTTTCTAGGATGGGCTCAGGGCTTTGATACACAAAGATCTAAAACTGGTTGTTTATTTCAGTTTCCATTTCTGACCAGCCTCACATCCAGCAGCATCACTGCAAGGCTGCAGCAGCTCCTGCGTTTTTGTGGGAACAGATAAGCTGAGGGACTGCCACATCACACTACATGAATATATAACCTACTCCCCAAGCTGTATGAGATCCCAGCAATACACAGACTATTGCTCATTACATAGAATCTGCGAGTCCATATGTTCAAAGGACAATGTGTGACACATTATTCACTCCTGCAGTTACTTTGTAATTACATGTGTTTGGCTAGCTGGGGCACATAACTGCTCCTAGGTGTCAGTCAGTGTGTTGGAGGCTTTTCTGAGAAATACAGGATATTGGGGTTTTTACATAGCTGAGATTCTCCCTTGGGATATTTGGTACAAAACATAAGCCTTGGCAGAAGTCTATTGGTGCCCCTGTCTCAGGGGGCTTCTTGGCAGATGCCAATTACTGACAATTAACCATCCGTGGCAGAGCCTAGGAAATGACAGGCACGTCTGTGTGCCCAGCTCAGGGATTCAGGTATGAAAGAAGTGTCTGAGTGGAATGTCCCCTTGTGTGAGCACAAAGCACAGCAGGGTGTGTGTGGGAGGCCAGGAGGGGCGTGGGATGGAAGGGACCAAAGCGGTTACGGATTATGCTTGTGCCCTCTGTGTCCTTGGCTGCTCTGGAGAGTGGTAAGGTTCTTGGCAGTATTTTAGCACTCCTGGGGGGAAGTATGGCATCTCCTCCAGACTCTGCCCACAGCATCTCTGCAGAGATCCTCTAGTGCTTGGCACAGGCTCCTTCTGGTGGTCTCTGCAGCCCTTGGACTAAGGGACTGCTCCAAGAGGAGGGGCAAGGAACTTCTGAAGCCCTGTAGCACCTCTGTAAAAAAAAGTGGGGGAAGGCAGGAGCAGAGCAGAAACTTTGCCTCAAAATCTCACAATGTTTAGTAACTTCTGAGAGAAAAGTATATGAGAAGAGAAAGATTTATTTGGATTGGAAATGAATGTGTAGAAAGAAATGAAGGGAAAGGGAAGGCGAAGGGGAAAAGGAAGGGGAAAGAGAAGGAGAAGGGGAAGGGGAAGGAAAGGGAACTATCAATGTTCTGGTGCTGTTCTGGCTTTCCAAGAAGTATTTAATCTCTTTCCAGACAGTGCTTAATGAACCTTTGTCTCTTTCCAAACCCAAAACTGTTATTCTCTTTTTTTGTTTGTTTGTTTTTAATTTTCTCTTCAAAATCTGAAATGCTGGGACTCCTGAAGCTCAGCAGAACTTTGATTTTTGTGAGTTCTATTTGTGCTATTGCAAGTCAGCAAAGCATTTTTCTGTAAGCAATTGACCAGGAAGAAATATGCCATTACCTTTTGCTGCCATAGTAACTTTCATCCTACACCAATGACTTACGGGCAATATTATCCACATCTTAATCATTAAAGATAGAGATTAATTGTCTGGTTCAATATCTCATTAAAAATTAAAATCTATCTCTATGCAGTATCTCTTTAGCAGACTTAAACCAGAGTAGACTTTTTCTAGTTTCCTTAAACTGAGGGATGAACGATCATTTTTATCACTGCAACATCAAAGTATGGTCACTCAAAAAAAAAAAAAAAAGTGTTTGTAATGCTCTATTATTTCCTCCCCAGTTTATGAAAAGATGGATTGGGAACTACAGAGCAGCTGCAGCTGGACAGCTCAACTAAGGGATTCCACAGGATTTTTGGTATCTGTGGGTATGCTTCCACTCTCAGTTCTTTTAGAAATATTTGAGGAAGTATAATGGATCCATGCTGCTAATGGATCCATTCTGGTCTGCTCATTATTATGTTATTGTGTCTTCTTTGTCATATTTGCAACTACAGTGCTGCTTAAGTTCTTTCTGAGGTCTGTAATTTAGCATCTTTTTTTAATTGGAGAACCAAAAAATATACTGCTTGTCCATCTCTTGTTTGTAGAAATATGGGATTACCCTCTAGATTTATACACTTTCAGATGAATTATCAAACTGAAAAGAAAATATTTTGCTTTTGGAAGGACCATACACTCGGGGATTACCAGTTTACAACATAAGGATTTATTATACCATAATAGCCTTGGGGACAAAGTTTAATTCAGCAACTTCATGAGACTTACTAAAACTGATTGATAGTGGAACCTTATTGCTGTGCTATGAATAGGGAAAGCTTCAAGTCTCAAAAAGGGTGTGGACAAATTCTGGTAACCCAGTACAGGAGTAAGAGCCTGTGGATGTCTCAAATCTTTAGCAACATTTCTTACGCCTATATTCTCTAGGATCTTTAAGTACCTGAGTGCCTTACCATGGTTTAGCAACTTAGCTTTTATCACGTGCTTAAATCCAGTGACATCCACAAACTATGCATTTTCCAGGTGGTTCTTAGCACAAGGTAGGGATAACAGTGTCATATTATACTGGCAATGTGGTGAAGGCACTCACTCTAGCTGAGGCAAATCCAGGCTCAGTTTCTTCTTGCACCTGCAGAAGTTTAAATCTGCATTTTTCCACCTTCCTAGGGAAGGGTGCTCTTGCACCTTGCCTAAAAAAGAGATTGACACCCACATCCCCATGCTAGGAGAAAGTAAAATATAATAAATTTCATATCTGGTTTTGAAGAGTGACCAGTTTTAAGAGGAAGGAGTGGCGATTCAGAGAAAAGGGATTTTTTGCTTGGAATCTTTAGCATGCCAAGTACTTGTCATGAGGATACTGTGTAAGAGAAGGGGCAGGAAGAAGGGTATACCCCAGATGGATTTTATTCAGAGGTGCAGGGAACTCAGCACTTGTCTCTGGCTCTGGACTAGACCCCAAGAGTCAAGCACCTCAAAATCCAGCATCAGGATTCACAAATCATCACCAGCTCTAAGCCTTTGCCTATCTCTAGCAGAGCACACAACCTTTAAATCAGCACCCAGGCTCCTGCTGGTGTGAGCCTCTGGCTTGCAAGAAACAGCAGAGGAGAAACCATGCATGGGCTCATCTCCAGCACTGCCAGGAAGGGGGCTGTCCCTTACATTTGCCTCCCCTGCTCCTAACACCTGGTTCTCTTCCTGGATAACTTATTCTGCTTTCCCAGATACCCAGGAAGGATTTAATAACCTGAACCTGGAGCAGCTGCCATCAGGGTGAACCTGTATTAGAATATGGGTCAGCAGAAAGGCATGTTTACAGAAATGCTCTTTTTTAATGGCTTTTCACTAAAATACAAAGGCCATGTAAGAAAGAAAAGGAATCTGCTGGGTCACGTTGAGAGCTGTTTGTCCATCCATGAAATAAAAAAAATCTGCCAGAGCGCAGCCAGTGTCAGGAGCCGACAGGCGAGGTGCCATGTGTGAGTGGTGTGTGCGTGGCCAGTCCTGTGTGGATCTGAGCAGCTCCCGGGAGGTGACGGGAGCTGTCAGCACCTGTGAGCTCCTGCAGCGCTTTGCAGGTTTGGGTGTGGGGAGCCTGGTGCTATAAACGCCCACTGATGGCAGCTGCAATTGAGGAACTGTGAGGTGTAGGAATGACTGTGCCACACATCCGCCCCCTCATTTCACCACAACCCTCCGAGCATCCTGCACCCAGACCTGTGGAGCACAGCAGGATCGCAGGCAGGATCTCCAGGATAGGGCCCTGTATCAGCAGACTGCTTCTCCCTGTGCCTGCCTCTGCCTTCGTGGCTGACGGCCTTTCAGAACAACAATTAGCCGCTAATTTTTTACTAATTTTTTATGGGGACCTTGCCAAGGTCAACAGGCCTAAAATTTCACACTGATGTGCTACGCTAAAAACATTTAATTTGGTGTTTGTTCTTTTTTTCACATCTCTATTATCAAGGGGGAAAAATGCCACTTTCCAAAAGGAGGGATGCAGCCGTATTAAAATCCCAGCTGGGTGAACTGCTCACAACAGATCCAGCAGATGCGGGCGTGCTGATGGCAGGGTTTTGCGTGCCAGCTGTGCCCTCTCTTGCCTCTCCATGTCAGCTCTGTCACTGATAGCTGGCAAGGGATGCAGGCTGTCAGGATGTTGTGTGCAGGGCTCAAGACACTCATCTCCAGGCAAGTTTCTGCTGGCTCACATTGGGTGCCGGGGAGGAGAGGATGACCATGCTGCCGATGCTTGTCAGCAGCATGACTGTGTTAACAGAAAACCCAGTCTGCTGAGTTAACTCTTCAGCACCAGGCTGTTGAGCTGGGGTTTTTACACTCCCGCAGCCTCGGTCTCTCTGCATCTTTCAGCCCAAAAGGGGATTCTTTCTCCTTCTGACCCAGCATGCACTTAGAAAAACACAGCAGGTTGGAGGATCAAATTTTGGTCTTGTCAACCTTGCAAATGTTCCTTTAGCTTCTCACCACCCACACCTGCTGCATGTATTCATACACATATGCAAATAAGCAAATGTGGTCATATGTGAGTGCATACACACAGAAAGACGTACACTTGCACCTCTATAGGTTTTGCATAGTAAGCATAACAATAAGGTACAAAGGACTTGTACAAAACAAGAAAGTCTTTGAGACCTGTGCAGGGGATTCAAGCCCACCAGCCTGTTTTTTGTTATCTTTTCTGCAAATCTTGTCAGAAATTGTGCTGCCATCTTCATTATTTTTTCCCCAAAAAGTCCTGCAGTTACCTGTGGCGTGGACAGATAATTACAAATATTGACTGACTTTAAGGTAGAGAGCAATAAAACATTGCCTAGGGGATAAAATTCCCTTCTCCTCAAGTTGTCATACATTGCCTGAAGGCAAAGAGCCAGCAGAAAATACACAACCAAAAGGAACTATTTTTATCCAAAGACAATTTCCTTTCCCACTCCTATCCTCAGAGACAGTTACTGTTTGTAGTTATTACCTGTAGGTCTGATGTGCCCAAAAGCCCAGTCACATCAGGGATACACTGTGCAAGGCACTGTACAAAATATAATACTGCTGTTGATTTTCTTTTCTCCGAAGGTTACCTCCTAAAGGAGACTCCAGGGATGAGGGCAAGCCAAGCCACGAGGTCTTATCCATTGCCAGGAACATCCCGTGAGGAGAAGAGGAATTTCTGCATTTATCTAACACTGCCCTCTCACTCCTCTCCCATGTGAATGAAGAGTCTCTGTAGTTGCAATCTTCCCTGAGGAAGAGGAGGTCAGAGCTTTTGGATCCATCTTGGAAGGGGCAACCCCATCACTCCCACTGGCATGGTTCTGTGCTCCGACTGCAGGGTGAAGAGCTCAAGGGGACCTGTGGAGATGGAAAAAAAAAAGAAAAAAAAAAAAGTGTTTTCAATCATCAGTATCTATTTTCCCAGTTCTGGTCTCCCCAGACAGCTGATACTTTGCAGTCCCACAGAGCTGCTATTTCTTAGCAGCATCTTCTTGCTGCTGGCACCTGCACTTTATGTTCTGAGTCAGACATCCATGCTATATTGGCACACACACAACCATTTTCTATGGCCAATAAAAATGTGTTTGTGCCTGTGTTCTTGGAAATGAGTCCCCATCTCGCCTCGACAGCATTTAGCTCGTGAGTTAGTGTTCAGATGGGAGGTAATTAGGTCCTACCGGGGGTCTGGATTTACCGCTAGCTCTGAAACCAAACAAATGCGTGACACATAGCTCATGTTCTCTGTTCCTGAAAGATGTCCCCAGCATTTACCTCTTCTCCCCTTGGAGCAGGTACCACCAGCCTCTGTGTCTCAGCTGTAGTTAAGGCACCTGGGAGAGCAAGTGAGGAGGATGTTGGCACAGATCTAACACATGTTGTTAGCACAACACACAAGCATATCCCTCAGGCTACTTTGCTGCCATTTCTAATGCAAGCAGCGAAGTCTTTTATAACAAAAACAGCCTGCTCATTCCCTTAGCCATGCAGAGGGAGTGCGGGTGCATTAGCAAGATTTGCTCTTTCATCTCCCAGTGCAGGTTAAACAGAGACCCTTCTGTATGCCTGTGATCCCAGAGCATGGACTTGGGGATCAGAGAAGTATGGTAAACATTCACAGACTGCAAACCATGTCAGTGGATTCCCACCATAAGCACCCAGATACCTCAGTGGTGAGTTTAAGTAATCTAAGCTTGATAGGGAGAGATCACAGTCCAGGCAGCTAAACAATTAAAATCAAATGCAGAGTTATTACTGTGAACATGTCAGAACACTATCAGGAGTACTGGATACAAAAGAGCACTGTCATACACTTTAACTCCTCTTACACTTGTGGTATATGCCTGTCTGAACTCCCACAATAAATTCTTATCAGTTGATGCTCAATAGGTTGTGCTGCCCTAATGATACACATTAACATTTTTTAACCTTTCTGATTCTGCTTTTGTAATTAGCCCAACGTTTTGAAGCCTCATTTGCCAATTCTCTTTGATATTTTGGTGAAGTAAATCTAAGGGCTTCCAGTATGAACCTGCAGAATGTGGCAACCAGAACAAAGCATTGTTTCAGCTTTGTGTACAGTTACTCTAATTATCATAGTGTATATTTACAAATATTCACATGTATATTTGTGCACATTCATTCACATACTCATTTACACATGCATGTGTACATTTCTTAGAGTGAAGGCTGAGGGATAGATAGACAGATACTCCGCATATACAGAACCTACTATCTTGAGAAACCCATATTTTTTTTAAGAACTGACACTACTGGCCAGATAACGAGCCCATAATCTCTCTCTTTCCCCACTGAAAGAGCAGTGCTGGAGCTCTGACATAAATACACAAAAGCAGGAACATTTGAAGTTAAAGCTTTCTTTCCCTGGATGTGTGTGGTATATCATACTTTAACCCATAGATTGCTGCAGTATCTAGACATGACTAACAGAATTAAGGTCACAACAGACAATGAATCTCAGAGGATTTTTGTACCAGGCTGAAGACAAAGAAAATTACTGACTTTTCAAAAGCAGAACTGGTGGGGAAAGATATTTCTGTGTAGATTTCGAAGAAAACCTGTACTGTATTTTTAGCCTACTGTATTTAAACCTGTATTTTTTAGTACTATTGTGCATGAGTTGGAAATTTGTTGGCCTGTTTTTTAGCCTCTTGTATTTTTATCTGCAAATTTTACTGCTATTGTGCATGCATTGAAAATGCATTCTTAAGGGCCATTCACAGCCTTTTCCCCCCAGTCCTACCATTCAAACAATTTCACATACTTCTGAAATTTTTCCTATGAGGATACAAGTCTCTACCACTAAATTATTTCTTGTATGGTATATTCCAGCATTATACTTTAGTGTCCAATTTGATGTCAGAATATTTAAGAAGCAGGAAGGCATGATGATGAAGAATTGACTCTCCACACCCTAAATCTATCAGGGAGTTCTCATGGGAGCAATACAGCCCCATACATTTTGAAATGTAGCATTTCTTATTCATTTCAATCATTTCACCTTTCAACAGTTGCTAATGATGCTTTATATGACATTCAAACCATTTACCAGCTAACCAAAAATGAAAATAAATATCTTTGGCCACTTTGTTTAAATTTGGGAAACTGGCCACATTTCAAGATTTAAGAGAGCCTTGTTTGACTGACTGTTCAGCTAGTACACTGTTGACAAATTGTGTGACTGGTGCTGAAAAAATCCATTCCTCTACATTCTACAGCTTGCTAAAAATGCAGATATCTTGTTGGTTTTTTAATACTGCAATGAAACAGAAAGTTTCCCCTGGAATGTGTTGATTGAGAAATATTAAAGGTTAACTTTCCCCATGCTGCAGAAGGTCAAATATGCCCCCTTCCTGGGGATTAGCTCTCTGGTAATTCAAGCTACAACAAAACATATGCCTTTGCCTCTCTTCTCCTGCAGCACTGGCTCTTCTTAGGGTTTCCTGCAGGACTCCCATCTGTTAGACCAGTCATTTTCCTGGTGTGCATATAACAAGATCTATAATTATCTAGGTATAGATATGTAAAAGATAGATGGTACACATAAATGATACAGATACATATATTCATACACACATACCTCCACATTTGTAATTCCCGACTTTTTGAAGCCTCTGACAGAATCATGACTGATTTCAACAGAGCCCAGATGTGTGGCTTTATTTGCAGGTGCAACTGAGCAGTCTGTTAACAGCAGAATTGATCTGAAATTTTCTAACAGAATATTTTCCTGTTAGAAAATATGAGTTTGTCCAAAGGGAACTATTTCATGAAAGTGTACTAATTACCGTGACATTTCTCTTGCAGACAGAAATTTTAAAAAGCATATTGATTGGGTCAGATGTGACCCTTTTTGGACATATTTGGAATAGAGCATACTTCCTCCATACTATTTTTCATGTAGAGATGCTAATGTAGCATTTGATACTATTTTATTAATTAAAATAGAAGGGGATATGGTTGGTTTATAAAAATAGAACTCCTAAGTATTTTTTTATTGTGGAGAAATTTAAGAGAGTTTTAGTTTTTGCTACAGCTTAGGAGATTTTTCTCTCTCTCTCTCTCTCTTTTTTTTTTTTTTTTTTTTTTTTTTTTTTTTTTTTTTTTTTTTTTTTTTTTTTTCGTTTTTTTTTTTTTTTTTTCTTAATGGTGCAATTTCTAGTGAAACTCAGTTCCAAAGAGACTAGTTCAATCACAGCCATATCCTACATGGATTTTCTGTGAGGTCGGGCTTGAAGTGTCGATAGGAAATTGGAAGATGAAGAGGGAGCCGTGGTCATGTTGTCATTAGTCCTGCCTGAGGCACTGTAGAGATGTCCTGCCTCTATGCTCTGTGAAGCCTTTGGATGCCCTGGGAGCCAGCCCCAGAGGACTGCTGACACCAAAGGGGAGCTGCCTTTGGGTCTCTGCCTCAGCTCAGAATTCCTCTTTACTTGTATCTTCTAAAACCTTCAGCGTATTTTCAGTGCTTAGCCAATACCAATATCATGGGAAGCAGGGAGGAAGAAGCTGCTTGCAGTGCTTTTTAAAAAATTGTATAATAAAGCAATTGTCACCTTTTCTGAGACAACAGCCAGTAATAGGCTCTTCTATTTTTCCTTCTATCCTTTAGAAACCCATGTGAATAGATTACTAAATCTCATTTGCTGTGAAATGTGCTACATGGCCCTTTCTAAGTGGGTTGTGTTCAATGCTGAATAAAAGAACGATATGTCATGAACCTCTCATTATTTTAATTTTCAAACCTATAGTTGGCATTTCAAGTTGATGAAAGACATGTGCTATTCACAACAAAATGGTATTGTTTCACTTCATTTTGAAACATTTTTGAAGTGAAAAACATGACCATGAGTCCTCAATTTTCCATTACAGATAGACAACTTTATTGTCAGGCTGATAGTTATAGGATTATGTCTTTTCTGGAAATGTTGAAAAACCTGCCACATTGTAGATAAATTTCAATCTTGCTGGCAGTGGAAATTCCAAAATAGACTTCAGGTGATGCTGTTATGAACAGCAGAATCAATCCAGTAGTTCAGAAAGAGGTAGGATTAAGGGAAAAAAAAAATTAAAAATAGAAGAGCGCTGCTCACATATGGAAATTAAAACAGTCACTGATGACTCCACAAAGAGACAGCTCAAATTATCCTCACAATTATCAGGTAGAAGACTGCAAATTATGCTCCCAGTTCACAAAGAAAAAGCAATCTAGAGGAGAAGTGCTGATTTACATAATCAATATCATCCAAATTCAGGGAGGCTGCCTTTCAGCACACACAAAAAGAGAAAGCGGAGCGGTAGACAGGATTTGCAGTAGGCAGATAATGGAAGAAGAACCATGCTGAGAGAAAACTGAGATAAAAGAAAAAGGACTTTAGAGAGAGGAGGCAGGACAGCACCACCTTGCCTGTGTGCCAGTCCAAGTGCCATCTCTAAGAAAGCTGAAGTGGCGGGGATGATTTAAGGAAACTTTTAAGTTCTTAATGTCATCTGAAATGGAGAATAAGCCCTTGGGCTGGCTTCTTTCAGCCTAAAACTGTGCTGGAAGTCACAAGCATTTGAAGATTTCCAGGAGTTATAGGCAGATCCTGAACACGTATTTTAACTGCAACATTGAAGTTCTCAATTATATGTTCAATTACAATTATAGTATTCCATTACAATTACCATTTTCCAAGTGCCTTTGAACTGTGATGATACAATGACTCAAACCTCTTTGTTTCACACCCACCTCTTTTTTATGGCGTACAGACTCCAGGAGACGGATTAACAGCTCAAGAGAATGAGAAGTGTGCCATGAGCTCAGTCACACTGAAAGAGTCCTTTTTCCCCTGAGCATCAGATCATCCACTGAGCAAATGCCCCAGTTGCTCTCAGATGGATCTTTCAACCTGCACCATCCTGCTGCTGGGGAGAAGCTGAGTGTTCAGATGTCACTGCAGCCACCACCCTTTTTGCCGTTGTGACCTGCAAAGTTGATGAAAGCGTTTGTTTGGGTTTGTGGCTGCAACTGCCAGACCTGTACATGGAACGGACTCAATTGTATGGATCCTGATCATACTCAGCTTGTTCCAAAGGTGGTGATTCATGTGGGATTGTGAGCATTGATTAGCAGGGAACTGGTCCTGCAAGATAGGCTTTGGACTCTATCCATGTTCTAAAAAGGGCCTGGACACATTTGTAGCTTTAAGCATATTTCCATGGCTCAGTGGAGTCTCTGGGACCTGGTGAGCTCAAGGTTGTGACAAGATCAGAGGAACTTCTGGAAAGCAGTAGTGATGGAAAAGGGTGCATCAGAGCAGGGTGCCAGTGCCAGGGCTCATCACTTTACTGCTGTGTGTGGCTAGACAGGCTGCAGCCCTTGCAGGGTCCTCCCACAGGGAATGTTGCAGGACACAAGCTGCAGGGAGTGCAGGCGTGTGCATGTGCAGATGGATCATCACAGTCACAGCACAGAAACGCACGTGACAACTGCAAAGGCATCATTCTCGTCAGGCTTCTTCCTCTGCTCAAAAGCAGCTGAAATGAAGTGCTGGAATCAACAGATTGACCTGTGTAAACATATTCGGGTAGAGAAACTCCCTCCTGCTTCCATTGGCAAAACTCCCACTGACTCCCGTCAGGGGGTCCCAGCACGCCACATCCTCTGGATTGCTGAAGCAAACCAAGAACCAAGGCTGGCTGAAATCAGCTGCCAGAAAGTTGACCACAGCTCTCTGCTGCTCCAGGCCACAGTGAATAATGCAATATCCACAACATTGGGAGAAAACTAAAAATAAATTTACAGGGAAATAATGCATTCTTTCTAATCTGAGTCAAACCTAAAAATTAAACAGCTATAATTACCAAGCCTAATTTAATTAAAACTAGCTGCTCACCATCTGGTGTTATTTGTATAAATTTGGAAATCTACTATTTCATATTAAATTCCTCCATTTAACAAATTATATTAGAGAATATATTTCTCCTCTGTAATCATTATGTAATTGATCATTTTACAAATCGTATTTCCTTCCACTTGATAGAAATATATTTTGTATAATAACAGGCAAAAGATCAGCTACTTTTTTCATCAAAACTGAATTTAAAATTAAGGCTTGCAACATCAATAAAAATAATTCACTGAAGTAAAAAGATGTAGGATGAAGCAAGATTTTTTTTATTTCTCAATTTGGTCACTGTGAGTATAAATGAAAATTCCATTGGATTTTTTTCTGCAGATGCAAGCACATATTCAGACTATAATATTACATGTCTATTATGTATATACATACATTCTATAATAGCTAGTGAAGAACAACAGTTTGATTGGAAGAGCACTGTGCACTTTCCTGAGGTAGTGTGGAAATGTACAGTTGTAGGCATTTAAAAAGTACTGTCAAAATATATTTATCTTTTTCCCCCAAGACATACAATGATCATTTATACAGTGATAAGTATATCACTGTAGAGACTGAAGCTAAAATAATGATGAGAACATCATGAGAAGACCGCACATTGATTGGCACCTAAATACAAGTGTTTGACATAGCCAGCATGGGAGCTGTGGGTTTCTCAATGACTTCTTTAAAAATTCCTATAATTTTTGACACGTAGGTATTTCAGTAAGGAAGTAGAGCAATGTATAAATATAATAAAAATAATACATTGAAATGGGCTTAACTGGACATGTTCACAGAATGTTACACACAGTGGACATCCATAGAAAGCCACAGGATGGAGTGGCATCACAGCAAAGTGTTGAGGCAGCAGAGTGGGTGCAGATTAGGACACGGGTTACTTAAATCAGATTTGGAGACATGGAGTTTATTCCAGCTTGCCTGGTAATCTTCTGTATGAATTATGTATGAATTAGCTCTTGTTAGTCCATTCACATCACATGCAGATTGTAAACACGTATGGGCTGCTGATGGTTCTCCAGTTGCACTTGGGTCAAAAGCCAGAACCTTTTAGTGGTGGCCTCCAGACAGCACTGCAAAAAATAAACAACACCAAAATGCAAAGACCAAATAAGCATTCAAACTGGATAGTGAGAGAAAGGAAGGGAAGCAATGGAGAGAAGGTGGAGGGAAAAAAAAATCTTCCCTAAATTATAAAAAGACACATTTTTCAGAAATATATTCACACCCACAGTTTTGGCATCACCTGTGGCTATAAAAACATGAGTTAATCTGTAAGTCACCTATTTGCAATTCCCTAAAAAGAAAGCAGGGAATTCCCTTAAAGTGAAGGCAGGAACACTCTATCCACAGTGACCGGAGGCCTCTTCAGAGTGAAGCATTTGTTAGTAACAGGAGTACATAGAAACAACAAGGGAAATAGTGCTCATTTTTAGCTTGTTTGATAAACAATTACCTTCCACGCAGAAAACTTGACTGGTCCAAGTTTCCTGGGGCTCACCAGCAAGCGAGATGCTTCCACTCATCTTTCCCTTAAGCAGCACCCAGGCTTTTCCTCTCTAGCCTGGGCTCTCTGCCCCAGAGCTGCCTCATAGCAGTGGGCCACTCCATTATACAATAACTCTTTTTCACTGACAAATCACTTGCAGAACTTCACCCCCTTTTGACTCATCAGTATTTATAGATTAGCACACAGCAGCACCCATTCCATTACATTTGGTACTTGCTTTTTAACAAGCAAACAAATCCAGCATGGCTGAATTTTATAATTTGGCTGCTGTTAGATTCTACCCTGATGGGAGCCTAAGCCCACTGATGCTCTTTGGACCTGAGCTGCTTGGCAGAAGAAGGGGATGAACAGGGAACAAAGTAGCCCAAATGCAAGATGCTCAGATGTATGCAGAGAGTGCAACATGACAAACTGCTAGGTTTGGTTAAATTGGGACTGTTAATTATAGCAGTTTAAATTGGGTTCTGACTCAGATTTTGAATTTGTAGTGGCAAGATGACAGCCTGGAGAAGGTGGTTGTAAATGGCTGACTCAGAGGATGATGATCAGCACGACAGTGCCTTCTGCCTGTGCTAGTACTATGTGTTTATAGGAGAGATGTTATAAGGTGACAGTCACCAGTTCAGCTCCACCCCTTGATCTGTTCACCAGGCATTATGGAGACTGGAAAGACCAAGAGAACAAATGGAGGAAGGAGCATATTAATTGGGTGAGTACAAAATGGCAATCTGCCATTTCTTTGGTGCTCTCTCCTTGTAATGCTGGTTTTCCAGATTCTTCTGTAGGCATCCAGCTGCTTTTGACTTGAGTTGATGAAATGGCTTCTAAGGGAAGGATGACTGGGAGCTTGGTGTCTCCATGCAGGGGCTGCCAAGAGCGTGGACACTTGGGAGAAAAGCTCTCTGATAAGAGGGTTGGAAAACCTGCTTTAATTTCTGACCAAATTATGCAAAACTTGAACACTGGTCCTGGAAATACCAGATGCTGACAACTCCAGTGTCTTTCTTCTCCCCAAAGTGCTTTTTTTCTACCAGTTGTCCTTGAAGTACTTTCAGTCACGCTTTTATTCAAAATGCAAATGTCCAAGATTCCTTTCCCTGTGTACTAATATGGATTAGCTCAGCTGTTCAAATGGTTGTGGAAATTCATTTGCAAGCGTTGTAGGTGACTAAGTTTCAGAACTGTAATTTGTGAGTTACAAACAGGGGCCAAAAATCTAATTCCACAAGAATAATGTAGCTAACCCATGCTTTGATCTTAGAAATCTGTACACCAGTGCTTGGCTGAGGGCACTGTCAGCCAGCATCCGAACGGGGAGTGGGGAGGATTTGTTACAAGCTACTTGTGACTGAGCTAGAAGCCAGGAAGCACATGCACTAACATCACTTATCAGTCGCTCGTAGAAATTATATATAGAACCTGAAATTATTGTCTTCAGGTCTCTAACTCTGCTCTAATAATTGCTAGAATTGAGAGACTAATATATTCAATAAATTTCTTTTTTCATGCATTGAATAGCTGAGAACAGATTGTGATTCCCCAGTCTATTTGCTATTCAAATGAATTCAACAGATACCTTTTCTTATCTTTTACACTGTGGACTGAGAGCAAATATCCACGGCATGTAGTGGCTGGTGCTTTGATAAATCATATGCATCACTGCTGTTTCCTGACAGGAACACTGTGCAGATACCTCAGCTGAATCATTGTTTATGCAGGCATACAACTGGGCTTTCAGAAGAACTTCCATATGTGGCTTTAAAAACTGTTTCCTCTTGCCTTTATTTGTTGTTGTTCTCTTGTTAACAAAGGTCTATTTTCCAAACTATCACTGAAAACAAAATGAATTTTGATGGGGCCAAAGCAAACTTATTTACTCTTTTTCTCCCATCAAATACCTATTAACACACAGTCATTGAGGCCCTGATGCAGAAAAGTGTTTTATGATAGGAATAGCTTTCAGTGTGCTGTCATGCTCCCATTTAATTCTGTGTTTGTGCAAGCAAAAAATGAAGTATGAGCATTTTCTTGGGAAGATTGGGACCTAAATAAAGATTATCTGAAAACTTTCTGAATTATTCAGCTCCAGTAATCACTGTTTGAATACTGCTCCTGAAGATCTAAGTCAGCCATCGCAGTTTCACTGTCCTGTAGACAACCCAAAAAATGGAACATTGAGACTATTTCCCTGTGCAAACAAAACAACAAATGTAACAGTGAGCCTCCACAAACATATGCAGTCTGTAAGGGGACATGCCCAAGAGACACTGACCCTGGACAAAGGAACAGTCATTGTGAATTTCCCAGAGGTTGCCAAAGGGATTTTTACAACATAACTTATTTCACCAATCAATATTCCTTTTTTTTTTTTTTTTTTTTTTCCCAGAATAAATTTTATATTTTTTTGGAAGTAAGCAAGAACATTTCTAAAGGGCAAGAAGATTTCACAGAGTTTGGACTGCATGTAGCTGAGAGGAGGATGGGCAGAGACCTATTTGTCTGAGATCATGTCACCCTATTTATTAATCCACAGCAGAATTCCTACAGGTAACACCAGGAAGTCTGACTGCTGGCAAAAAGAAAACACTTATCTTCAAGTGTTAATTGAACTATAATTATAATTTCCACAGCAACAACACCCAGCTTCCTGGGAACTATTATTGTGTTGGGTGAACACTTCCTGGTGGCTTTTGTCCCACTGCTTTCCAGTCTGGGAGCCCATTCCTACAACCAAAGAAGCCCTGCTTTCAGGTTTATGTGCCTGCTCTGTAGAGAAGCCATACAGATCCATCACACAAGCTTAATCCAATTCTCAGACCCTGCTGTGAAATAGATGTTCTGAAGGTGGGGAGAAACCCTCTAGCAAAGGCATAAAATCAGTGGAGCACCTTTCCCCAGACACAAACGTATGCTCAGCCATATGAGAAGTGTTCTAACCTACATTTGTGCCTGAAACAACTCATTTGGAGGAAGGAACAAGGCTAGGTACAGAGATTTACAGTTTTTGATGTCCTCCAGGGTAGAGATGTAGTGACAGATTGCCCAGTCCGAGAGAAGGCTGGGAGAGATGGAAAGATAAGGCAGGGTATTAGCCCCTTCAGATCAGCCTGCAGTCTGGGTGAGCAGCTCTGTTACTGTCTGGCCATTTGATTATTTTTCTCCTACACATGCTCTCTAACCAGTTATGGTATATTCCATTGTATATTGTGGTATAACACCTTCACCTTCCCCCCCACCCCTCTGAGTACATTTGTGTCTGCATTTGCACCACAGAAGCCACTCACAGGGTATTTAAACCAGAGCTAGCCAAGCTCTTCCTCTGGGAAGCTACAATCAACATTGCCAAACCCCAAACTGAAATGCTTCCACCACAGCCAGTAATTTGAAGTAATCTGGGAACCCTGTGCCAGAGGCACTCCTGCCCAAACTCTTGCTGTGGTGGAGAGATTCCATGTGGTGGAGGCCCTTAGAAAAATCAGTTTCTGCCTCCTTACCATGGTGAAGTGGATGGAGGAGGCTGGGTGGTTCAAGAAGCTGGATGCTGCTCTGGAGAATTAAAAAAAACAAACAAACAAACAAACAAAAAACTCGGGGAAAATAAAATAAAATAACCAAGAAACCTCAATACAGATGGGCAGGAGGCAAATGGGGAGTGAGAGGCAAGAAGGGCTGGCAGGTGCTGGGGGGTGTGAGTGTCACTGGAGGGCACATTCTCAGCTTTTTGTGCTTGTTGCACCTTCTTGGGGCTGATGGCCTGCAGCAAAGCAGCCGTAAAAGCCAGTGTTGTTTCAAAGCACTTACTCAGTCATGCTTGAAGGGTTGGTACATGTTTGTTAGAAGCTGGAAGAAAAAAATGTGACTGAAAAACATAAGGCAAGCCCTCAGGGTAGATGTACTCTGTGAGACAGTGTAATCTTCTCCTGCTGCTTACCAGCTTTGCACCTGGTTAACTCTAGGTCAGAATGAAACTATATAGTCAGAAATGATTATTTGTGACCCCAGACAAGAACACGACCTTTCTATCTTTAGACTCTATTGAAATGGCAATACCCTGATTATGGAATATTTCTCAGCTAATTAGGAATGCAGGCTCTACAGGTCACTGGGAGTTCATAGTATTCCCTTGGCATAAGCAGATGTCTTCAAGATAAACTTGTACTAAACACATCAACAGCTCCACACTATCTCGTGTGCACTGGGAAATAAAAAAAATTAAAAAAAAAGAGAGAGAGAGAGAGAGAGAGAGAGAGAGAGAAAGAGAGAGAGCGAGCATCTCATCTCACTAAAGCCTAAAGGGCCAGATGACTTCAGGAGCTGGATATTAATTTATGAACATTAAGTAAATAATTGCCTTTCGGGTAGCAGCTCCTGGGCTCTACAGCACATGGCTGCCAATATCTAAGCAGGACTTACTGGGGAGGTGCAAATCTGAGGCCAGGGAAATATGCTGCACAGTCTAATTCCTGCAGAGCTGTGCAGGATTCATGCAGGGCCAACGTGGGCATCAGTGCTGTGCTTCCAGTCTGGAGGAGCTAGGGAGCACAGCACATAGGCACTCAGGTAAGCATTCACAAAAGCCTGTACAAACTTGGTGCAGCAACTTCTTCATTTCTGTTTCTACCTGCCCTCTATTTTTGTCTTTTTCTTCACTCTATTTCCCCTCCCAGACCCACTACAGGCTTTCTGATTGCCTCCCAGCTGCTTGCCAAATTCTACATTTCCATTTATATCTCTTTCATCTTTCTTTTTCTACCTTAAGCAAACCCTCACATGTTCTCTAAACTTTATTCTCTACTGCTCTGCTCTTTGCCTGATCTATTTTCCCATTTCTCATTCAGATGGATGCCATATTGCAGTTGCAGTTTGTCCAGGATTCTCTGCTACTCAGTATTCTTGTTATAATTTTCCCCTCCTATAGCAAATCACTGCTTTCCAAAGAAAACTGGTCATGTTTCCTGGTGAACTTACCTGCCTCTGCCCTCCCATCAATCTTCTCTGTACCAACAGCTGTGATTCAGCTGGCAAGCACCACACACTCCTCAAATACCTGCTCATGGGAGGAGAGTCCTGCTGGCATTGCAGAGCCAGCAGAGAACCTGTGTGACAGCCTCTCTTTCTCTGAGCAGCCACTATGGCTGTACCGTCCCAGAACGACACTTTCACTTTCCAAAAAATAGTAAGTATTTTATTTTGTTGGCCAAGCAGGAGAGCTGAATCTTTCTCATGCTCGTGGCTTATAACTCTTCATGTGGCAGGTCACGATGGCTAAAAGCATCTGCTTTGCTCTTTGGGAAGCAATTGAATTTCATATACTGTATTGCAGAGTGCTGTTCAACAAGGTAGATGATGTTGGAGTTGCTGTCCTGGCCATTTTCCGGGAGGATGATGTACTGCCACACCTAGCCTGCACAATGAACACTGTAAGCACACCCCTTGCATGGTTTTATTTTGCAGGACACTGAAGCGTTTGCAGCTGATACAGATGCAGGATGGCATCAGCGATCCTTCAAGTGCTGAGCTGGGATTTTGTCCGCACTGCTGCACCGCCGTTTTCACACAAAAAGAAGTGATAAATAACAGCCCTTTATGTGCCTCTGCCTGGAGATTCGCGGGTGAATTCTCCCCTCTTGTCTGTGGCACAAGTGAGACAGAGATAAGCAGGGGGATACATGAGAAGCCTCCGAGGGGTAAGGGACATACCCAAAGCCAGTGTTAGTTGTGTGCAGTGGGCACCGTGCCTGTGAAGTGGGAAAGGAATTGCCATAATGTTGGAATTAACATTCCTGCTTGAGCCATAAAGAAACCAGGACCATATCTTTGTGTGTCATAACAATCCTAATGGTCCTAGTGGAGCTAGGGAAGCTGGCAGGAGAAGGTAGGGGACTGCAGAAATCCATGCACTGCTGCCAGAGTTGAGCTCAAGCAGCTGTGTACAAGCTGGTCGCCCCAGGATGGATACATGCACTACCCTTTCCCTTTCCCATGCAGGAAAACAGATTCTTCTGTCACCATACCTCTTCCTCAACCAGCAGATGTGTCTGCACACAGCTGGTTGGGAGACAGGAGGGACAGCCAAGGACTTGCTGTGATACCTGTATTTTCCTTCTCATTAGCAAAAGCACCATCTCTGAATTCTGTTTTATTGCCTCGCCTTCCTTAACACCATTGCTTTTGTGAATGATAACATTCTAATGCCAGCAGTATTAAGGCACTGCTGTAAATAGGGGCATTTTTAACTCTGAGCCATTTTTCTCTCTTCACTTGGACAGTTTATGTATTGTTCCAAACTGAAAGGCTGAAAATACAGTAGGAAAACAATTTCTCAGTGGCACCATTGATGTCTGTTAAAAATGCGTGGGCTACTGAAGGGGAAGCATTTCATCTGCCATGTAAAAGAAATTCAAAGATATCAACCTCTGAATAACATGACCCAGGCCCTGAACAGGTCTTATTCTATATCCTCAGATACTTACATGAT
Organism: Aegithalos caudatus; assembly: GCA_013389925.1. Lineage (NCBI taxonomy): Eukaryota > Metazoa > Chordata > Aves > Passeriformes > Aegithalidae > Aegithalos > Aegithalos caudatus. The sequence goes on along the minus strand of WEIU01009621.1, from coordinate 178,507 downwards.
ACAATGTAGGGACAGGATTTTTTCAATTGTTATACCTACATATGCTATCTCTTTAAACATAAATAAATACCTTTCTGCAGAAGATGACTGCACCTTTCCTTCTTTACTGTCAGCAAAGATAGAGATATTTTGGCTGGTGGAGTCATTCCGGTGGGGAGGGACTCCAGAATGTGTCATGATGCCCTCCTCACAGTGATAGGTGGTTCCTAAGTTCCCCCAAAGTTGCCTCTTCTCCAGGCTGAGAAAGTGAGGTTCCTCTGCATGTCCTCATGGGGCCACTGCCCCTAACCATTTTGCTGGCACTCTGAATTGGTTCCCATCACCGGAGCCTTTCCTACATATCAAGGAGCTCAAGACTGGATGCAGTAACTGATGATTAAAGAGAGATAATCCCTTCCTTTCAGCTCCCCAGAAGGGAGACACTCACTGCTATCACCTGCATCACATGGAAATAAATTTCCATGATACATGCAAGTAGTAGGCAGATAGATAATGATGTCCCAGTGGTTTGTTCCAGTTGTGCCCTCAATGGATTTCCACTTCTCAAGGCCTCTACATATTTTTGGGGAAAGCATAAATGTTTTCTTCCAGTGTCATGTTGGCCTTTGGAATTCTGACATCACTGTCTGGTCTCCTCTGACACGAAGGAAAACTGTCTATAAAATATCCCTCCTTTTTGGTAATAATAGTCTTAAATAGACTTTGATATCACAGCAGCAGAGTAGGTTACAATATTTAATATCATTTACCTTTCATAGTGGACCTGTGAGACAAAAAACTAGTTTCATTTTGAATTTATGAATATGTAAATGGGGCATGGAGAAACTAATAGATTTATGGATAGAAAAACTGTCAGAGAATAGGAGCCTGAACTCATCTGCTCAGCTATCATGCTCTGTGTTCTGGCTATTTCTTCTTTCCTGCTTCTATTTTGGTGTCATGTTGCCTTCATGGATGAGATGACTTGTATCACTGCATTCTGTTGAGATGTGCAGCAAGATGCAATCTGATCCCACATACCCATGGAAGTGGGAAAGCACTTGGGTTAATTTATCAGTTCATCAAAACTGAAATGCAGAAAGTTAATTCTTCAAATGTTGATCCAGGAGTACTAGTGGAATAAACACAATCTTCCTTTTATCTATTCTGCTTTTCCGTTTGGCTTTGGCATTGAGCCTTCTCTGTCTCTCTTTGCCTTGTTTCAGTGCACAAATGATACAAGGATCTCTCCAGGTCCCACTCCCTATTTCATTAAAAAAATGGAATATGAAAGATGTGCAGAAGCCCTGGAGGGAAGTTACATAAACCCAGATGTTGTACAATCTATGTCCCAGCTGCAATGAGCCTGCATGTGGCAGCTGCTTTTGCACAGCCATCAACAACAGCAGCTGGAGGGGCTCTGCTGTTAATGGCTCATCCCTCAGGAAGGAGCTAGTGTGAGGAAAAACAGCGGGCTTTATGTACAAGATATCACATTGTGACGCTTTATGTTTCGGTTTTGTTATAAAACAAGCAAGAACCTAGAGAAAAAGAAAGCAAAATTAGATATGGTCCCTTGCCCTAAAAGTGCTGTGAGATATTACTCCCTGCCTTCCGACTAAGCCCTTCCCTTTCTGATTCAGTCCATAGGAGATCAAGGTATTTGTTACTGTATGAACTATTCTAAATTCCTTTCCTAAGGCAGCAAAAAATAAAAGTGGTCTAAAAGCAAAACGAAAATGAAAAAAGAATCACGAGCTTTAGAGCCTGTCCAGTGGATGCATATTCCTAGTGGGATTTTTTTCTCATGCTTGAAGAAAAAGGCATATTTTAGGACAAATAAAACAAAATAGAGGTTTATATCCTCACTAAAGAAAAAGTAGATTCCACCTTATTGTCACTGTGTTTTGATATATGTTTAGTTATGTTATATCCTAGGATCATCTAATTTCCATATAAAGTGTAGCTACTTTCAGTTTTACTATATTGTGTTCAGGGGAGACTTTGATTTGTGTGCCCTAGGGTAGACCTGAGAAATGCATAATTTTCTTTAAGTCTCTTCTGTCATGCACCATCAGTAAATTCCTGTACAGATTAGAACATGGATGTTGTAATGTTTAGTCAGAGGTCTGCACTCCCACGGAGGAGAGTGGGAGGGATAATAATAAATGTGTGGACCGAGGTAGAAAAAAAAAGGTAAAAGAAAAGAGAGGAAGAAAGAGAGAAATTCCATTAAGAAAGGTTACTGAATCAAGAAGAATTTATCAAAAGCAGACTGGTGAGAGTGGCTCTTGAATTTTTATGTATTTGTGGGGCACACTAGTCAGTCTGCTTTGGACTGTAATTTCAGGTAATAGCAGAATTGGGACCACTAGGGCATAGTCTGTCACTGTTTCTAATCTCCACTGCTCTGGAACAACAGTTACACATCAATTCAATTAATCACCAGTGATAACAAAAGTTGTTTTTTTCCCACTTTAGAAATGTTATTTTTTAAATTTTTTTTTTAATGCAGAACTTTATCAGACACAATTTCTTTTTTCCCTTGCGAAGAAAAGCTTATGAAGTTCATTTATACAGAGAGCATAAATCCCATCTCCTACTGTTTTCCCCTGTAACCTAACATGAAATATGGCTTATAGCTCAACTAATTCTCAACATTTAGTGTGAACTGATGAAAGTAGTTCATCACTCACAGGGATGCACTGGGCTTGCAGCAGCACATGCAGACCAGGAAAGGTGCATACAGCAGTGTCATGGCATGACACACAGTCTCAGATATACCAAAGCAGCCACGTTTTGTCATGATGTTCATTGGGGATATATACCACTAAAAAATGAGTGTCTCCCACTTTACTGCAACACTGTCTCTTCCTTGTCACTCTTCCCCCTCCCCAGATTTATCTCCTCTTAATGACTCCCATTTTCAATTTATGTCTCTCTCTGACAGATAATACTTTGTCTCCTTGTTCTCCTGGCTTGGTGTGTATCTTGCCTTGTTTGCTGCAAATTATTTGCACTATTTATTTGCAGGATGTAGATACAAGAACTTGCCCATAATCAGTTAAATAATTCCACTTCAAAACAAGCCATTCTGCTGCCACATTTATTCCTGACAACTCACTACCAGCCCGGGTAGGTCTGGCTACTGCATATTAGCTGTGCTACAACATCAGCCTCTTTCCCTTGCCTCCTATACTTTAATTCACTACTAAATTGCCAAGTTTTACCCTCAGTTGCATCACTGCAATGGGAAGGAAAGGAGTACAGCAATGCAGCAGGGATGCCCAGCTCTTCCAGACTCCTTAAATACCACTTTTCCTGGTGAGAACACTTGAAACTGTATTTCCAACTTGTGACATATAATTTATTAGAGCTGACATTTACAATATCTCCTGTCTGAAGCCTAGAAGATAACATTTGCCAGCCTACAGGCAGGCAGGTGTGATCACTCCATGTAATGGAAGGGTAAACTGAGGCATGTGGTGAGGACATGAACTTGCCAAAGGACATCAGCCCTGCACCTTTGATCATTATGTTCAGCTCCACTATCAGGTGGATGAATGAGACAAACCACTGTTGATACACAGAGGCACCCCAGCACCACAGCCCCCGTGCCAGCCAGTGATCCCAGCAAAGCAGACAGTGCAATGCTTTACACTGTCCAGGAGCTGCCATGGAGAAGGGACTAGGAGCAGAGCAGAGTGATGGCCCCAGGGAACCCCAGGTACTCCACAGGATGGGGAAGTTTTCTTGCTGCTGCATGCAGGAGGATCTCATCTTAAAAGATGAGACAGGGGATGGTCTCCATGGCAAACAGAAACATCTTGCTATGTTCCAAGAGAGGAAAGTCAGACAGATGAGCAGTAAGATTTAGTAAGGCAGATGAGGACCTGACCATATCCTTCATAGAGAGGCAGGAGCAATCATGTACAGTTACATGTATCAGTGTGAAAGGAAAAGGTGGAATATGAAGTTTAGTAGGCAGCAAATAGGTCTGTCTTGTACCTCCTTCTCTCCTTCAGTCAGGAAAGAACAGGTCTATTTCTAGTCATGGAGACCCAAATAACCAGAATGTTTCTTCTTGCGAAGTGGAGGACAGGGAAAATTTCACAGCCCCGATTCCTCTCAGATGGTTTGTGTAAGTCAAGCGTGCGTTTGAAGCTGAGCGTTCGCGTATAGCTCAGAAGATGAATCAGGGTTTTGGCTCTGGTTCCTCTGCAGAGACAGCAGCCCCAGTGATGACCAACATGGTGGCTCTTGCATCAGCTTCTCAAAGTGACAAATGTCTCTGACTCAGTGTTTGTGCCAGGCCATACAGCACCACCTGGCTCAGATTTTCAAGTACTGTCACAGCACAAACAACGGAAAGAAGCTCTGATTTTTGGACACTCAGTGGAGCCATCAGGTAAGTTCAGCTACCACTGCCCTGAGATGGCTGGGAAGGTCCCAAGCGGGTGTTGTGCACTCCAGCACCAAAAAGCATTCAGTGCACAGCAAACTGCTCCCTTCTGTAGCACTGACCTGTGTCCCCTCTCCACATCTGGTATTCACTCTTCTGCCCAGTGTAAAGGACATGCTGTTTAGTAAGCACCATTCCACACCATCTCCTAAAGTGCAGTCTGAGCAAGCAGAGGCAGCACTTAGAGCACCATTTCTAGTGAATCACTGATATGTGACCTCTGCAGCAATGCCCAGGATGACAGGAAAACTCAACACTTCTGACAGCCAGTTCTGTGCAATCCTGAGCAAGGTAAGGCAAGCTCCAGGCTTATTCCAGCCTGTCCTTCAGCATAGACAGGGAGCAACTTACAGCTGGAAAGGTGGGAAAGAGCCACCATGGCTGTGAAAGTCTAACCTCTGTTAGGACACAAGCTCCATCATGAACTGTACATATGTAATTAACATGATCTTTCCAAGAAGGGCTCTGAAGTAATTAGTGCATTTAAGCAGTAGCTGCAGTTATCCAACTCCAGGGCAGTCACTACATCAACCTTCACTGTCCTGCATGCACCTCTTGCTGGCTTCAACAGCCTTTGCAGCTCTGACAGCCCATACCATGTGGGGCTCAGCTAATACTCTACGGAAGCTGCAAGCCCCTGCTCCAGTGTCCCAGGCAGATAGGTCTCAGGGGAAAAAGGAAAGAAAAGAGGTGATATTTGCTCTGCAGTTTGGAGCCATTGAGGCACCCTTGCCAAGACACATGGTTATGTGTTTGCTGGGGACAGTATTGCCTATTTGGAGATGAGGCTGTGTGCTTTGAGAGAGTGGATGCAGATGGCTTTATGAGACCTGTTCACACTTCTTTTATACCTTTGAGTTCTGTTTGTTGGCTGCTTTTGGCTGGGTTTAGTGTGAATGCTTAGGTCAGAGAAGACCTGCTCTGGCTGAAGAAATACTCTCAGCTCTTTTGCAGTGATTCAGTTCCCAGCTAATGCCCCTAGGATGGGAGGGTCCGAGGGCACAATAAAACTGATAGCTTGAACAACTGGGCAAGGGGGTGCATGCACTCAGTGCTCTCAGAGGGCAGTAATGTCTCTCCATGCTTTTCTGCTTCTTGTCTATCTCAATCTTTTTGCACCATAGGGGTTTTTATATTTTTTTTTCTCTAATCACCTTCCCAAGCTGTGCCAACTGACTGCAATTTTCTCCATATCTTCCCTCAAATTCATAAAACATGTTTCCCTGGGTCTCCCTTGTGGTTGCTCTTGAATGACCCTTACAGAAAATTTATGCAACAAGAAAGGGCTTTACACAGTAAGAGAGCTGCTCACAGCAAAGGGCAGAGAGTCAGAAGGCCTGGGTGGTCAGCGACCAGCTTCACATAAAAGCCAAAGAGGGATACTGAGTAAAGGAAAGAGCAGCAGTGACAGCTGCCTGCAATGACCGTGGCAGGGCTAAGTGCAGAGTGGGGGCTGTAGCCGAGCATCGGGCAGGCTGAGAGCATCTCACTGTGAGCTGCCACTGCCACTCCCTGGCCCAGCCTCTCCTCTCCCACGGGAGCACTGCTTTGTCCCACCCTCCTCTTATTCTGTGGGGTGAGCTGTGTCCCCAGCCCAGAGGGACAGGGCTCATCACACCACCAAGACACATCCCTGACTTTGTGGTTTGGGACCTGCTGGCACCGCGCAACCCCAAGGCTGACCACACCTACCTTTCACAACCTTTTTGACATTTTTGCTCTTGTCAAGTCAATGAAGCATATTTTTATGGAAGGGTCAGAACAGTGCTGATGAACACCCTTTACCACCCTTTTGCATATTTAGCTTGCTGTATCTCTTGGTGACACGCCTCTATCCTAGCTCTGTGAAAGTGCTTTCACTAACCTTAATGTCTGATTAAATCTCTCATCGAGGGCTGGGTTTCACAGAGTCCTGATGTTTCTTAAGATATTTAAGACACACCTATAGAAAGGAATAGAAGAAATATAAGTAGTGATGACCCAATGCTCTGGGGCAGTAATTAAAAATCTAGGATCTAGTGCAATGACCTGGATGAATTAGGGGGACTGTCAGGAAAAAGTGAAATGTGACAAGTATAGGCTCAGCACAAGTAAGAGAATTGCAGATGTAAATACAAAACAGGGTATCCATGAGTGGACAAGAGTAGTGCAGGGAATGAACCTGGGGTAATCAGTCATGAAGAAATAAAGATGAGTAGTTAATGAAAAGCCATAATTAAGAAAAGGCAAATACAGTCTTGGGATGTATGAGAAGGAAAATAATATGAAAAATATTACCCAGAGTGTTTTATCAGAGTAGCTACCATCAGCTGAGATGCAGCTGCTAACAGTGCTGGGTTTGTACCTCTGGAAGGTGAGGACAGGCATTCATCTACAGGCTGAAAAACAGTACTCAAGAGCTCCTTTCCCTCCCTGGGCCAGCAAAGCCTCTGTTAACAAACACACACACAGTGCAAGGTCAGTCAATTTTCAGGCTGTTTCAGGGGCTGAAAGAGCAGGGAGAGCTTAAACCATCCTTTCTGGATCCGATCACAGTTTTCTACATCTTTATATTTGATGTTCAATTTTTAAATCTCTTGTTAGAACACAGTGGGGTGAGTCCTAAAGCTATAGCAAACACATATGTGGACAAAGAGTTTATCTCCTGCTCACAGCATGCCCTTGTACACACTGTAGAAAATATGCACAATGGTGGTCAATGCAAAAGGAGATGTGGCATTGCTGAAATGCAGGTGAGAGTCTGCTGAGCTGCAACCAGGCAGCATCCAATGGCTGACTAAAATCACATGGTGACTTCTTCAATTTTCCTGAAATTGCTGCTTCCAACAGCTCCCATGCCGTATGGCCAGCAGCATGAGGGGAGACAGGAGGATAGCTGGCTGTAGGCAGCATGTCAAGCCTCTGAAGATAGCTGATGGCTGGAGGAATTACAGTATTCATAGGTGGGATGTCCAAAGGTCATAGTGGACATTGCTTGCCTGCGTTATTGCTTTTGGCAATTTTGTCCACTCACAGGAAGAGTTAGTCACCTGGGCTACCCAAGTCAGCACTCTGGGACGGTGGGAGACTGACCCACAGAAGATAGAAAAATAAGACTGAAAGAGAAGGTAGCTGCTACAGCCCAAAAATGATGGGGCTATCATGAAATACAAATCACTTGAGCTAAAATAAAAGCATAATATGTTATAGAGAATGGGTAGCTGACAAGACAGGCACTGGCTGTGTCCTAAACATGAATAGACAAGGTAGTCTTGGAATGCCACAGAAATGGAAATGCCAGTGGAAATGCCAGCAAACACAATGAGTGGAGCAGCAGTCTGCTGTGGTTCTTAATAATGTCAATGGGAAACTATTGCTGCCATCAGAGGATATGAGTACATTTCCCAGATGTAACCACGCTGAGCTATGCATCCCTCACACTTTTCCTTCATGGTGGAAACGTGAACCCTCCCAGCCCTGATCTCTGGGGACCCTACCTTGATCTGGCTGTGTCTGGGCTGCCCATCCATCACTTGCACTGGAGCTGGGAGTGCACGGGGGCATGGTGATAAAGAGGAAAGGCAAGGGTGCCTCAAACCATCTTGCAGGGAGGCCCGTGGGGCTGATTTTACTTGGTCTCTTCCTTCCCCCTGTGTTTGCCCTGTCAGGGGACCATCCTCTGAGGAGGCTGATGGGTTCTATGCTGGGATTGGAGATGAAACAAGGAGAAAAATATTCAGTGCTCAGAAGAGGAAAATTATGAGGAAGACAAGGTGACTATCTACCGACCCAACTTCCTTAAATCTATGGAGGCAAGAAGTTGCTTTAAAAATCAATATTCCCTCTGTTTCCTCACCTACCTGTTTTTGAAGTGAGCTCTTTCCTGAATTCTTTAAATTTCACAAGGGAAGGGGAAGGAATAGGGGCTGTCTTACCTCAGGAAAAACATCCATGCTGGTAACTGACTTCCCTTTGATGTAGTGAAACTTGAGTCTCTTGAGTACCACCACAGTAAAACTGGACGTGCTGGGCTCTATGCCCATTTTAATGCCTTGGTTTGCCTGAAGCTGTGGAGGGACTTCTATGAACAAAAGTTTGCTGCTAATAGACAGGAGGTCAATCCTGTCCTTCCTGTCCCAGCTGGGCTACAGCAGCTGACATTGCCATCATAGTGGTGGCTTTTTGCTCCTTGGCTATAGTGAGTCCCTACTCCTCTGACACACAGGAGAGAAAACTCAAGTAAGTTTTTCCACATCTAGAATACAAATGTGATTCATTATTAATACAGACCTGTTAAATGTGTGTTGCACTTTAGAGACTTCAACTGATTGACAGATCCCTGACCTAAGGAGATTTCTTCCTATGTTTAAGCATCACAGGACAGGTAAGCATGGCAAACAAAGGAAGGGTTGGATGGAAGAGGTTGGAGGGCCACAACATTAATATTACATGCTAGTATGGTTCGTTACACAAAAGTCTTACACATGCTGAAACTTTGCTGACACCAAGAAGTCTGTAAGGTTCAGAAAAGAATTTGTTATGAGTAAGTTTGAGTGGTTCCTAGGGAGTTTGCCTGACTCCAAAACCTTACTGAAACAACTGGAAAAAGCAGTTTTCCATGAGGAGGTGTTGAGTAAGTGCTCCTTTACTCAGCAGTAGTTCATGGGCTCATGTAAAGATCAGGACACATAGCATGAGGGTTTTAATGCAAATATTTGAGGGCCTACTTTTGGGCTGTGAGTCAGAGGTAAAAAGATGACAAGAAATCATTTAAGAAGATATAGTCTAGAAACAGCAAGTGGAGCAAACTGCTGAATGGCCTGGGACCAAGGCTACAGGACAGACAACCTCTTTGGGCAGTATTCCAGCTGAAAGAAGAGGTTTCAAATTTTTCTAAGGAAAATGCTTCCTGTGTTCTTGGAGCCTAAAAAAAAAAAGGTGCTTCAAAGAAATATCTGATCACATACTGAAAAAAGGCACAGTAAAGCAGATCATCTGCAGGAAATACAAGTGCAGAAGCTGCAGGAATTAACCAAGGAGATATCCAGCTAGCAAGGTAATAAAGTCTGTCTAAAGTTACCGCCACATTGCAGCCCCACCTAGGGCTCTTAATCATGCTTTAGCTGCAAATTCCCTATTATTCATATACAAGGTCCTTTGAAATTTGACTTGAGCTCTTGGGCTTTCCATGGCTAAGGATATGTCTTAAAGGTGTTGGGATGCCTCAAACAACTGGTTTTGAAATGAGTAAACATCTCCTGTCCATATTGCAGATTTTTTGTAATGATTGGTGGGGTAACACTGGCTGTGATCCTTTCAGTTCTTTTACACTCCTACCTTGGAATGCATAAACCAGCCTCTGGAGGGGCTTTTCGTCTCTTCATACTGAGACCCGTGGGTGCTCAGCTCCAGTGCACAATTATCCTTTGGTAATTTGCAGACCTCTCAGTCAAATAAGGCAAATCCCATTGGAGCTTGGCTGGTAGTGGCCAGGAAACCTTAGTGAATCTGTTGAAAAGAATGTCATGCACAGCAGTGCTCTCTTTCACCCCATTCTGTACATTTTCTGCTCTCTGTCTATTTAGTTTCTGAGACACACATGGGCATGTTTTGCTTTCATAAGCACAAACCACTTTTATTCCAAAACCAAATTTACCTTTTATTTATGTATCTGAATAGAATTACACTAGATAATTGTGGTCTTGATTGTCCTCATAGGCAGTACAAATGTGTCCTCTTTGCTTGTTTTGTTGCATTTTGTTTCATTCTTTGTTTTCTGCATGCCTTTATTACAGGGAAATACTGAGCCTACACACTGTATGCAAACACAATTCATTGTTTGAGCAAGAGGAATCACAGTTGAGTGACATTCTGAAATTCATCAAGAGGTCTGACACTGTGTTATGAAGGGACACTTTTATGTATTTTGGAAAACCTTTTCCCAACAAACATTCAAGTACATAGTTTGATCAAGCAATAATTACACTTTTTCTACCTTGTGTATTTTCTTCAAAATAAGAGGTCAGAGAATAGTTCTCTCCAGCTTTAAAATGAATCCTTTAACAAATGCTTTTAGATGCAAAGATATGGTGAAAGGACCGTTCTTACTTGGAGAATTTAACATTTTGCTGGAAGAAAAACCATGTCCGTGGAATTCAAGATGACAGATAATGGGACTTGCTCTTCTGGTATCACAGATGTGTATCCCACACAAATGTACTGCCCCCCCTGTTCTTCAGCAGAATCACTCTCGAATCAAGGTCTGTTACTTCAAACTTCTCCACTGATACCAATCACCTCTGGATTAGGCCTTCAGAGGGTAAAGGTAAAAGTATCTGAATCTATTTATTTGCATCCTTACCTCCCACTGACTGAGTATGAAGGAAAGGAGACTTGGCACATGGTGGCAGAAGCTCAGTAGCTTATGCAGAGGGAGTGAAAGAGCTGGGAGGTGGCTAAGACAGGTATAGAACAGCTGAAGCACTGTGGAGTTCACCAAATTCAGTCTCACTCACATCCACAAGTGGCTGTGGGAGGAGACCTTGATCAAACTAATACAGGATTCTCCTATTCCTCACCTACATGTTCCACTCCTGAACATGATGGGCACAAAATATTACTGATCTCAAGCACTGATTTAGGAGCACCTCAAATACCTGAATGTTTCTATCAAAAGCAAACAACCTTGAGCTTTGCTTCTTTTTCTTACCAAAAATTAAATTAGTGCTGGGATTCAGTTCTCCCAGATTTGCCACCGAAAAGACAAGTGCCAGTTATACTCTATTTTGCCTGGATATCTTGTTTTGCTACCAGGCAGAAATGGATACTTCCATAGGCCAGTCCATTTCACATATCTTCCATACCTCCCACAGGAATGTAAAGTACTTGTTAAGCTTTTAGGCGGCCAACAGTGGGTAATACGAACGTGTCCTACAAGTAATATAAATGTCTCCTACAAGGACATGGGTATTACACCATGCTTGATCAGGATTTATCTTATGTACACTGTTACCCCCAAAACTGCATAGCAAAATTCTTTTCTGTCTTGGCTGTTCCTTTGAAAAAGATTTGATGCCTGGCTGCTTTCAAATTCATTTAAAAGTCTAGAATGCAGCCAGATAGCACAACAGTCAATCACGAGTGGTTTTATCAGGCTCTCATATGTTTCAGGATGTCAGTGGAAGTTCTGCTTCACCAACCAGGGCAGAAGTTGCCCGAGGCATTCCCCCCTCCCTCCCTCTGGCTGTTACATGGCTTTACCAGCAGTTCCTGTATATCATCTATAGTTTTAGGAACACCTTTTGCTGGAAGTTAGAAATGTGAAAGCAAAAACTGGAAGATTAAATTCAATAATAAGTTAATAAGGATAATGAGGCAATAGTGTAGCAAGACCATTTGTCTGAATGCAAAACTCTGGATATGTATGGCCATGTTAGAAAAGGCAACAGTCAAAATAATATAATGAGGAATTCTATAAAGCTAAGGGGTCAAACGGGATAACCAAGATTTTCTACCTGCAATTTTTAAGCATTTCTAATGACACAAGACTTTTAACAGAGATGGGTGAAAATGTATCTTTCAAGTTTGCCCGTTTGGCAGACAGCAATTCAGCTGAGCTAAGCAACATGGAGCTGACAAATGCCACTATGCTTGGTGATAAGGGTTTTTCTCCTTTATTTTTAATGAATACAAGAAGGACCCAAATTTTTTCCTACAAAAGACCACATCTGGAGATTTGCCAGAAAGCTCAGAGCCACTGACTTCTTATAAGATAGAACAAAATAGAGCTACCTTCATTTTTAATGAGAAAGTAAGACCTGAACAGAGCACAGCCTCATCATGCCATGCTAAGGTGCTGTCAAGGCTGGCCATCTTGAGGTTCTGCAGCCATGGGTCAACCCTCTGGGAGTCTTCAGGATTTGGTGGTACAGGCACAGCAGGACCATGAAACATCAGTCTTGGCTGATCCAAAAGCTATTTTCACCCAGAAAGTTGTTCTTTAAAGTGAAACCCAAGTCTGCAAAATTATTTTTCTCTTCATATCTTTTAATAGAGATGAGCAACATCCTTCTTCTTTTTATTTTTTTTTTTTTATTTTTTTTTTTTTCCCACTCAAATGAACAGCTATAATTCTAGATTCCCTGCAGCATTTAGGTAAATTTCCATTCCTTCCTTTTTATGGAATATATACTCCTGGAAGGACCAAGAGGAGATAATCCAAATAATCTAAATCATGAATAATTTTATGAAGACAAAAGTGATTAAAAAACAAGTCCCAAATGTTTGTGAACCTCAGACTAATTTCCACCTCATTGATGCTGATGCTGCACATTGCAATTCTGAGATGGCCTCTCATGTCTTCCTGGTGTTATTGATTGGAGAAGGTGCAGAGATGAGAACCAGGCTCTGAATTTCACATTTGAAGGTCACTTCTAACAAATCAGCTCATTTCAGACCAAGCTATCCTAGAGCATCTTACCATAAAGAACATAATAATTAACAAGCCCTCTTGAGTCTTGCATAATAAGCAAGCCCTCTTGAGTAATTTCCAGGCAGGGGGCAGTTGACCTTTTGTAAGAACTTTGTGCTTCTCTGCTAGCTCATCCCTGAGGGTCTATCAAGGCCAGCTCTGCCCGCAGTCCTGCTGACAAACCTGCTTCTCTTCATCTGCCCTGTGCTGCCTTGGGCTGCATCCACTTCCTGCTAGCCAGGCATCCCATGGGTGCTGGGAAAAGGAGAGCACCAAGCCATCATCTAGAGCTGATCTCAAAGCTCATAAAGCTTCCTCATATGTGCAGGGCTGGGTAATCACACACTACCCTGCATGCAGACGGTGCAAAGCAGCAGGCATTTGGAAAAGCCCAATAGCACCCAAGGAAAGCCAGGTTTTTTTTAAATTTCAATTAGTTTATAAGAGCACATGCATTTTTGAAACATCATAAATTATGAAGTAATTTGCATTTAACTCAATTACTATGTTGTGGAATTCATCAGAGCTCTTCAATTCAGATTACAAACTCTGTTTTCCTAAACAGCAAGGACAGGCTGCATGTTAGTTACCAGTTTATCTCAGGAATGCTTCAGCCTGGCTGGAAAAGGAGGGGGATTTGCACAGTAGTCCCACTGTAAAGAACATTGCCAGCATGTTGAGGGAGGTGATCCTTCCTCTCCATGTAGCCCTGGTGAGATGTCTGGAGTACTAGGTTCAGGCCTGGGCTCCCCAATACACAAGAAATATTGACATACTGTAGTGCATCTGGGAATCATCTTTGTGTTCCTCTTCTGGACTCACTCCAGTGAATCCTGGAGAAAGAAAAGCATCTCACCAGCTGGGGAATTCCAGCTTCTGCTACAGGGTGGGGGCAACCCAGCCTGAATGTCTATGCAGTTTTCTAGAGAGTGTGGACCTCGGAAAGTTGTTTGGTATAATGAACACAATCCACATCTCCCAGATGGATAGTAAAGATAGAAAAAATACTTCTGCCTAAGGAATTTAGTTTTTTAGAGCTAAAGGGTTGTCTGTGTTGGGAGAATTCTACTCCTCCACACTCAGGCCCTCAGTGATGCTCCAGGAGAAATTGGCTGGCAGCAAGAGCCCTGCTGCCTCTGCCATCCTGAAATGATGACCTTCTTCCAATGCCAAGATATTCCCAAGTAAGCAATCATTCAGCTGGGCCTTCCTAGCAAATCAGAACCCCTGAGATACCCAAAGCCGCAATGACTGTAACAAACATTCAGAAAAAACTTTCTGGATGTCAACAGAGGATAGAGCAATATCCCTACAGTGCTATGACAATTTTACCACATAACAGTAGTTCTTTCCATGCCCTATAACTGCAAGTATAGTGGGATCACTGTCATGTCTGGGTAGTGACATGCAATCCAAAGATGTGACAAGACAAGTGTTGTCTTATTTGCCTTTGGTTAAAAACTATGATGATGTCTATACTTGCTTTATCATGATGAACCTTGTTTCCCAGTTTCCACTTCCACTTAAGAAGATGGTCAGTAAGCTGCATTTACAAATTGCCAGTCATCCTTAGCTCAAGAAGAAAAATTTCACTGCAAAATTACTATTACTATGTCCTCTCTTATTAGAGGTTCTGCTATTTACTTGTATTTCTTTAGGATTTCATTTCTCTTATCATGTGAAGTATTATAAATATCTTAACTGTATTTTGTGTTCTCCAGTTTGGTAATATTAGATTATAGCTGTGGAAAAATATATAACCCCTTGTTTATAAACATAGAATCGTGCATCTAGGCAGTGTATCATCCAATAAATTTATCTGTTTGTCTTTTCCCAGTGATGAATCACTTTCTTCACACCACTGTACTCTAACCTCATAATGGCATTTATTATCATAACATATTCAAAGCCTCTGCCTGTGCATGTAGTAAGAAGTGGTGATTATAATAAAGATAAATGGGATGGGAAATCTCGTAGTTAGTGCTAAGCTAAGTTACAGTCACTCTTTAGAATAAGAGTTCTGCCTTCATTTGTCCATCCATTAGAAGTTAATACATAATTTGGATTAAAACCAGGTATTAGCATCTGGGCTTTCCCAATTCTATTCTGAAGGACTGTGTAGAATCATTGAATCATTGGGTCAGAAGGCACCTTTAAAGGTCATCTAGTCCAACCCCCCATGCAATAAGCAGGGATGTCTTCAACTAGATCATGTTGCTAGAGCTCTGTCCTGGCTATACCTGAATTGTTTCCAAGGATGAGGAATCTACAGCCTCTCTGGTCAACCTGATCCAGTGTTTCAACACCTTCATCATAAAAAATTTCTTCCTTGTATCTAGTCTGAATCTACCCTCTTTTGGTTTAAAAACATCACTCCTTTTCCTATTGCTACAGGCCCTACTATAAAGTCATTCCCCATATTTCTTACAAGCTCCTTTCAAGTATTGAAAGGCCACAGTAAGATCTCCCTGGAGGCTTCTCTTCTCCAGGCTGAACAATTCCAACTCTCTCAGCCGATCTTCATAGGATAATTTTTGTGGCCCTGTAGCATGGTGCCTCCAGCAAAGATTTTTTCATCCCAAATTCAGATTTGTCTCTCTCCTGGGCTTTGAGATGTGTCCTACCCTGCTATAATTATCTCTGTGTTTGCTATAGCATGGTAGCCTCATTTCAGAGATATCTGCTGCAGATATCAATAATCCTGTGATTTTTAGCAATGTAGTAATAGAAATAAAGGCAGATCAGCAGCTGAGAGTCCCAGTTAAGTGGGAGGGTTTGTTTTTTTTTTTGCATTTGATGTAAGGAATTGGCTTATGCGGGAGATGATGCATGGGGTAATTTGTTCTCTACCCAGAAAGGGCAAACAGCTTTATTTCAGCAGAGAAGTTCTAGCCATCTTTGTTTTAGCTGGGAAAACAGATTATAAAAAATATCAATGTTTAGTAGTTTGGGATGTGTACAGAGTAAGTTCTGGGTTCATTTTGCTTTAGGGAATTTTAGTAAGACATCTGCAGTAGTAATATAGCAACACACATACAATAATGATGATAAGGTAACCATGGCAATGATGATAAGACAGAACTGATTCCAATACACACATGTCAGCCACAAAGGAGAGATCCATGAAAATAAACAGTTTAAGAAAATGAGTATGTCAAATGCATATGCTCAGGCCTAAAAGCTGCTTGTGGAAAGTGTAGTTGCTTTACCCGATAGAATATCTTCTACCTTCTTGCTCCTTTTTTCTCTTGTTAATCTAGAGACATGATGGACCTGGAGGGTATAAAAGGCTGTTTGATAGATTTGCTTTCTTAATTTTAGCACCAGAGTGAGTTAATGAGGATTTTGGTTTCTGAGGCAGCCATACAAAAAACCACAGCAATAATTTCTGTCTGATTGGACAGGCGAAGCAAGTACAGGACAAAATGTTTGAGAATTTCTACTTTTATCTCAGAATAAACCTCAAGTCAGACCCAGAATCTCTTTTAAAATTAGAGGCAGCAGTTTCTGTCTGAGATGCCTGTATTATCATCAGAAGCTGACAGTGGAGAGGCAGGTCTGGGAACAGGGATGATGTGCAGGCCATGTACTGTGCAGGCCAAGCACAGGTACATGCACAGCCTCTTACTTGTGCAGCCACAAAAGCCCAAACAGGCTTTACAGCTCCACTGTTAAGTCCCAGTCTCTCTCAGTCATACACACAGCATGACACCATCCAGGTAGCACAGTGATCTCATAGATGTAAAGAAGAGCAACAGGTAAAGAAGAGGAGCCCATCAGGAAGGGTCTTTAGAGACGAAGAACAGTAGTTTTTCAAGCAGTAACCAATCCCATAAACCTGATTAAGAAGAAATTCCCATTGATTTTAGCAGGAATTTTCCAGTGTTGGGCTTAAAATATTCAGCCCACTGCCATGTATTTCACAAGCCTTTGATTGCAAATATGGCTCACAGGTCCATAGGCTTGGATTAGCATTGTTAAAGACACTGAAGTTTCCACTCCTCCGTCTTTCAGGCTTGCAGCTTCATGGCAGTATCAACTGATGCTTTTTTCCTCCTTGAAACAGAAAGGAAAAATACAAATTTGCAACATTACAAATCTGTTTTGCATAAGTCCTTGGGCCAAAGCCATCTCTGATGGAACTCTGTTGCCTGGAGTTGTATATATTTTCTTCCTGCATTTCGCTCCAGAAGTGTCATCACTGTAGGCAGTTAAGACGATTTAGTAAGAACAATTGA
This sequence comes from Aegithalos caudatus, assembly GCA_013389925.1. Classification (NCBI taxonomy): domain Eukaryota; kingdom Metazoa; phylum Chordata; class Aves; order Passeriformes; family Aegithalidae; genus Aegithalos; species Aegithalos caudatus. The sequence continues at coordinate 161,379 of WEIU01009621.1, read as the reverse complement.
AGAGATTATCACAAAGAGATCCTGATCTCAAACCCAGTCCAAATCTCTGCCTAATACTCTTCATATTAAGTCCAAGTTCAGTGTACTGTGCACTAAGTGATGCACTTGGCCTCTCTTGGACCAGGCAGCAGAAGAAGGTGATAAATGCATAAACCAGGAAATGGATCATGCCAATGAGTGGTGCAGAAACCATGGCAGGTCATTTCCAAAATAACAAATGAGCCTGGCAGGCTGGCATGTCTTTATGTAGTGACCTGGATCAGGCAAGTGTTGAAGACCTTATCTGCGTGGGCTGGTTTTGGTGTTGCAAGACGAGCTTAGAAGGCCCTGCTAGTCTGCAGGCACAGAGCAGCTGTGTGAGGGAAAGAACAAGAAGAACTTGAGATATAAGTCCAACTTGTAACTGCAAGACATTTACAAATCATTTGAACTATGGTCCCCATTACTCAGAGCCTGCTTCTTTCCAAGAGAGATATCTATCCAGGAGGGAGGAGAAGAGGAAAGTCAAAGCACAATTTCAGCCAATTCCTTTAACTGATTTTGTTTTCCCTTCAGTTTTCAAGAAGGAAAAAAAAGTATCTGAGGAGCTGGAAATATCTAGGCAGGTCATTAGAGATCCATGAGCCCAACTGAGCTCAGGTGGTCCACCAGGGCAGGCAAAACACAAACAAACCATACAAGATGCTCCCTGCTGGAATGGGACTGCTGGATAAAGAAGGGAAAAGGTAGAAGAGGAAACAGAGGCAGAGAAAGATGATGGGATTTGTCTCAGTTTGCTGTGGATCACAGTGGTGGGTACTGACCTCCCAGGAAGAGGTTGGTGAGACAACATGATGCCCCTAGCTAATGGCTGTCCTCATGGATACCCTCTGATAGGTCAGGATGGAGATCCCCAAAATATAGAGAGAGGAATCTGTTCTGATATTAAAAAAAAAAAAAAAAAAAAAAAAAAAAAGCCACAACCACCCTAGTAACAATAACACTCACTAGTGTGTTTATGTTTACAGATGTCACTGTTAAATGAGAATAATCAAAGTAGTCCACTGTAACTTGATGTCAAGGTGAAATAGAACAAAAGATGAAGGGACCACAAGATTTCTTTCTTTGTGACACCAGAGAGCACATAGAAGAGAGGCAAAAAAAGTAAAAGAGAACAGGGAATAGAGACATTTGAAAAGCTTTTCCTCATAGCTTTTGTTTAAAGGAGAGCTATGTATTTATATGTACTTAATATTTCTTTCTTGTTTTTCAGGCAAAGAACAGGAGAGAACTCAAAAGAATTGCTTCTTAAGTCCCATTGTATTTTCTTTCTGGTTTTTAACCTTAGTAGTTTTGTTACATGGCTCAAAAACATCTTACGTCAGTTGTGCTTTAGATTTCTTTCCATCATTAAGGCCCTCAGCAAGTAGTTTTCTCCACAGAAACACTTGGAGGCTGGATATTAAAACCAGTAATTTCTAGAACCTGATACATGAATTGATGAGGTATAGGTGAAAATGAAGACAAAGGCAACTTTCCTGCAAAAGCGGCAGTTGGAATCACAGCCTGGAATTAGGCTGTACAATGCATATTCCTGACACCAGACAAGTTTTACTCATTCTTCTTTCTGAGCTTGTTACTGATGCTATTACGGATAAACATGTTGACAGCTCATCTTAGGAAAAGAAACATCTCATCTCTGTAGAGAACCACCTGCAGGATGGGGTGTGTGGCTGCATAATCTACACAAATCCTTGGGCAGAAAAATTGCATCTGTCTAGACAGACAGGTAGAAAAATGTTCAGTATTGTTGTTTGGATCTTCAAGTCCTCAGTAAGATACCAACCCAGGACTACTAGCTACAGTAGGTTGTGCTGAATTTTTGACCATTTTTATGTTGAGATTGAAGCTGTGCAGACAAAAGAAGTTCTGATCAATGTAAATTTTCAAGGTCTTCATGTAAGTTTTCACCATGAAACCCTTACTCTTCAAAATTCTTCACAAAAACTTTTTGAAGATTTAAGTTGCTCAAAATACATTTCAGCAATGATACTTCATTTTCATTATGTTTATCAGAAATGGTGTTACAATAGAAAGTAGAATACACAATTAAACAATTGAAAGAAACACAATGCCTTCAAAACTAGAAACCTTGNCCAAGCACATGATAATTGAAAAAAAAAAAAAAAAAAAAAAAAAAAAAAAAAAAGGATACTTCTAAACAGGGTAGTCTGATATAAGAGCTACTTTTGCTGTTCAGATTGGAATTTGGCAAAATCAAGTTGGTTATATAGTAAAAAATGGTACTGCTAGGTTTTTTCCTGCCCAGTCCTCATGGACATCTGCTAAAACGGGTGTAAATTGTTGACTATGTATCAATTTTAACATATTTCCTTGCTGTACAACAAAATGTATCAAAAAAAAGTAATGTAGATAGTTCTATGACATACTTTTAAGAGAACACAGCACTTTGTTTTATACAAAATTTTATACTGCTTACAAAGGAGTTTTTTATTTTACACACTTCTCAAAATTGTATTAAAAGGCACCAACAAATGCTTGGGAAAGAACACAAAAATATCTGATTGTATCAAATAATCAAATTACTTATTTAAACACCACACATATTCAATATTCATAGTCAATAGGGCATTGACTATTATTCTGTAATAGGATCATAACACAATCGATCCTATGGTACATTGGGGAAGTGACATGGTCACATTGCATGACCAGCCTTGGACTTGATAACTGTGTAGATAGGAAGAAGCTTTAGGAAGAAAATAACAGAAGCTTTAGGAAGAAAAAAAAAAATTAGAGTTCAATAAAATGTATGCAGAAACCTCAAAAGTTGCCCTTTACTAGGTAGACAAAACACTGTTGCTTATGACCAATGGACAGCCACAAAGGAAGTCTGGGATCCCTTTTGAAAGAAGCTTTCTGAATTTGAGATGGTCAAGAACTGGAGATGTACACAAGCACTGAACTCCAGTATAATACAAACACTGGGGAAAACAGGAAATTCAGTAAGTCAGGAGCAACAGGAAGGAATATTAGAAGCTGGATGCTGTCACCCTAGGAACGAGGACCAGGCCAGACTTCCAAAGGAGTGGAAGGGCTGTGTTAACTCATGGGCTAGATGAACAGAAACAGAACAAGATGCAATAGCACTATGTATGAGTTTATCCACTTAAAAAACCCAGCTCTGAGTTGAAGTTTGCTAACTGGAAATGACAGAGAAGAAAGAGCTGGGTGGACACAGTCAGCTGACCATAGCTATGATGTTTCCATAGGTAAGACAGGCCAACTGAGCTATTTCCACGTGATACATGAACACAACTGTTTTGGAGTTGACTAATCTGACTTTTGTATGCAACTGTAATTATTCATGTTTCAGAAGGCAGCTTAAAACTAGACCAGGAAAATGAAGAACTCTTCGGAATATCCAAGGAATGGAAACAGCTACGCAGGTGAAGTCTGAAAGAAGTTATATTTATATGTATATTATATGGTAATGAACCATGAATTCAGTGCTTACAGTTGCAACAACATGATGTTTTCCTGAAAAGATTTATACCATTTCCTGCAAGGAAGTGGTATAAATCAGCCCATGCAAAACACCATGCCCAGGACAACCTGCTAAAACCTAATCCAGCTGTTTTTACACGGCTTTTTATCATCTAGCTTATGGCAGAAAGCAAATGCTGAGACAGAATCTGATTGCCATGCATAAATATGCTCAAGGTTGGAGAGGAAAAGCCATAAAGAGGAATAAGACCTAATGAAGCTCCAGGACTACGTTGTCACCTGGACAAGATTCTCTTCTCCAGGCTAAGCAAAAACTGGTCATAAGCAAATTCAGTTTGGAATTCTGAAGCAGGAGAATGGCTGTGTAGTAGAAAAAGCAGGAGCAGAAATCTTAATTGGTTTTACAGTTTCATCAAACTGGAACTTGATTAATATTTTAAAAGGGATTTCATGGCATAGCTCTCAGAAATAATTGAGATCTGGATTCAGTGATCCAGAACATTGCTTCTAATTCTATTTTACTAAAATACAGCTGTAATTAAAATGCCCAGAAAATGTGAAAGACAACAACAACAACAAAAAAATCCTCTATAAAATAAGTATATTGGGGAAAATAGAAAATAGGTTAAAAGGCAGCATCATGGTTCCAGGAGAAAGAAGAATCTGAACTGGAAAGCAAAAGATGCTTAGGGAAGAGAGAAAGCACTAGGCAACACATCAAAGGCATCTAGTAAAAAAAAAAACCACAACAGCATTGTTTGTGTCAGAAACACTATGATTTAGTGTCCTTACTAATAATATTAGAAATATGAGCTGTGCACAAAGGGCTCTTACAGATGACCCTGGCCTGGGAGGACCTGAGAAGTGAGTCAGAATATGGAAATAACACAAAGTGACCTACTGGGGACATTACAAGAGAAAATAACTAGATGACTTTCCACTTGTAAGCATGAAAATATACCTGAGGCAAAACCCTCAAAACCACTTGTAGTCAATGGCAAACTGCTAGCAGGAATACTGAAACACTTTGCAATGAGAGTGGGTGGCCAATTGAACATAAGTGCACATTACAGTTTGGCTGCAAAAATGCTGATGCAATTTTAGGGTGAAGTTCCCTTGATATTTGAATCAAAGGCAATAGAGATCTATTTTCTACATAATTTTAATGCAAATGTATCTGGAATAATACATCCAGTTGGGGGAGTTGTTATGCATGAACAAATTGGTAAAAAGAGGATGGAAACGATAAAAAATATCAGGAATCTAGACAGCTTTACAAAGCAGATTTAAAAGCTCTGTGTGTATGAACAACAAAGGTCCTTTCAGCCCTGTTTTTCTGTGGCTCCATGCTAAGCAGGTATAGATTCAGAAGACAGGAATGCCAAAGGGGAGGTAACATTTTAGACTACTACATAAAAACAGAAGTGCCAAATGGGGTGAAACTAGCAACATGAAACCATAGGTTGAGTAGCAGGAAAATCTTTCAAGATGTACTCAGCTGTAGAAAAGCTGCTGGGGGATCTGGTGGAAGCTTGGTCACTCAGGATTTTTACAACAAGGCTGGACAAAACATTAGAAAATGTACCATAGGGAGCAATTCTCTGCTGGCCAAGAGCAGTGGAGCAGATGATCTAATAGGATTCTTGCATCTCTAACCTCTACGGTTTTATGATTTCTTACTGTAAAGCACAATATTTCAAGAGGAAAAAGAAATAAATACAAGATAAAATATTAGATGGTAAAAAGCCTCAACAAACAAACAAAACAGATGGAGAATGAATGAAGTTCTGTCCTTTTGCCTTTCTGTATTTAAAGGAGTTGCTTCTGGCACATTGTTTTCTTTTCGGAGGCACTTCATGTTTTTTTTCTTTGTCTTACCATTTTCTCTCACTACAAAAGCAGAAATAGCCACTTGGGACTGCTGATGTCTTTCTAAGGAAGGATGCTGCTCTCATGCTGTGGAACAGCATCAAGGCTTTGGTCAGTCAAAGCATAAAAATCTCATTGTTTTTTGGGGGAACAGATTTCTTTTTAAATCAAGCCCCAAGCAAGTACATACATCATGGTATATTCCCCAGTATAGCAGTCCTGCTCCTCTTCTGCATTTCCTTCCTCCCCTCTTCCAGTACAGACTCTCATTTTACCACCTTCTTCACCCATTGCTTTTGTGGAAGCTGAGCATTCACAAGTCCATGCTACCTTTAGAGAGAATTATGTGTGAACAGCATGTCCAAAAAAACCCAGGGACAGTAGTTCAGGTTTTTCAATGTGCATTCATTTGTCCCATTCATCATTAGTGGGAATTGTGAGACCTCTGGTGACTTTGAAATTTTGATCAGCACATAGGTCCTGATGACAAGCAAATGCACTTTCAAAGGGAATAATGAACTGATTTTCAGAAGTCATGGCAGCTTTGACATACAAACATGTCAGCTAGATAGATATGTAACACAAGACTATGCACCTCGGCTGTTACCTCTGTCTGCCCTGGGGCGTTTTCACAGCACGTGGTCCCCTCAAACGCCAGGGTATGATCCACATGACATCAACAGGGTTACTGAAGCCTTGAGGCATTATTTCAAAATGCTGTTTGAGCTGGGGCTTTTTTTCTGGGCATGCTTTTTTGGAGTTTTTGTAGAGAAGGAACATGATAGGTGGTAAATATAAGAGGGCAGTTTGTAATTGTGTGCCTCGTGCCTCAGAAAGAATTTCCAAAAGAGGAAGCTTCAGCAACACTTCCTAAAGACAGATGCATAGTATTACTTCCTCAAAACCTACTTTTAGATAGAAGTAATGATCTGACTGTGATGTTGGTCACAACAATACCTTTAAATTGGGTGGAGTTTTTATGGGAAAAACTGTTTCTTTTTCTTGTGCAAATCACACATTCTGTATATAGACTACAATACTTTATCTATCAACGAACTGCAGCCAGCTTCATGTGAGTAGCTGTGATGTACCTCAGAGCAAGGCTGCACTTGCACCATGAGAAGGGAGTTATTCAGCCTAGAGACTGAATCCAGGATCTTAGACCTTCTGCCTTAAATTGCCGTGCACGTACCAGGATAGTTAGCCTGTCAGGACCAGGCAGTTCCTAGGGGAATGTCCTCCAGCACATGGCTAGTTTCAGGAGATAAGCAAACCCAACAGAGATGCTGTTGAGAAGCAGGTGGTCTGAAGAGGGTCCCAGTTTCATTCTTCTTCCCTTTGCCATAAGTCAGTCCCTCCCAACCTACTTCATTCCTAACATTTTGACTTCTGGAGGTGGTGCCAGGCCCACTGCAGCTCAGGACATGCTGGGGGAAAAAAAAAAATTAAAATCAATCTGAAGCGTGAAATAACCTTAACACAGGCTGTGGAAGAGTACAGCCTCTCTGACAACAAGCTTGTGGTTAGGGGGTTGCCTGGAGTATCTGAGGAGTATCTGAGGGATGGGGATCTGCCTGAAATGGCAGTCTCACAAGACACAGGGGAAAAGAGATTCCTATTTACCTTGTAAAACTACTGGCAGCACATACGGATTTGTCACAGTTTGTGATATTAATGATAGCAATGGGATGTGGGACTTTCAGATTTCACATCTCAGCTTTACATTGCTGACAGCTCACTGCTCATTGGTTCCAGTTTGGGGGATCTTCTCATCTGTTTTTAGTTACCTAAAGATCTGGCATATGGTCTGAGCTTGTCATTTGCCTTCCTTTTAGAATCAGTGGAGAGGGCCATGACTGGTGAGTTGTCCCATCATGTCCTGCAGGATTCTGAGCTTGAGTGGGGATGTCACACTGGGGACAGCAATGCTCACTGATCTACAAGCAAAGGTGCTTGAAGCAGACTGAGAAAATGGCTCTGCTCACGCAGTTAGGAAATCTGGTTCTGTGCTCAGCTAAAAGCACTGTATGGCAGTGAGACAAGATATGAACCATGCTCTGGTTTGCCCAATGTCTTTAGAAATTACAATAGAGTCTCTGATATTTTTATCTTGGCATATAAGTGTATAACCACACTTGCTTACACAGGATAATCACAGGGACATAAAAAACAATACAGGCCAGGAAGACAGAAACACTTGCAAACACCTCTTCAGACAAAAGAGAAAAGTCAGTGCATTGAGCTCTGCCTGATTTTAAAATCCTCATTTCCTCACTCCTGACAGGTGTGAACAGGACACCATCCTGTTTGGAGGCTGTCTTCTAAAGGAAACACATACAGTAAATGAACTTTGATTTTAAGTTAGAGAATTACATGAGCCCAACCATCTGGCTTGTGATATAGCTCCAGCCTCCCTCTTTACCAAACTAAAGTTCAGCCTTTATGTGTTGCTTTGAGGCCTGTCCTTTGCTCCTATTCATGCTATGTGGCCCTTGTGTTCATACAGTCCCTGGGGAAAAAAAAATTAAACCAAAGCAAAACAACCCAAAATTCATCCAGGGGATAAAAGGAATATGCTGGTGACTCCTTACACCACACAGAGTGACCATTACTTTTCTTGACTTCAAGGCCGTAGTCACTCACAGAGAATGGGGAGATAATACTTACATTGGGATTTCAAGGAAGACTGCTCCTATAAATTAGTAAAAGGCATGAGTCATCCCAACACAGTGTTTGATCCAAGAGATGCAGTTATCAGCCCAGCATAACACTCTAGCATCTGTCCAAAGCACACCCTCATTAGCACGCTATTCCTGGGAGCTAAGCAGGCTGAAGGTTGCAAAGAGGTGCTATTGTTATACCAGGAGTAATTCTTATGTTTTATTGATACCCAATAAACTGTGTGTTAGCCTGAAAGCACAGAGAGAGAGAGAGAGGGAGCGGAGGGCTGGAGTAGTCTATTATATAACACTCAGACACAGGGAGTTGTACTGGCCAAATCCTTTTCAATTACTTTTTTTCAATAAATGTCAGGTTTGGGGAGGAGGACCATCTGAGCAATTTAATAATTAATAAGAATACATTCATCCTGCTGTACAGCTGGACACGTCACCTGTGAATAAATCCCCCAGATAATATATTTGTGGATCTTCATAATATTTTTTCATTCTGCTTTTTCACCTTTTTTTTTTTTTTTTTTTTTTTTTTTTTTTTTTTTGTGACAGTCTAGTCCCAGTTGTCCTAGGATTTTCCTGGAAATCAACTAGCAAGATAACCACCTGGGGGAAAGGGAACTAGCATGTGGACCTCAGGCGCTTGCCTGTTCAGGAGCAGAAGTGATGTTTGCAATGATTAAGGCTCATGGCAATGCAGGGAACCTGGCTGGTGAGCTGCACAGATTAGGTGATGTGACACGACTCTGGAAAAAACAGGCAAGTATGGGTGCTGTGCACAAGCTGGGAATTACTGTGGGTGTCAATTAACCTTGCAGATCACAGGGTTTATTAGGCTGAATTATTTATCCCAAAGATAAAACACTGAAAGAAAGTAAGGCATCATTAAACAGCACAGCCTTGCACAGAGTTTAGGCAGTGAACCAAGTTTCCGAACAATTTAATTTATTAGGGACCTAAATTGTACTAGATTATCAAATCAAGTGGAATAGAGGGAGGCAATGCATTTTATGTTCAGTGCCCAGAATATAATAAGTGTGTTATTCCATTCATGCTATGTCTCAGCCTGAGTTATGAAGAGAAAGGGATATTTCCTCTGTAGGGTAATTTTCCATTTTATATCCATTTTTAAAAACTGTCAAACAGTTGTCACGAAGGAAAAACATTTCTAGTTTATCACCGAAGCTTGAAAACTGTTAAATGTTAATGTAAAATGGAGCACTACATATAGTCCCAATACAATGGGAAGAAGCTTAACTGTTTGAAGTCTGTCTTTGTGAAGATTATACCATGGCAGGAAAAGACAATAGGAGAGTTTTGCCTTGGGAAAAGAGAGATTGACAGGTCTGCGTGTTTTTCCGCAATCAATATTGTAGACAGAGCTCTTCTTACACAGTGGGGTTCAATTAAAGAAAAAAACACGAGAATTTGGGGGAATTCCCTAAAGAGTTCAAATCCTTTCTGAGAGGAGGGAATGTTTTTTTCAAGATGAGCTTGCATGAAAAATTCATGCAGTAGATGGATACATTCATACAAAAAGAAATTTGATAAATAAATAACTGTTTTAATACTGAGTCACATAGCAGTTGCCTGTCCATATTGACCACTTTAGTTGCAAAACTAGTCCTTAGTGTAAACATGTGTAAAATTAAATCATCCAGAAAAACAAAATAAGGCAAAAGGTCATACATGTTAACTGAAGCAAGTAGTTCCTACTAAAGTCTCTCACAACATCCAAGAAATAAGAAACTGCCACATGCAGACAAGAAGCTGGTACAGGGATGAACACAAAGAGACAGACAAAACACAGCATGAAAACGGGTGATAAGCAGAGATTTGCAGCCATCAGGAAGGAGAGAAGAGGAGGCAGCTGCAAAGACAGGAGGCCGGAAAAGATAGACGAATTGAGCTGGAAATATATACAGTTACGATAGTGGCTATGAAAGCGATTACATGAAGCTGCAATTAGCTAGCTGTACTTGACTGCTATTCAGTCATACTTACAGCCCTCTCCTCATTTTCCACTGTACTGACTGCATGAGAGTCGGTTATCTTTGTGAGAAAAGAGTTATGTACAGAACACCTGGAATGGGCAAATAAAATGCCAGCCTGGTCTATGATATCTGCATCTCCAGGTCATGGAGAAATGCAAGAGGACAGGAGCTCAGGAAGAGCTCATCACCAAGCACAGCCTGCATTTCTACTGCACTCCTTCCCCACTAGGAAGGCAAAATCAAAGAGGGAAAACTTCAGTGCTTTTTCTTCTAGTAATTTCTGTGTCTTTGGTACCTGTCAGTCCTCTCTCTCACCTTTTTTCCAGGTGTGGTTGTTTTCTGTGTCATCTCACATAATTTTCTTTCCTCAGACAGTTTTTCCCCCAGATATCTACATCTCAGTGAACAGTCCTGAAAACAGTCCTTTCCTTTTCTGCACCTTTCTCCACCTGCCTTCTCCCCTACCCATGCTCCTTGCTACAAGAAACCTTCCTTTGTGTTTCTTTCACAATCTCTCTCTGCACTGTCATATTTTTTGGCTATGTGATTCTGTCTGCTCCAGGAGAAGCCCTAGGACGTAAGATTAAAACGTCCTTCTCTTCAGTCACAGGATAAGCGGTTCCAGTGGCTCCAGTGGCTCCATGATCCTGACAAATTGATGAAATATTCTATAAGAAGCTAGGAAAAGTCTCACAGTCACTGGCCCTTGATCTCACAGGGGACTTCAGCTTATCAGATGTCTGCTGGAAGTATGAAACAGCACAAAGGAAGCAGTCTAGAAGGTTCCTGACAACTGGTGAGTGAGACAACTAGGGAAGGCAATCATGAAATGACAGATATTGTTGGAGGAGTAAGGAGGAGGATCAGTGGAACTGCTAGCTTAGACTTCTGGGGGACAGACCTTGGCCTGTTTAGGAGCCTGGTTGAGAGAGTCCTTTGAGAGGCAATACTAAGGGCAAAGGACCTAGGAGAGCAGGATATCCTTCAAGAAGGAAATCTTAGAGGTTCAGGAGCATACCACTCCCATGCTCCCATGTGCCAAAAGACAAGCTGGTGGGGAAGACCAGCCTGGCTGAAGAGAGAGCTTTGGCTGAAATTAAAGAAGAAAATTAGCTTCAGAACAAGGGGCAACAACTTACGAGGACTACAAGGATGTTGCATGAGGTTGTGTAGGGACAAAAAAGGCATCCAAAACCCAACTCGAATTTAAGGCTATGGTTTACTGGTAGACTTGGCAGTGCTGGGTTAATGGTTGGGCTCAACGATCTTAAAGGTCTTTTCCAGCCTAAATGATTGCATGATTCATCTTCTTTTCCCTTCTCTGAAGGGGGCTCCCAAAGGCTTGCTCTGAGTGTTGTCGTGAACTGCTCCCCAGTGACAATGAACTTGGCTTCCTAAGCAGAAATAAATGAAAAGAAAAGTCATCCTTCCCTCCATAACCGTAACTATCTTAGGATAAGAATTTTATTCCTATTTTTTTTTCCTTTTTTTTTTTAAAGAAGACTGAATTAACTCTCCCTCAGTCTATGGTACTAGCCCATGCTCTGCTTTGTCTAATGACTGGGTTAGTCACCTCCAAGTTAGAGAAGAGCACTATGTAGTAAAAAAATACTAATTTTTTTAAGAGTTAACTAAAAACTAGACGCTGATGGTTGTGTTTAGTTATAGGATACATTCAAACTGCATTACTTAGTCCCAATTGTGTCCCTTACTATACTACATATTTCACCACAAAAGAGCACCTCTAGGACGGATACTGGTGAGCAGGAGACCAACATGATCATTGCAATGGTGAAGACAGGTTTTGGCAAATAGTGCTTGGGCAGACACCTAGGTTTATGTAAAATAACCTGAATCTCTGGTTTATAAATCTGTAAAATTCATCCTTGCAGTAAAAGGAGAAAACTCACGTGCCTGTGCATTTTTAAGGTCTTGTCCAAAATACCCTACTACAGAAAACTCATTTAATCTACCTTAGAGAGATGAAGGGCTGAGTCAACCCTGCTAGGATTTGAACCAATCACTCCAGGGAGCCTAATTATTGCAAATGTGGTGCTTACACCACTAAGCCCTTCTCTCCTGCTCTAATCACTTCTCAAAGAGTCCATTTTGATCCCTGAAGTTTACGCAGCACCTGGGATAAAGGCAAAGTATTTAACAAAGTCTTTTTAAGCTGGGTATATCATTATTCATATTACAGCAGGTTTAAAAGAACTGGGCAAGGATGAGAACATTGTACTGCAACAAAGATCACAGTAGCAACATCACAAATTGCTTCGCAGCTCCACTCTCTCTTTTCTTTCTGCTACACAATAGAAAAATGGAGTGAGAGGAGAGCTGAGACAAATTGTGTGTGCTCCCTCCATGCTGCACCCCTAACCATGAAGCAGGTTTCATGTCGTGTCTTGGCCTCAGACTGGTGCACAGCTGGAGGGTGACAGCCAAGTGAGCCTTGTTCCCCTCTGTACCCACTCCAAGTGTCACCAGGAGCTATGCACTTGGGAATGCTCCTGTGCTGCAGGAGCAGGGGAGGCTTGGTGTGTGGACATTGGGAGGGCATTTGTGCTGCCAGGTAGCAGCTGATAAAATAACTGTAACAGGAACTGCTAATGACAGCTCCTTGAGTTTTCTTTGCTTGTCTCAGGATGTTGGTAGTATTTCTGCACAGTTTAGAAGGCAGAAGTGGAAGCTGATGAGAATCTCTTGACAAAGCTCCTGGTTGGAGGTGGAAGGAAAAGCAGAGTTGAAGAATAAAAGAAAGATTTTTTTTTTTCAAACTCTGAGCTTAAAAAAAAAACCCATATCCCATGTTCCTCCTCAGAGATAACATTGCAGCTAATAATTTTGCCTTTTATTCCCTGGGAGAAAAGGGAAATTTGTCCCCCCCTTCGTCCTTCTATTACCTGGAGGGGATGTATTTTTTTTCTACTGACACGCAGATAGACTAAATCTGAAATGCTAATGGACTGGCGGTGTTTGCAGTGGGGTGAACAGTTTTCTGCTGGAAGGCTGGTTGGCAGGATACCGTCCTGCAGTCATTGAATCATTGCACTGAATCACAGCCATGTTGGCAGGATCCCATTCTGAGGAAGTTCACAGTACTGTCAAACACCTGCTGTTGCCATTGAATGGTATTATGCAAGATCTGAAATTCTATTTATCGAAATCCCTATTTGATTTTTTTCCCCCTCCTTTTCAGTCACTAGTCTCAAATGACTGCAGCAAAACCTATTCCCAAGAGCATTTTAATTCAGCCTGATGCCAGGATACCAGTTCTCATAGGGTGAAAATCTGCTCTTCTTAGTGCTGATGCAGAGATTCCAAGGTAGCACAGGATACAAAGACACACAATCACTCCTACAGCATTCACTCTGCAGAGCTACTCAGGTAAGAAGATCAAACAGCCTTTGAGTCACAGAAGGCCAACCACCTTTTATTTCCCTTGAAAGCCCTAGTTGTACAGCCTGGTGGGAGAGTCCACTGCTATAAATAGGTTTTATCTCCTAATCTTCTTAGAGATAGTGGTCATTTCAAGTTTGAGCCACCATGATGGGAAGCTTGGCTTACACACAACTAGGATGTGAGCAATGCCAGGTTATGAGAGTTAGAGAGCAAGTATGTTCTTCTTTCTATTAGCTCATAAGATATAGTAATTTAAAGTGGTATTTCACTGGTGTGACCCATACCTTCTGTCCTGCCACACAGCCCATTTCACTTTGATGTTTTGGGGCCCTTTCTCAAAAGCAGTAGCTCCACTCTGTCTCCTTGGCTTTACTCCCAGCCCAGCTGGAATCAAGCATCACTGGCTCATCCCTGCCCCAGGGCAGCCCCAGCCATGCCAACTTTCCATCTTCTTCTTTTTATCTCTATGGACCTACCATCTTCTTTCCTGCAATCCTCTAATTTTGGATATTCTGTTCTGCAAACACCACTCCCTGACTGACTCTTTCCTCAACCAATGAATCTGGTCTCTGCACAGAAAAGGTTCTCTTCCTGTCCAAACTAAAATATCTCCTTGGTTAGCAATTCGTGAAGAGGTGTCAGCGAGTTATGCCAGACTGCAACAGAGCTCTTCCTGTCAAAGTCCAGTCTTTCCTGCTGGTTCTTTCTTAAGCCATTGGATAACACTGTGACCTTGCATCAAATTCACAGTCTGTGTTTGAGCTTCTCTTGAGCTTCTCACACCCACCCCCTAGCTTAAATTTCACCTCTTTTTTTAAAGTAAAAATAAAATGTAACTTGCTTATCCAGTTACACAATAAAACCCTCAACTAGGAGCTGAGATTGGGTCTCAATTCTTGCTGCATCCTTTACTTTAGCACTAACACAATTTTGCCTTGCCAGTATTCCTCTGAGCACTGCTGTAAAAATCATTTTTGTAGCCTGTCTGTTTGCTCATGTCACCTCTCATTGTGAATCCCTCCACTGGCTGCCTTTTCTCTGTTGTGTAAAGATATTGCTTGTCCCTGTGCTGTCATTTTCTTTTTAACACTTAAAAAGTGATTTCTGTCTCAGATTTGCCCATGGTTCTCATCTCTGCTGCCCCCTTTGAATCTCAGACAAGCCCCTTTTCTTTCATACCATATTCTCTTCCATGACAACACCTGAAGTTTCAAACAGCATGCCCCCAAAGAGGTGTAAAAAATGCCTTATTTTTGTCCTTGAAATCCTTCCTCTACACTTGCCTTGCATAGGAGAGTTACAAAAGCCTTCATATAGTTAGGCTGGTAACAAGTTCTTCACAATGACCATGAATCCTTCTCCAGCTGTACACTTCTCCCTTCATTCCACAAGAAGTCACCATCTCTTCAGCAGGTTGTGACACAATACAATTTAACAAAAACAACAACAACAAAAAAATCAAGCAAGTAACTTTAAAAGAAACCAAACCAACCAACAATCAAACAAACAAACAAAGTAAGCTCTATGAAAATCTGTAAGCCACACACAGTTTTACACATATACTTTAGAACAGAGCCCCCAAATTAGTTTATATTTGTAGGAGGGATGTGATGGAACATGCAACTGGGGTAACAGAGATTGGCTGCTGGGATATCAGCAATGCAGAACTGTGTCCAAAGTCACTTGCTCCCCCCAGTCACGTGTAGAGCCTGTGGCAGTGGAAGGGCCTGGACCTCTCTCACACATCCCCAGTTAGTGCCAAGCACTCAGGCATTAATCATCTGCACACTTGCTGTCTTCAAGCTGATTCAAGCTATTCACTTCTAAACTAAGAGCTTGGAAACAATGGCTTTTTAAACCAGGAAGCAAGATAGTAATTAACATGACCTGTCTATCACCCAGATTATTTAACTGCATTATAAATGTTTTGTTGCTGAAGATTAATTATGTAAATCTTCACAGGAGTCTCACATAACTGAAGGAAATATAAATGTTTGTTCATTAGCTCTGATTTTTAGCTCTCAGCTGCTTTCTAAAGGTTGTTGGAGTTCTAGTCTGCTATCAACATCACAAAATTACCATTAGCAATAGCCCCAGTGCTTTGTGTTGCATGTAGCTAATAGCTCTGTGTGCATGTGGCTGACAAGAGCTTGTCACAGAGATTCAAACACTGTCTGAACCTGCAGGCATGGGAGGTCAGGACCTGCAGCTCTGGCTGTGGTCACATGCTCTGTAACCTGCTCCTAATTCTATGGCCAAGCGTTGTTAGGTGGTTCATGGAGAAATATTGCTTAGTGAAAAAGAAAATAAACTGAATTTTTAAGACCATTGGAACATTAATTTTTAAAAATTATTATTACTTTTTCACTGTGTAACACAGATGCCATTCAGAAAAGCAACTTTTAAAGCTTGCATGGACTCCTTAGAGCTTTCTATGTGCTGCTGGCAAGAAGAATACAGAGAAGTATTATTTCTGCTGAAATTCTCACGAAGTTCAATGAAATTACTTTTAGGATGTCCAAAACTCATAGCTCAATAGAAAAAAACCGTTTTGGCAAGATGGTATTTTGTCAATAATGAAGTGCTAACATGAACCTGTGTCTTGAGGACTTTGTGGGAACGTGATAATGTGTTCAAGCTCCAGATTCAGTTTTTGCCATCAGCATCTCCACTGCTCAGTCACAGGATTTTGCAACCCAAGAGCTCTCCTGGAGAGAAAGGAAGCTGTGGTGCAGCTGGAACACCTGATTACAAAAGCACAGTAAGAAATTAAGTTTAAACAGGGAGCGACTCTGCATTTTAAGTTACAAGGGAAGGTGAGCATACTTGGTCACACAGTTTCAGATTCAGAATTTCTCTTTTGTACTCCAGGCCTCACAGCCATTTAACAGTTTATCTTTGCTGCAGAACTGAGATTTTCTTTAAAAAAATTAATCTCTTTTACTAGAGCTAATAATTGGAAAACTATATTACAAATCGTTGTCTTGTTGATCCCACATATCTCAGCACATTGTTGACCCTGAAACATAAAGGCAGAAATAAAAGATACCATTGATTTTCAGTCCTTCCCTAATGATCATGTTAGCAGGAAAACCCAGCTACCTTGTTTGTTTTATACAATCTTCAAGCACCTCTGTGCCTCCTCAGGAGCCAAACCCAGCACTTATTAACACCTTGTTCCCTCGGGCTCCTTGTGGAACACTTGGTTGCTGCTGCTAGTGGCTTTTAGGCACAACTGCACAAAATTAAAAAACAAATGTGTTTAAAAAAAAGCATGCAAAATTAACATGCTCACAAACAACAGGGGGCACTCAACTGATTATATTTTCACTGTCATGTTGTATTAATTAAAGTTTCCCATCCCATAATTAAAATGAAGCAGCCAAAGAAACTCCACCATGTTATGCAGGGTGACTGAATCAAAGGGTTCTTCTGAGGAGTTTACAATTATGCTGCCAGGTAGTACACAAGGCTTTGAGTGTAGAGATCATTCTGAACAGTGGCATTTCCATGAAGTATAGGCTTGTGACCCAAGGTTTTGTTCTGGCTCCATCTTTAATTAGAACTTGCTTTGGCTTTCCCTAACTCAGCTGCAATCCTTGGCATGGACCTCCTGCATATTTAGATGACAACTAATGAGGATTTTTATTAAACTTGAGCCTCGGCTGGGTGGGAAAAGGGAACAGCTTTTTAGCATCAGATGGAAAAGACTTTTGCCTCTGGAATATTTCTCAGCACGAGCAAAGAACTGGAGGAGGAGATGGCGATAGGAATGCTGTCAGTGCTGTCACTAATGGGGCCTGCCTGGGGCACACTGTTTGGTATCCCTTGGAAGGTGACCTTGACTGCTAACATTTACATTTTAGCAGCCATTTGGCATATTTGATTGTGTCTACAGCAGAAAACCACACAGTTCTCTGAGAGACATGTAGCTCAGATCAATGTCTTGAATGCCACTGTCCCCCTGTCCTGCCATTCTCTGATGTTTGCTATTTAGTCTGAAAGTGCAGGCTACGAGAACACCACGGCACTGCCCCTTCTTATTAATCTGGGAAATCGATTCCATGAAGCACTGTCCATACAGGCTGACTCAAGGTAGAATCTGCAAATTAAAGGCCTTCTCAAAACAATTAAGTAATTGAAATGGGTAAGAAAAGCGCTCATTGTCCAATGAACCAAACAGCTGGCCATTATTACTTGCCTTTGGTGTGATTTATCAGGCTTGGACATGTGGGAGAGACTGTAGGTGTCTGCCAGAGGTATTGCTGGGTCAGATCCCAGAAAGCTTTGTGACTGCAGCTCCTGTCATTTCCTTACCCCACATGATCTGTCTTGCAGAAGGTGGAGATTTGACAATAACTCCCAGTCCTTTCTGCCACATGTTTCAGAAGTTCAGCAGATGGCTGTGTGCTCCTACCACCTGGCCAAAGGGTGCTGTCACCCTTCCAAACACATGGCATTAGCACTTCTGAGAGACAGGCCAACCCACTGATGCTGATGTGCTTTAATTCACAATATCAGGATGGCTAAGAGCACACATGGGGCTAGATAGGATGGCTTACCAGATGGGTGGTAATTTGTTAAGCTGCAAAAGCTTTCAATTGAGTAATCTCAAGCTAAGGGCTTCAGCCAACATGAGAGTCATCTGATTTGTCTTTAGTATAATTGTAAAAAAAAAAGGGAAATTAAAATTTTGGGCCACAGTGTGTGCAAATCCTTTTATTTACTTCAAAAATAAGAATCTCCCTCTGCCTTCCCTCTCTGCTGCTGAAAGTTCAATTACATATCAAAATCATGATGCCCTTTGTCCTGGTATATTACTGTAATGCTAAAACATATGTTATTTTAAATATTAACCAACTGCTAATTGGAGCATCATTTGGCCAGGAAAAGAGGTGGCTTCATATTGTCTATGGTTGTTTTCAGTCTAGTCAGAGAAAACAGGAAAAGTTAACTTTGCTCTACAGTTAGCTTATCCTGTTACTCCACCAGCCTATAGCTTGAGAAGCATTGCATCTTCTCCTGAAATCAGTCTTGTGCTCCCTTTTGCACCCCAGTTTATGTACACTGGGAATCTCCACTGTGGACAATATTGCCCAGGGTGTGAGCTGATAAATTGAACTCTGGATTTCAATTCAGTTTTCCAACTGTCTTCCCAGATGAACACAGGAAAATTGTCATTGTTGGACACGAAATAAAGATGCCTGTCTCCAATGGCAGAACATCAGAAGGCTTTATTCACAATTCCTCCCACCTTTTTATAATATGCTGCACTAAAAAGGCACATTATTGGTCCATAGAGTTGACACCTCTCTCCATTGGTTAAGTAACAGAAACAACACCTGGAAAAGGGATTATTATGAGAGCTTAAAATATTATGAAAATAGAATGGTTATTTACAGGAACTGCCCTTGAAAGAAGAAAATCTTCCCAAGGGGAGGAAAAATCATCCACTAACAGGCTGAAAACCTTACAGACTCAGAAAATCAGATCCACGGAAAATAACTGAATTTACCCTGTGTTTCTCTTTCCCAGGTATAAACTAAAAGAGGAAAATAATGGATGTTTAAGTTATTAAAGTTGTCTTCTCACTGCAGGTCATTGGAAGAAATATGCATTGTAAAATCCCATGCTGGAAAATCTTTGTCAGAATCGTTGCATCCAGCAACTGTTGACAAATTCTTAAACATGAGATTGGTTCATTTAACCCACCTGGAGATGATGGTGGCTTACAGGCTACAGTTACAGTGTGAGATGAATAACTCTCTCATTAATTGAACGGTGGTGATTTTTCAGAACAAGATCTGTAACACACCTTCATTTGTATGGCAGGAACCTCAGGCCTTAAAATATTTTCCAGATTCCTGAGCAAAACTGGCTTCTCACTGAGAGCTGCAGCTGGGGCAGCTGCAGGGAGGGAACAGTTGGAAGGTCTGCAGACCTTAAGGAATGACAGAAGCCCAAGCTGCGGGGCAAAAGGACAGTGAACACTAGAAACTCTGACCATACTGCAGTTTGGTCACTCTTTATCCTTCCAGTAGGGACAAGATGTAAAAGTTAGCAGTTGGATTAATAATTAACATTCCCCAAGCTTCTTGGACGTGCTCCTGGTTTTGCAGCTTCAGATATGCCAAACTGGGCAACCTCTAGTCTCACAGATCAGGCCCTGTGTCCCATGTTTCTCCAAAATCCTATGGTACTGGTAAAAACTCTGAGGTTTCAGAGCAGAAGTTGCCAGTCATTGGCAATTCAGGGTTGGAAAGAAACTCTCTCAATAAACAGTTTGTCCCCAGACTCGGAGCTCTTCCTAAAAAGCAGTAGGTACCTGTCTTACCAAGATAACTGAGTGGGGTGGATAAAGGTTCTCTGTTCCTGTGTTCTTCAACACCTTCATGAATATTTTGGATGCAGGGCTGGAAGAAATTCTACACAGGTTCACAGATGACACAAAACTGGGAGGAGATGTTGACTCCCTCCAGGAGGCCCTGCAGAGAGACAAATTAGAGGACTGGGCATTTCCAAACCACATGAAGTTCAACACGGGAAAGTGCCAGACTCTGCACCTAGAACGGGGTAACCCTGGATGTACCAACAGAGCAGGGAAAGACATGCTGGAAAGCAGTGACACAGAAAGGGACTTGGCATTCTTGGTAATGGCAAGCTGAACACGAGCCAGCAGTGTCCTGGCAGCCAGGAGGGCCAACCCTGTCCTGGGGTACATCAGGCACAGCATCACCAGCTGGGCAAGGGAGGGGATTGTCCTGCTCTGCTCTGGGGCAGCCTCAGCTCGAGTGCTGGGGCCAGTTCTGGGTGTCACAATGGAAGAAAGACATTATTAGAGAGTGTCCAAAGTAGAACCATGCAGATGGTGAGGGGTCTTGAGAGGAAACCGTGTGAGGAGCAGCTGAGGCCATTTGGTCTGGAGGAGACTGAGGGGACCCCTCACTGCAATTACAACTTCCTTATGAGGGGAAGAGGAGGGGCAGGTACTGATCTCCTCTCTGTGGTCACCAGTGACAGGACCAAAGGAATGTCCTGAAGTTGTGTCAGCGGAGCTTTAGGCTGGATATTGGGAGAAAGTTCTTCACCCAGAGAGTAGTTGGGCATTGGAACAGGGTCCCCAGTGAAGTGATCACAGCACCAAGCCTGACAGACCTTAAGAAGTGTTTGGACAATACTTTTGGGCATATAGTATCGTTCTTGGGCATGGTGCTGGGCAAAGCCAGGAGCTGGACTCAATGATCTTTGTGGCTCCTTTCCAACTCAGCATATTCTGTGATTTTGTGTGAAGTCCTCTACCCCTGAATTAGAAAGAACGGGTATAAGCTGAGCCTCTTTGTATTCACTTCCCTTCTTACTGCCCTAAAGGCTGGATGAGAGAAGAACTACTGAGGCAGCTGCCTTTGGGGAAGGAGCCTGGGCTGACCATCCTGGCCACACAGCAAGGTTTGGCTATCAGCTTCAGCCAGAGCTGAGCCAAGGAGAAATGCTGATGGCTGCAGTCAGGAAACAGTGAGGCACTATGGTCTGAAGAGTTATCCCAAAGTTAGAGTCACTGAGGAGCAACCTAATCCACAGAGCCTGTATGGTCAGATCCACCATTAGTACATCTTTAGATTTACTTACCTGGTACAAGCTGTTACAGGAGCAAGACATTAAAGATTAGCCTGGACAATTCAGTGTCTAGAAGACTGTTTTTTTCCTGTCTTAAAGAACTCAAAAATCCTGTTCTGTTTTGCAAAGAGTTAATTTTCTGTTAAGAAAAATAATGCATTAAAAATATTTTCATTGTGCAGGCCCCAGGTTTTTGAGATGCTTCAGTGGGCTACTGGGAAATCTCTTTAGGACAGAGCCTGGCTGAGCTGTCAGATTGACTGCTAGAAGCACAGCCGAGTTTCAAATGGACGAGCAGTGTGCGTGCGAGACGCATCCCAGAAAAGGAAGATGTTTGACAAGTGAAGTGTTTTTATTTTATGATGGAGAACGAGCAGGAACATCAGACAGGTAAATCGGCCTGCCAAGCATGAGAATTCCTGACTGACAGGCTCAGCACCAGCCCTGCTTGCTCAAGAGGATCGAGCATTCATTCTACTGAAAAGCAACTCTTTAAATTGTTATTTGCTGACTTTTCATTACTGATTATAATTGCCATGTGCAGGTTCAGAAGAGCAAAGGGAAGCCTTTGCTTTGCAGGCAGGGGAGAATGGGCCGTGATTCTTCTTGAACCAAACAGAAATGAAGTAAGCTGGAGCAAGTTGAAAAAAAGCCTGCAAATGGTCAGAATAAAACCCAAACAATCTGAGGCAGAGACACAGGACAAACACTGATGTTTATTAAAATTTTGTCATTAAAATCACGAAATACCAATTAAAATATATGTCAAGGATTGACTCCTTTGAACATGCTCTAGCAATGCAATCATCTTTATATTAGAAATTTTGAAAACATAGCCCTGTAATTTGAGATTATTTACTACCATGTTACTATACAAACATGTCTAATTAAGCATTTTGCTGAGTCCTATGATAAAGATGTTCAAATAAACAGACTAGAGGGACAGCATGAGGACATTGGATAGTGTGACATAAATTGTTTACCCATCTGAATGTGAAATGCCTTCTTTAGTCACAAATGCCAAGGCCACTGGTGAATGTGTCCTTTCATCCCTGAATGGGTGAAGAAAAAACCTTGCAGTACAACATCATGCATTTTCTCTGGACTGTATTCAGCCAAGTGTTTAAATGTGTGCTTTAATCTGTTACTATTCAGCAGTTAAGTACTTAACTTGTATTAAAATTCAGGAGAAAAGATACGCTAAATCAGACACTATACACTGAATATTTTAAAGCAAAACTATTTAGGCAGTGCTTGCGAACACTTTTAAAACTTTACTGGGACCATTTTCAGATCTCTGTACTTCTCAAGCTCTGGTTACTGTAAGGTGAACTGTGCACAGACCAGAAGGGAAAAAATATTGAACTTAATTAATCCAAAGTGATTCATAAAATGTCCAGAATAAGTTTCCTCTACCTAGGAAAAGGTCTCATCTTTGAAGTTTGCTATTTGGAGAATATTCAGGGCTAAAGACAAAAGCTAAATATCTTGGCAGAAGTCTTTGATGTTGTAAAGTTCACAGTTCTAATCAGTAAAATTATAAGGTATTTGATCCTCAAGCAAGGCTTGGCACAAAACTGAGCCCTGCATGCAGCAGTAGTGAAAACAGAGTAACTCCAGGGGTGGGAGTAGGGAGGATCTTTGGAAAGAAATAAATAGGCAGGATATCCAAAATGGCAGCAGCTGGAAGCTGCTCCGAGGTGGGATGTCAGGATGAACCCCCTGGGAGATGCGATACCGCTCACAGGGCAGGGGAGGAGGTCAAATGTGCAAGGCCCTGTAATTTGTCAGACGGCTAACACCATCATTACCTGTGTGTGTGTGCACAGGGCATGCTTGACAATAAATTACACTCACAAATTTCCAGGCTAAACGTCCTCTTATTGGCAGCATAGAGCACTGCACCCCCCCATTAGGAGATATTGTTTTATAATGGGCAATAAAAGTCAGCTCTCACAGTGTGAGCCTGAAAAAGAGTCACTGCTGAAATTAGCAGCAATGTCAATAGTTTGGATTTTTCTGAATATTATATATTTTTCCTTTTTCTGACTTAGGTGTGAGAAGGAGCATAGGAAGAAATGTGGGCTTGAAAATGGACATAGAAGGGGAGAAGGGGTCTGAGGGTGAAGTAAGGGTGAGGAATATGGGAGAAGAAAAGGTCCCTTGTTACCATTGTTAGCCAGTATCAGGCACACCAGCCTCAAACAGCAGGCATCACTGGCAGAAGCCAACATCTTAGCAACATCAGTGGAAGAAAGGAGGTGAGAGGACACAGAAAAGGGAAAATTAGAGTCTTCCTGTTCCTAGTGGAGACAGGATCAAGCCCATAAGGAAGGAAAACCACCAGCCACTTCCATAAGGTGACTTCAGTGAGGAGATCTGTCCCACCACCCTGCTGGGTCCAAGAGCAGAGTGAGACTTATCAAAGTTGTATTGCCCTGGCTTTCCCACAGCCATCCCAGACTCAGGATGAAGGCTCTCTTTTGCAGGTGACAGATGCCACTCCCAATGCTTTCATGGCTGGGAACCAAGGAATTGCAGAAGATGCCACTTCTCCAATTTAGATAAAGCCAGAAGCCTTGGCAGTGGCACTGTCACTCCTTATCCATGTGCTCTTGTGTTTCAGTCACAGTGAGCCTTCCCCAGAGTGGGAATAGGAGAGAGTGGTGAACACAGCAAAAATATGAAACTGAAATTTAAATATGTTTAAATTTTCCTACGTAAGAAGAACCTAGTCCTTTCCTAAGAGTCCAATACCCCTGTTTCTCTAGACTTCTGCCTTGTTACTCCCAGAATGGCCATCTCTTTATATATACCCTGTTGAAAAACATCAGCTGCTGCACTGGTATCTCCTCTGATAATCAATGAGGAGGTTTGGCACTGAGATAGCAGAGAACAACTGCAATGTAATGTACACTGAGAGATACCATTTGAACTACCCATATGCATTGCTGGTTTCTGAATTAAGTGTAACCATTTAGAAAAAACAAAGGTCCAGGCAGCTTACTGAAAACTTTGCTATTCTATACTGGTACTTGTCTCAGATTCTGTGGGGGAAAATTTTTAGTATTATTTTTGTACCAGTATATAAATTGAAGACCTTTGTTCCATTCTGGTTATTTCAGATTGAAAAAGAGATATGGTAAAAATAACAGGGGCCTGGGGACAGGTGACAAAGAGGATTAGAGGGATGGAAAAGCCAGTGTGTAGAAGAGATTGAGACGTAGGATTTGTCACAGTTCCAGGGTTAGTTGCTCCCCTGACCTCTTTCTAGTATAGAGGCATGCTCTGCTTCTTCAGGGCCCTGTGGGAGTCTGTCTATCTGCCTGTCCTTTCCCTGCTAACAGCTCCCTGACAGCTTAGTGAACATGTCTTTCAAGGAACTTGCTTTTTAATGTCCAGCATGCTTGGGATCTTTTGACTCCTGGCCTTGGCGAAAGAAATATATAGCTGGACTCTGGAAATAGCATCCTCCCAACTCTGGCTGTTTTGTCATGACCCCTGCCATGCTAATTGCTAATTTGGAGGCACTGTGCAGCCTTCCAGCTATTTAGTTCCCTGCTATTAAACTGAGCCAATATTTACATAGAGTAGTGCCACTGCCACTCCACCACATACCTTATTCTTAGTGATTTAAAAGCAGTCCTGCCTCCTCCACACTCTGGTTTAGTGTTGGTGACACATACTTGAAGCTTTTTTCCCTTTTTAAAAACGGGGGTTATGTTTCTCCTTTTCCAGCCAGAGGGAACTCCCATGACTTCTCAAATATGATGGACCATGACTTAGCAACTTCCTCCACCAGTTCATTTATGACTCATGGATGCATCTCATCAGTTCATGGACTGAGTCATGGAATCATAGAATGGGTAGTTTTTGAAGGGAAGGGACCTCAAAGATTACCCAGATTCAAACACTCCTGCCATGGGCAGGGATACCATTCACTAGATCATGTTGCTCAAGGTCCCATTTAGCCTGGCCATCCCTTCCAGGGATGGAGCTTCCACAGCTTCCCTGAACAACCTGTTCCAGTGTTTCACCACCCTCTGAGTAAATAGATTTTTCATCATGTTTTCTCTGCTCTTCCTTTTATCACTGGTGTACCTATAGAAGCTTTTCTTGTTGTCCTTGATGTCCCTGGCCAGATTAAATTCTATCAGGGTTTTAGCTTTCCTAACCTGATACTTTTCTGGACAATTTCTTCTATTCCTCTCAGGCTACCTATCCTTGCTTCCTGTTTTGTGTTTGAATTTGTTCAGGAGAAAATATTTCATCTATGCTGACCTCCTGGCATTTTTATCTGACTTTCTCTTTGTTAGGATGCATCTCTCTTGAGCCTGGAGGAGGAGATTCTTGAATATCAACCAGCTCTCTTGGGCTTTTCTTCCCTCCAAGTCTTCAGTGCTCTATCAAGCAGATCCCTGAAAAGGCCAAAGTCTGTTTTCTGTAAGTCCAGGGTAATGACAGGTATTAGCAAGGGAAATTGCTCTGCTCTTCCCCACTCAAAGTTGCATGGCTGAATGAACATGATGAGGAGAAGCTCACTTGAGGCTGTTCTGGTCCCCAGGGAAGGTGGACTTCAGTAGCCCTGAGACACGGAAACTCACTAGGCTTGTTTCATGCAAACCTGAGGGCTGAATCAACCCAGCTAGTGCCTCTTATTTCCAAGGATGTTCCAGGTTAGCCTGCTGCCATCAAAGGTAAAGCAGGCACTGAAGAGTGAAGAAGTGATCAGCAATTTTGCCAATATATAAACCTTCTAGTTCTAAATGCCCTGGTCTGTGAACGGTTTTGTACCCTGGCTTGGTGTCAGTTGGTCTCTCAACTGCCCAGGAGAAAAAGCCAAGTGGCATAGGTCCACTTTCTGCTCCCAGTTGCTTACACATATCAAACATGAAGCTGATGCCACTGAGGTGTGAGTTACTCTGTTCCTAAGAAAGGAACTAAGAAAAATATTCCAAAAAAACATCCTTGTAGGGGCAACCAACCCTTGTGAAGAGTTAATGGAGAGAGGTGTTTCTGTGAAAAATAAATGAGTTGTGCCTTCAAATCTCCTCAACTATGGAAATGTATGAATATCCTCATTTTTCATTTTTTGTATTTATAAGCCTGTTTTGAAGAATTGCTCTTCTTTTATACAAACACTTACCGTGGTACATACCCTTCCTTCCTTTGCTGTCATAAATTATCTTGTGGATATGCTCTGTGAAGTTACTAACTGTACTTTTGCTATTAATCTTGGCTCTAACTTTTTCTAGATTTTGTCTCCTTGCCAATCCATCTTAGGCAAGAAAGTCAGAACTTTGGTCAGGGCTTTTCTCCCCTCAAGGGAGCACCACTCTGTAAAGTGTCTGTAACAATACCCCTGTTACTGATGTTCTCCTTTGGCTTTTACTGGGCTCATTGCAAGGCTTTTCCTCCATTTTCCTGTAATAATTGCCACCAGCTTGGTGCTCCTGACAGTTACATCCTTTCCAAGACTTTTCTGACTTGCCCCATCTGGAGCAGGGAGATGCAAAGAGACTGCCATGCTCTGGGGAAGTGATAAGAACTCACCTCTTCAGTGACCTGGAGTATTTCCTCTGGGAATATGATCAGCAGCAGCCAGCAGAAGAGCACATGAATTAATGCTCCCTGCAGCTCCCTGGAGTGGTGTTATTCACTCATTTCCCATAGTTTGTGCCATGTTTACCACCTTAACCTCTTTCTTTAGTGGACTGTATCAAAGTAGAGTCAAAGAAAATTTGTTCCCTATACTAGATGCTAATACAAATATGAGAAATTTTCAGCTGAGTAAGTTCAGATGGTAAAATAATTGGTGTAACTATACTCAGGATGAATATGTGCATGCGAGATCCAGTCAAAACATTTATGCCCTTTACATCAAAGCACACAACTCTACTCAGTAAGAGCATTTTTGCAGGCTTAGCCAGTGGAAAGAACTGATAAACACTTGAGTGACCCTTATGTATATTTAATCTGATAGGCAAGAGTGATTGGTGCACACACACACACAAACATGTATGTACCTTCTTCTATTGCTATATAGTACTTCTCATGTATTTTAAAATATTAGAGACTATACAAGCACCTCCCTACCTTGCATACCAGAATACGAGGGGCAAGGAGGAGCAGCATGATAAGGCAAAGGCCATGCATGAAAATGTAGTATCTGGGATTCTGTTTTATTTTTACAGCACCTGATTTTGGTAAAATCCAGCCCAGATGGGCTCAGGCATGACTGCTTCAGAGATGAAGGCAACGTCTGCAGGGTAGAATGGAATTCAACAGCAGCTACATCAAGAAAAGAAACCAGTAATTTTGTTGAAAACAGAATAAAGCCAAACAAAAGATCCTTCTCTGAACAGCAGGACACAGAAATGTGAGAATGTCCCTTCCTAGAAACATTTAACTTCCCTTCCCTTTCCTTCCCAGTCTAGGACTCTTGTCCACATCCTGAAAATTCCTGAATCCACAGGTTTAGCACTAGCAGTCTTTCTCCTCCTCTTTTCCTCTCTTTCCATCACTTTATATAACAAATAATCACCTATACTGTAGGGCATGTTACATCTGGCATGATGATATCTTACATATTGATAAAGCAGGCAAGACCACAGAGATATTCCACCTCTTCCTGTTTCCTTAAATATGAGCTCTCAAAAAAATCTTGAAAATTAAAGTGGTGGGCTGGTGGGCTGAGACTGTAAGACCACCTTGGCTGACGGAAGTGCTGTCCCTTGCAAAGCCCAGGCACCACCCTCCCCTACTTCATCCTATTAAGCAAGAAAGGTAGTCAGCCCTATGTGAAATCTAGAAACTAAATACTTAGGACCAAACATAATTTTTGCTAGGGATACTGCACTATGACCTTGAGAGTTTGCTGAAAGAAAAAGATTGAGCCTCTTCCTTTGGACATGGTCAGTGGAGGAATGGTCCTGTGAGACTACCTTCACTGGCCTATTCCCTGGTGACCTTGTCACCCCAGGATATGCAGAGAAGGGCAGTAATGGTTCCTGACTTGAGGATGGTTAAAATTCTTCTAAAATTTGATAAACCTTAGGGCAAAATTTTCCATTAATAGCAGATGAGTGCATGCAAAGCTGGTAACCTCAAAACTAGCGGGGTGTGTCCCCTCTCTCAAGACTCACTTGGCAGCTACAGACACATAGTGCAAATTTTAGGGGAGTGCACCCCAGAAAATCTAGGAAAGCTATAGTGCACTTTGTCATGCTTCAAGAGCTTAATCCATTGCAAACAAGGATCAAATTGCTGATAAGCAATATTCTTGCTTAAGGAAGAAAAGAAAAACCCACTCTGACAAGGTAGGGTTGCAATAAATAATTAGTAAAATATATCTACAGCTTGAACAAATTGCAGCCTTCTGGAGGAGGCTGGTGAGTTGCTTTTCCCATCACACTGTAACCTTCCCTCTCAGTCTGAGACTATTAACTTCTGACAAGGTGCAAGGCCTGATTTAGACTGATTTGATCTGATGGAGTGACCTATTTCTCTTACCCACTCCCTCTCTCCTCCTGCTGCTCACTTCTCTGATGGCCACTCTGGCTCACTCCCACAGCTCTGCAAGCAGCTTTTGTATTTCAGCTCTTGGAAGAGTAACAATAATGATGAGAACTGGACATGATTTCTCAGCTCACAGGAATTTTTAAAGCCATTTCTCCTGTTACTCTTACACAATCCCTTTTCCTTTTTCTACTTAATGTTATCACCCCCATTGTACTAGAAATGCCCCTCAAACATGTAAAACAATCTGGCTGTATGCTAGCCCACCATTTCTTGACAGTTTCTCCCTTCTCTCCACCTGATGCCCAGCTGAAGGTCACTTCTCCTGTGGGATTCCCACCCTGGGAACACAGAGGTGCTGCGGGAAGCAGAGTGGGATAGCGGTGTCTTCACTCTTGATTTGGACTACAGCAAGCTGCACATATCTGCATAAGTCTTTTTCTAGAGCAACTATGCAGTGTCCTGTCAGGCCCTGAACTTGTCCATTCCTGCAATTCTTTTATGACTCACTGTGAGAAACAAGCCAAAAGCTCCAGAATTTGGGGNCCTGGCTAGTTGGTTTGGTTTTTTGGGTTTTTTTTTCTGCATTCTGCAATCTATTGCCCTTTTCATACTGCTTGACAGAACACTGCTTCGTGACACAATGTCAACATGCAAAATATTGAATGGTTTAATGTTATTTTCTGAAACAATATGGGACAGCTTACCACCAGGAAATGGACCATGGCCAGAGACACCAGGGGGAAAATCATCACCACCTCAAGTCAATTTGGACTTCGGGTTCTAATTGTCTTAAACAAGGATTTTGTGACCTAAGAGATATAATGAACAAGTTTAGATTTTTTACAGCTAGTCTTTATACTAGGACAAGCTGAAAGAGCTTGGAGTTTTGCTATTGATTCTGACCTAAAGTGATATTGATATGAATTTTAAGTATGTGTGTAGATAAAGAGGGGTGCAATGATCAGTTCAAATATAGTCTATTAGTGCTTGTTCAGGCAATTTCGTATTGTATAACATGATAAAAATTGGACAAGACCTTATTTGGTTTCTGTGTTTGAAGATTTAGCAGGTATGTGCTTTTTATTTTCCCGTGTTTAATCAATACATCCTGTTTTTTTGGATAAGTCCCAGAGTCACTGCTTAAGAACTGATGGAGCTTAAATGCTGGGACTTTACTTCATATTGCTGTTTTTCCTTCCATGTCTGTATAATCATTGTCATTCTGGAGAAACACAGTATTGTATATCGAGGAGCATATTCAGAGGCCTTTTGTGTTTGCCTTCATCGTGATAATAACAAAAGTACTGGTGGCAGCAATAATACAAGCAGTAATAAAAACATAAATGTATGTCCTGAATAGCACCCTATTGTCTGGGCTCAAATCTTTGTAAATGCTGATAATCTTTTGTCTTCCTAGAGCTAGAAGATGCATTACTGTTTCAAGTTTTTCTGCACAGAAACTCTTTTCAAGGTTGAGGCATTGTTGGAAGCTAACAACGGTGGCTTTGAAATATATAATTTAAGCTGGAGAGTGACAAACACCCTACCTTAATCCTGGGAGAGTAGCTGTGCTTTCACTTAATGAGGTAGCTGAAGACATCTCTAGTCCTTTTCCCACTTTGAGCCCAAATGCCAGAGGCAAAATGGTGAGCTTTCCTTGCATGTGTGCAAAGATTCCAAGCTCTGTGTCTCTATGCACTTGCAGCTGTTGTCACCTTTCTGGAAAGGTCATTTTGACTCGCATAGTTATTAAATCCTGTCTCCTTTGTTCTACCCAGATCAATCCTAGGCCAATGCATTGATGAAGCAATGTCTGATTCCTTGCAAAATGGAGCATTATGGCAAATATTGTTGGTGGGCAAAGGCAATTTGAGCTTGACTGTATGCTGTTTCCTTTTGAGGGCATGGCATTTCTTGGTGTCAGGGTACCTGGGTCTCTGTGACCATCATGCCTGTTGGTGCCACGAAGCATAGCAAAGTAAGAGTGCAGCTGTACCAGTTTTGATAACTACCTGGTTCAGCGGCACTAGAGGCAGACAGAGAAGTATCACTTAGTGATTTTTGCATGCACAGTAGCAATGAACTCTCCATCTACCCCAAAAGATGCCTCAACTTGGAAAGCTCACTCGCTTCATAACAATGGCTGTGTCTTCTGCACGTTTTACTTTACAATACACATTTCAAAAAGGTTTCTGAAAGGGCACCCTACGTAGCACCTCTGTATGTTATATTCAGACCGTATGCTCAAAGAGAATTCTTATAAACTCTTCTTCATGTAGCACTTGGATAATGAGTACGTCCAACATTCTAAATATAGGGAAAATGTCACATGCTCATGGAAGTATTCATCCATGAGATACATTACAGGTTTATGATGCACAACTCATTAGATTTTGTTATCTGATTCACCAAGTTTTCAATGAAGACAGATTGCCAAACAGGAAAAAGGGCAAAGAAAATCCAGTCAATTTATTCTGAAGGATCCATTCTTTCCACAGGACATTGTTCTGGGAGAAGTATGCTTTAAATCGGGGCGTATGCAATTGGTTAATGCCACAGTTTGATTTGATGATACCTGGTCCTGCTTATCAAATGGTATTTATTTCATCAAAGCAAAGGAAACAGAAACTTGTCCAGAAATTGGAATCCTTGCTCATTAATCTAATGAGAGCTGTTTTCTCTTCCCATTTCTCTTTCATGCCTGTTGGGGACAAGAAGGCTGTTTGTTTTATCATCATTGTCCATACAGCTATCCCACACTGCAAAATCCATGATGACTGCATTTTTGAAAGAATGTCTCCCCAGGGACTGTAATTATTCATCTTTCTGGAGACACAAGATCTATAATACACAAGTGCTGCAGACAAGAACTAGTTTACAGGTTTATCTCATGACTGAAAGTATAATCCATCTTCTCTGGCATGATTTAGGAGGTGCTGCATAAGAAAGGAAAGAAAGTGGGCCAACCCCATTTCAACTTGTATTCCCCTGTTCACATAGGTCCTATTCTTTTAATTTCTCATTGAAGAGAAGTAATGCTTGAGTGATCAGAAGAAATGGGCCCTATTTCCTGTATCCTGTAGCACACCTTGTAGACATTAGGGTTGTACCTGCACCAGGTTTGGACTCCCTGTGAGCTTTCTTGCTCTAGCAGCGACCCAGACTGGCATCTGCTCTGTTATGAGAAAGCAGAACAAGGAAGACCTGTTTCTGGTGGAGGTAGTGGCTTGGGATCTGGAAATCCTAACAACTTCATTAGGTAAGAATCAAGATATTCATAGAGAACTTGAGTGTATGAATGGAATTTTTCTAATGTTTACATGGTAGGTCTAAGCCTCTGAACAGGAATTCCAAAATTTCCCAGGTTTCCTCTTAGGAATGATACCTTAAGACACTTCCTTGTGTCTCATCCTTCCTCTTTTGCCAACAAGTCAGTCATTTCCCACTATCACCACAGAATACTCCTGTAGCTATCACTACAACACCTTTCCCAGGAGAGTTTATTCTGAAGATGGGACTTCAGGTAGTTTAAGCTTGTTGGAATATAATTAAGCATCTAAAGACACTGAAGATACAAGACTGCCATATGTTCATGCATTGTTTGAAGGTCCAGATTGGGCGTTCAAAAGAAAACGTGAATGGACATGGCTCCAAATGGAGAATTCGCCTGCAAAATAACCATGTATTACCATCTTGCCTCCTTAGAATGTATTTTTTCACCTTCATCCCCACATATTTCTAATTTCCACATATGCTAAAATCCCCATTGGAAACAACTCATTTCTCTGTGTTTCTTCTCACCACACCCTACAACAACCATCTGTTATTCCTAAAGGGTAAACATAGCTTGTCTTTTTCATTGTGCCATAAAACATTACTCAACAACCCTAAAAATATTTGCATTTTCTATAAAATCCTCGGCCAAATCTACTTTCTGTGGCCTTACACATGGTCTTGCCTGCTCAGAGGGTACCAAGCACTGAAAAAACCTACTAAAGGATTGTTAATAGTGAGAGCACTGGGTCTCTAGCATTGGGTACATTAGGAAGCAGGCATCAGTCCTGGGTGCTCACACTAAAAAGTACTTCAAATACCAGAGTAAGACAGGAACAGCTAAAACTGTGCTCCAGACATCTAAATTTAAGGATTTACGTTTCTTCTGATGCAGCAGATGACATTATCGATTCCAAAAGCAACAGAAGGAGTGTACTGCTCTGCCTTGCTTTTGCCATTAGAGATTAAATCAGCTCTGCTGGGTCTTTGCAGATAAAAAAAACCCCAAAAATAAGAAACCAGTTCAAAATTCAGCCATGATCTTAAAGGGCCTAAATCCAACCACCTCAATTTTAGCAGTGGTTTTCAAATACTTGTAAAATATAGTAAGATGGGAAGAAACCCTAAACCTAGGGTTCTTTGAGCATATAAATCCAAATACCACTGTTGCTCCTTAAGCTGTCTCTGATTTTGTTAGGCAGAATTACTGATTTTATTAAGGAGCCATCCTTTGAAATCAATATCATGCTCTGGCCAATATTTAGGAAAAATATCCTCATCTCTAATATTTATATTCATTTGATTATGACCATCTGAAATGGACTAAGTTAAAAATGAGTCTTATTTATTTTTTACCATTTCACATCAGTGAGTGAACTGGCTGATTTATATGATCATTGGTGTCATCATAGTGTCTAGGAGAACTTGATTACAGCTACCTTAACTTTCCTGGCTCATTTGCACATCTGTGCAGACAGTGGAAGGCTGCAGGCACTGCAAGAAAACAATCATAGGCAAAAGAAACAAACCCTCCAATCAATTAATTAGATAGTTTTCATAAGTCCCAAGTCTTGCAACACAAAGAAATAAGCCACAACAAAATGAAACTTTGGGCGTCACCTACTCAGACCATGTTCATTAAATAATGTAGTCTTCCAAAATCTTACTCATTTATTTATTGCAAAAGCATATTAGGTTTTCAGCTCATCTCCATTTTCATGCCACTTTAGGATGGTAAACTGCAAGCAGGAATTGATTTGTCTGGACTTTGCTAATTCTCTGTACCTGCCTCCCATGTTACTATAGTTTCTCCCTGACACCTGCCCTTCTGTGACATTTTTCTGGGAAGCTGACCACTGTGCTTCAATTTATTAAGCCCTCCACATGAAGATATCAATTGCCTCCTGGCAACAGGAGCATTCATTATATGTCTTTGGGGGACAGGCACTTTCAAGAAAATTTTCTGAGTGAGCTACGCCACTTGCTGTTAGCGCTTTAGAAAAGAGGACACTTTTTACCCTTTCTTTCATCAAAATTATTCAAAGGCAGAAATGTGGACATTTCTGTCAACATGGTCACTCACCAAGAGGTGAAGAGGCAGTTTAGAAACAACATGTACAAGAGTTGTGCCCCAGCTTATCACAGCAAAAAGAGTTTCTTGAAGGGAAAAACATATATATATATATATATATTTATATATATGACTCTGTGCCTCTGCAAGTTTGTGGGTTTAGCTGTAAGATTTGCTTGAAGCCCTGATGAAGCCCAGACTCCCAGACCCCAATAGCATGCTTGCTGGTTTCTACATTCTATCACTTGTTTGCATGAAGGAAAACAGCAAACTTAGTCTTACTAATTATTGTAAAGAACTGAACTGGGATATTTGGGATATTATTAGAGAACTAGACACTAATTCATAGGCAAGCCTGCTCTTGATGAAAATCTGTTAGTGCCAAGAGGGTCTAATCATCGCAGGGCTCAAAAAAATGCATATAAATGACTGTAAATTATAAAATATATATTTTAAAAGAATATACATTGTAAAATTGACTCTAACAGGACGCTTCAATTTCTGGGCACCAGAACACAGAATGAGGAATTGATGAGCAGAAAGGAGACAGGAGGTCAGTAACAGGACTAAATTATTTGACACTGCATCTGAAGAACTTGTAATCTAGATTTGGAGTTCATATACAAGCTTAATTATAAAGTGAGAAAGCTGAGACAGAAAATGCCCTGGCAGACATGAACTTTTGAAGCCACAAGACTGCTTGTGCCAACAGTCCAGGTCCCACTCCTGCAGAACCCTTTGCACACAAAACCTACCTCACAGCTGCCTCCACTGTCCCCTTACTTCCCTGATTTCTTCTGAGAACATCCCCGGGATGTCTGGCAAAGAGCAGATCCTGCCTGTGCGGGGTGGTGCAGCAGTCAGCTGCTGGTTTCCCCACTCCTGTGCAGCTTGCAATCAAATTTAAAGAGAAGTCATGGTTGTTATAATGAACAATATTGGGGAGACAACAAAGGTAAATTGTAACTAACAAATCCATACTTTTAGCATGCCTAGTGCCAAAAGTTTCTTCCCATAGCATGTTCCTACAGCATTAAGCAGCATGGTACCTGGGATGAGGACAGGATATTCTGCTGAGGAGGCTGTGATTGTGGGCAGCAGTAAAGAGGCTGGAGAAACAACAGGAAGGAAACTGTTCCTTCTTGGCAGCAATGCAGGATGGCAGAGACCATGAGCACAGAGTGGACAGCACCACAGGGCAGGTGAAGAAATATCTGGGCAGACTACAAGAACTGCCTGTAGCAGGAAGAAAAGGTTTGGGCTTGTAGAAGAAAGGAGACTTTCCTGAGAATTTCGAGAGGACCATAAGAAATTCATAGATCTTGAGAAAAAACTGAAAATTGCTGGACAGAGTGAAGAGCGAGGAAACTTCTATTAACCCATTTTGCTTTCACGCCTTTAGTTTGTCTCACCCATCAATATCTCAGTTGTTCCACTGCTCTGTTCTTCTTATGGTTCAATTTGTTTCAGGGGATTGTTTTATTTATTTGTGCACATCTGTGTACCAAAGCACGGCTTTGGATCTTGGACACCTTTCTTCTCTATTAATATGCTTGCTTAAAAGAAAATGCTAGGTGTGTGCTTCAGTTATTTTGTTGGGCCAACCCAGTAATACAACTGATAGAACCAAAAATAAAGCCAAATCAAACCGGCGTTGCAAGGCTGTACATCAAAGAGCACATAGTAACAGATGAGTAAATCTTTTCAGCAGCTTGCCACTATGAGTTAACCCAGTAATATACCAAATCTAGAAATACTTGCCATTTCACAGGCTGTTGGATCTGCTTTAAACAGCAGATAACTAGGGGGAAAAAGTAAGATGGGATGAGGTGTCCACTCATGCATTCTTGGAACGGATCAGTCTGTGGATATTAAGTCAAAGGCCACACGTGTGATGGTACAGTGAAAGTGATTTTTAAAGACTAAATATGGGCTTAGATACCTTGCTGACCACCCATTTGTGGTTAAGTGAAAGGACATACATCACTGGAAAATATTAATAGCTAGTCTTCAGGGAAAAACAGTGGAATACAGTCAGCATTAATCACATCCCTGACTCTATCTCAGGAGCCAAGAAGAGGTCATTTTTTTTCCATCAGGAACATCTTGGTACTTAAAAGAAAAAAATGCATTCACACTTAAAGGTTTCTGTGGTGTAACCATAGAGATGTGTTAATGTAATAATCACACAAAGCCATGTAGGGGCTTGTGCTGTTTTGTGCAAAAGGGGTTAGCAAAGTCCAACCTTTCTCTATGCAGATAGACCCTTTTATAAGTAAAGGTAAGGAAATATGTAGCTTTTAAAAAGCAAAGGTTGTATTAAATTAATAAACCTAGTTCCCCTAATTGTTTTCTTTGAGGTCTAAAATTGTAACAGAAACTCCACGTGGTGCAAATCAGTGCACCCAGGGTAGCTCTGGGGATTTGCTCCTGCTAAGAAACCAGTCCATCACTTCCTCAAGGCTCTGACATTTTGAGGACTGTGTTACGACACAGAACAGCAATTCTGAAATGCCAGAGCAATCCCACTTTATCACCACATGATCCTGCTGAGTAAAATAACAAAGCTCAGTTTCTATGTGAGTGTACATTTCAGCATGCAAGTTTGTTTTTCTGCAATGACAGTTTTCTGCCTCCTCTAATTTCACCAGGAATTACTATGGGCCTGCACACTCCTCAGGTGATACTGGCTCAGCAAACTGATTTGTTGCAGTTTCTGGGCAGAATCAAAATTCATTACACTAATCAGGTTCTTTGATAATTCTGTAGAGCACTGCTTTCAGATGTCATGTGGAATCACAAATACAGATATTCTTAGTGTCCAGTAGCTTTAAAATCTGGTAAGATATCTTAGTGGACAGCTTATCATCTCTGCTGATGTGTGCACACATACTGCTAACATTATACCGTGCCATACTGAGCATAGTAAAATCCACCAGAACGTGCTATTTTCTGTATTTTTAAGAAGTGAGCCCACCTCTGTGGGAATCCATTCCCAGCACAGTACAGATACATCTGGTAGTTGCAAAGCCACAAATCCTCTCTAAACTCACTTAAACAAAGCCACAGATGATCTAATTTATTGCTGGTGACAGTCCTGCTTTGAGTTGCTGTAGGCAGCCCCTAGCAGCCCTCTAGCAGTTAACAGGAAAAAAAAAATCCTACTGACTTGAAATGAATGGCAGGTGTTTGGGGAGAGGGGTGGGAATAGCTTAAAATTTTAAAAATTACACAAACATTTCCAATTCGACTCAGAATTTTTCCCCTCTAATATTGAAAACGTTTCATTTTCAGCTTGCTGATGTATTCAAGAGCATTATTTCTCTAAAAAGTGAGAAGATAATTGCCTGCCTGAGAATGAAAATGCATTGTGATACCTTTAGCTGGTTTCCATTCTGCTTATCCACAATACTCCTTTGAGTTTGTGATTGCTGATATACACGATGTACTGTGACAGAATGTTATCTTGTTTTTGTGCTACTGAAAGGGTTGTTAGCTGTTTCTTTCCTGAACTGTGGCACCACAATATATACATTGTACTCACTGGCAGGCAATTCTCTGACTGCTTCCATCTTCCCTCTTACTATTGGCAGAGCTCTACTTCAGCGCTGCTCAGACATGCACTGATGGGTGCTGAGCTCTACATCTGGACATGTCCAGCAAAGGGCAGCAAGGCTCATGAGAGGTCTAGAAATCATGTCTCTGAGGAACAGCTGAGGGAGCTGTGGTTGTTTAGTTTCAAGTAGAAAAGGCTCAGGCGGACCTCATTGCTCTCTGCCACTCCCTGAAAGGACGGGTTCTGCCATGCCTGCAGTGACAAGGCTAGAGGGAACGGCCCTAAATTGAGACAGGAGATGTTCAGATTAGACATTCAAAAAATATTTTTCACTATTAGGGTGGGCAGGCATTGGAATAGGTTGCCCAGGATGATGGTGGAGCTGTTCAAGCAGCATCTGGATCTGGCGCTGGGTGATGTGGTTCAGGGTTTTAGGGGTTATGGTGGCAGTGCCTGGTGGACAGTTGGACCAGATGATCCTAAAGGTCTCTTCCAGTCTTGATGATTCTACAATTCTATGTAGGCAAGACTGCACTTCTACGTGGTTCCAACTTGCCTGACCTAAGAGTTGCTAAACATGGCTCTGAGGCTTGCTTGCTTGCCCATCAGGGTTTCAAAATGAGGAAAATACGGACAATTTTCCAGAGACAAAGAACATACCCTACACAGAGGTCTACCCAGTTTATCCTCTATAACCCATATTGCTATGTCCCCTCCAGAAACTTCATTTAACCAAAGTAGCTGTCATAAAAGGTAGGGGACAGCCAGAGCTCTGACTGAGCTGCACTGAACATGCTCCCAGCAGTTAGGAGCAATAAGGAAAATCTTCTTGAGTGCTCAAGCAGGGAATTAATTATTTCCAAGCTGTATTTTCACAAAGGTGTTTAGACTCCTGATAGTGGCACATGAAGGACTGAAAATCAGAGAACTTGTTTCAAACATAGACATATTTGGGAACTTTGTAGAGTCATATTGTTTCAAGACAACTGTTTGACAAATGAGAGCATAGTGAGTGCTAAACAAAGGTGATCTGTTCAAATAATGTCACAGCCAGAAAAAAAATACCACTATCAGAACTAGTCAAGTGTGCGTCCATCACGACTAATAGCTGGTGTCAGTCCCCCCTGAGTGACAAGCCCTGTGCTCTGGGCAGGTGGAGCCCAGCAGAGCTGTGGTGGCAGCACACCAGCTGGGACCCTCCAGCTGGCCAGGGGCGGCAGCGGCCCCAGGGCTGCGCACGCGGAGGAAGCCACAGAGCAGGGCTGGGAGACTCAGTGCTGGCGAGGAGGCAGATAAAGCACCCTGGAAAATATAGGTCACAAGCCAATGCTAAACTAACATGAGGAACCAGTTCATTTGCTGCTCGACAGCTGTAATGGGTGGGGTTGGGGTAGAATGAATCTACGGGTCCCTGAAGAACTCGCACTGCTGCTGTCCACAGCAGCATGGATGGTATCAACAAACATACAAGTATTAATGGCAAGGGGATTCTGTTAATTTTCATTTAAAACCCCCAAAACTATCAATCAAACAAACAAAAGCAAAGGTAGAACCTTAGTTGAAAAAGGTGCAGTGGAGAACTGAGAATTTCCTTCCTTTTCTTGGTTTAAATCATGCCCAATTCAAGTTATAGGAACCCATGCACCTTGAATCTGTAAGGGCTTTGTTGTGGTTACCAGGAAAATAGGAAGAAATTACTATGTCATTGATTTCTTTTTCCATTATGAAATAAAGGGTAAATGGCTATAAAATATGAGCGACTTGTACAGAGAATATGTGATATCTTTTCTCCTTTCCTGACTACATCTGTAATCATATAAGTAATTGAGAAGAGACTGCACCAGCCTTTATAATTCCCCTTCGAGGCACTTAGAAAGGATGGGAATTCATTCTGTTCTATTTGCAGCCAAACTTCGCAATTTTGAAATTTCCTATCCCAGAAAATCAGATTTATGAGGTAAAACCACCATAGGGGGAATGTCAGTCTGATGGAGGAAGAAGGCTGATTAGGTTATTGGTGTGTCCACAGTAATAATAATGTTTAAACTGAAACAGGAACATGGTCCTTACCAGGCCTCCCTGATCAGACCCTCTAGAAAGAAAGTGGAAAGAAGGGGAAAAAGTAAATCCAAAGAAGGAACATGGTAGAAATAGCATAGAGCAAGGAATATGGGAAGAAAATGCTGCACCAAAAAGCCAGCAATGAGCTGCATGTTTTCCCATGTATCAGGGATCAGTCAATCCACCACGTGGTTTGTTCTTACGGCCTTCTTAACTGCACAGGGTGCCTGTTCAGTGTAATACAAAATGAGATGTGTTCCTGTATTTTAGCTGAGTTTTTTAAGTTCAAACCACCTTTAAAGTACGTTAGCAATCCTGTAACACCTGACAAAGAGGAAAGGCTGGCTACAGTTCTTCCTCCCCAATACACCCAGTCTCCTGTGCCACACTCTCTGCCCCCAAAAAAGACATGGTAAGAAAGAGGCATTCTAATCTTTACAGACCACTCACTTCAATGGGCTTTGGATTGCTTGAGCCCTCCACTTTTGTATTCTAAAGAAACCAAGAGAAAGCTCATGAAGATCAGAGGCAGCTGAATGTCTTTATGTATAAAATAGCTTGAAAGGTAGGGCTTAACCCAGCAAAAGAGAGAAAAATTCACAGTTCACCTACTCTATCCAGTCACAGATTTGTAATTTTGACACTTGTGATAAAACTAAAAGAAAAAAAAAGTTAAAATTACATGGGGAAGGGAGGAGGGTCATGAGTCTAAACTAAAAGCCTGAAAAAAATAGTTTCAGGACTTCAATTATCCCTACAGATTTCCTCTAAAGACTGACAACATGTGGCACTATCTTACTCTAATTTTCTCCAAAGGGAAAATGAGACACTGTATTAACATTGAATTAATCAGAGGAGCCAAATATATCTGTATGCACAACATATCTGTATCTCCCTATCTCAGAAAACTTTCTAACCCAACTGAGCACCAGCTGGAAGAGAAATTCTTGCAATGGAGCCCTTTCTATTTAATCCCTTAATCTTCTCAACAGTAGGGATTCTCTCTTAAACCCGACTGGAAAGTAACATCTGCACTGTTGAAAGAGACAAAGCACCAGAAGGCAAGCCACGGAGGTCTCAGCTCTCTCTCTCCCACTCAGTAGTTTTCTCTTGAAGATGCCTGTTTAAGGACAGTTTACATTTAATGGCAATGACACAGATCAGGCAGAACCCCAGAGGCTGAAATATTCTCTATTTCTGAGCAGTTATGGCTCCCAATTCTAATGCTGTGGCAAAGGCAAAAGAACCTTAAATGACAAGATGACCATATCCATCCAAGATATGGATTAACCTGCAGAAATGGCTTAACCTGTGTTGTTACACCCTGAAAGCTACTGCCTTTCCTCCCTTCAACCATTCCATCTTGTTATTCATGGTTAATATTTTGACAGACTACACTGATATTCCTGTTTGTAACATGTCCTGACTGTCAGTCCTGGGGCTTTATTATGGGTTTCAATGTCTCACTTAGATTCAAGGTTAAGCAATGTAGTAGAACAGATTAGTTGAGGGGCTGCCTCCCAAATGCTAGGTCACAATTTCATGGGTCTCCTGGTTAACCTAGCCTTACAAAACCCCATGAAAAGTCAGGCACAGCACTCACAATCTCACTCACAATCTGGTTATGTCTCCTTACAATCTAAAACAAAGGGGAAACACATCCCTCTCTAATTAGAATTAAATATAGGATCTGTATTAGTGTATAGAATTCCTATGTATAACATCTCCAAAATCTCAAACCACTCTGAACTCAGGTGACCAGATGGGTGCCTAATGTCACACACTTCATTCTGTTCTCTCTTTGAATATCTGTCTTGTTTCCTCTCTGCTGCAGCACCCCCAAACACACCTTTTAAGTTGTCACTATGCTGCAGTACATGTATCTGTTGCAGAAGGGAGAGGTGATGATAGCTACCCATACATTGTTAGACTGGCCGGTTTCTAAAACAGCACTCACAGACAATTGAGTTGTGAGTCCAAATCAGGCATGTGCTGAAAAAGGCAAGTACACAGTAATAAGAATGCAATTCTTTGGTCTTCCATCTGAAGTCTGTATTTATCATAGGTTTCATTGGACATTCTGTGACTTCTGGTGAGGACTAAAGATGAAGAATACTCTAGCTTTCTGGGCTCCGAATCTATGACTTGTTTTATGGCTGCAGAAAAATTGGCCCAGAGCTTCCTTCAGTCTCAACTGGAAGCTTCTGGCTCCTCACCAGGGTGAGACCTGCCTAGGAACCAGTGAGTTACTCAGCTGTGACACCACAGAAACAGGCCCCAGGTGAGACATTTAGGTGGCACGGCAGTGGTGGCCCAGAAAGATATTCCAGGGACTGGGGGACCTAAGTTTACAAGCAGCCCTGAGGCCCTGTGAGGATATGTAGGGCATTGTGCCTGTGGGTATTCTCTTTATTCAAGTAATGCTGATAACAGCAAACACCTCCCCTACTGAACACACCACACTTTCCAGGTTGTATCCAAAACAGACTAGAGACCTGAGAGAGACCTTCTCATCTCCTCTCTCTTCCATCTGGATCCATCACACAGAAGACAAAAGAGTATCCCAGACTCTCATAGAATCAGGTCTTAATAAAACATACAACTAATAACTTAAAGGTAGGTAAATAATTTCAATGGTGAAGATTTCTGTAAACTGAAAAAAATTAACTAGAAAGGCTGGTAAACAACCTTCCTTCTATCCACTGGGTCCTGGAAAGGTAGGCATATTCCTCCATCCTTGTTCGACTTCCTGAGGCAAAAATACCCAGCTAAGGCTTGGCAATAAGCCTCCTTCCCTGTCAGGCTGCCTTCTTCTCTCACATACTTTTCAGTCGGTTCCTTGCTTGTTGCCCCTTTTGCCCACTACCCGTCCCACCCTTAATTTGGCAAAGCTGTACCATGCCCGCCTTTTCTTAGGGAAAAAGAAATCATCCTCCTTTCATGTCCTCCCCCAAGGTTTTGGCTTGACCCAGAAGGCAGCAGTGAGGACCTTCTTACTCTCATAACCTCTGCAACATGATGTACAATACACTACAGTGGGCCACAAATAAATTAGAGAAGGAATACTTATATTCCAAGGTTGTGGTATACTCTGTTGCTTTTATGTCTGTCGTGTTTCTGGTGGGGCCCTTTAGAAAGCCAGAGTTAATGCAACAGTCTATGAGTAACAGAGTGCAATTAGTGAAGGCTCCTGGAAGCATACAAAGTGGGAAAATCGATCTTTGCAAACCTTGGCCTTAGCCTGGAAAGAAGTGGTTTATGATCATGGTGCTTTTTGACCTGTCAGCATCATGCCAGTATATTACAAAGGCTGCTGCTGCTTTTCCCTGGAGATGCACTGGAAACAAAAGTGGATTAAGGGGCAGAGGGCACTGTGCTGCCTCCTCAGCTACCCAAATGCAAAAAGAGATATATTGCATAGCCAAGGAGAGTTTGTAATGTAACAGTTTAGTACTGTTGTTAAGACACCAGGCCAGTAAGAATCCCCATGCTGCTGCATTCAGAAGGTCAGGTGCCTCCTCTCACTGTATCTAACTGGGAGGCTCAGTG
The DNA here is from genome assembly GCA_013389925.1 of Aegithalos caudatus. NCBI lineage: Eukaryota > Metazoa > Chordata > Aves > Passeriformes > Aegithalidae > Aegithalos > Aegithalos caudatus. The sequence continues at coordinate 118,290 of WEIU01009621.1, read as the reverse complement.
GTGAGCATTAATTCATGGTCAGCATGTTTTCATTTCTGCCCTGACCCAGATTCTGAGCTTTTGCTCCACACTGGCATGACACTGCAGGGATCAGAGGCCATTTGCTCTATTGTTGGCAGCTAGGTACAAGACTGTCCAGGGAGAGGTGGAGTGGAGGTATTGCAAAAAGACAAGTCTCAAAAATAGACACCTTTACCTGGGAAATCCTAAAACACCACTGCGCAATCAGGTGATGCCAAGGGTATGCCACACACTGCCCTTAGGAGCCAACAGCTCTGCTTTGCTGAGGGCTTTAGTGGAATAGCAGTAGGGTGGTGATGTAAGCACATGAACCTCTCACTTCCAGTTCTCTTGATCCCATTGCTCTGAATTGCAGATTCAGGCTGAGCATACAAAAGAGCACACTGTGAGAATATACTTCTTTCTTTCTTTCTTTCTTTCTNCTCTCTCTCTCTCTCTCTCTCTCTCTCCCTTTCTTTCACCAAAATCTCTGCAAGTGTGCTGAGAAGGGGCGGGAGTGTGTCTGCTGCAGATTATTACTGAGACCACTTGTGACACTTTCTCATTAGCCTGTGTAATGGGAAGCCAATCTGCTGCTCAGGAAGCAGCACTGCAAATTATTTTCAGCCACAGATGATGCAGCCTGGCTTTGAACTGCTTGGGCCTTGTTGTAATAGAAGCACCAGCAATATTCATTTAATGTGCATTGACCTTTCCCTGACCTGGGAGACAGAGACAGCTCCTGCTCTGGCCTTTTTCTATCACCATGCCTTTTTCTGTAAAGATTTTGCTTGGCAGACTACCAGGAGGAAAATACTAAATGCTGTCTGCAAAAAAATGCAAAGTTTGTTTGGCTTCAGTACAGCTGGGGAAGAGAAACAAACTCATTTATCTCTCCCCTCCTGTAGCCATGCTGAGGACACATGGCAACTTTTGAACCTTAAAGGACAGTGATATGGAGTGAGGACAAAGGAGTAATCTGGACAAAGGGTGCCCCTAGGGCATTAAAAATAACTACTCCCCTCACCTTCTGTTGTTGCAGTAAGCTCACACCACTTGTCACTCAGCAGGAGATCTGTATCAAATAGGATGAAACTGGGGATGACAGGAAGTCCCTGAATGTAGACAAATCCATCAAGTCCATACTTTGGACGTGAAACTCTGAACTACTGCCTGCTACTGAAATGATTCAACTTTAATATGCAATTGTAGGGGCACAAGCTTTTCATTCTCCATGATAACAGAAGGGAGACTCGGGATGATGCCCCGACCCCAAAGCTTGACATACCACATGGGAGCAGGCCAATACAGCCACTGGACCAATTGCACCAAAATTTGTGCACCCACAACAGAGGCATAAATGAGCAGAGGGGGAAACATGAGACAGATGCAGAAGGGCACGAAAAAAACACCTCTTCCTTGAAAATCAACCAGAGCTCAAGGGAAGAGATCGTGAAAAAGCAGAATACAAGATAAGAGCTAACTGCTTGGTCAAAAGCATATGACAGTGCTTGAGTTGGATGAGCCTTTACTGACAACACTACACAACCATCACAGTGCATGACTGGTTCAACAGTGCCTCAAGACCTGATCACAGAATCATATGGTTGGAAGGAACCTCTGGAGATCATCCAATTCAACATGCATGCCAAGGTAGGGTCATCTAGACCAGGCTACATTGGAACACATCCAAAAGGGCTTGGAATATCTCCAGAGAGGGAGATCTACAACCTCCCTGGGCAGCATGTTCCTGGGCTCTGCCACACTCAATGTAAAAAAGTCCATCCTCATGTTGAGGTGGAACTTCTTGTGTTTTAATTTATGGCCATTGTTTCTCGTCCTGTCATTGGGCATCACTGAAAAGTGTCTGGCATCCTACTCCTGACACTCGCCTCTGAGATGTTTGTATGAACTGATGAGGGCCCCTCTCAGTCTTTACTTCTCCAGACCAAACAGGCCAGCTCCCACAGGGTCTCCTCATGAGAGACATGCTCCAGACCCCAGATCATCATTGTGGCCCCTGCTGGACCCTTTCCAGCAGCTCCTTGTCTTTCTTGTACTGAGGAGCCCAGAACTGGACACAGCACTCCAGGTGTGGGCTCACCAGGGCTGAGTAGAGGGGCAGGATCACCTCCCTCAGCCTGCTGCCCACATTCTTCCTGATGCACCCCAGGATCCCACTGGCCCTCCTGGCAGGAGGGGTACTGCTGGCTCATGGTCAACTTGTCATCCTCCAAGACTTCCAGGTCCTTCTCAGCAGAGCTGCTCTCCAGAAGGTCAGCCCACAACCTGTACTGGTACCTGGGGTTATTCCTCCCCACATGCAGGTCCCTACACTTGCCCATGTCAAACCTTACTCACTCCACTCAGTTCTCCAGCCTATCAAGGTCCCACTGAATGGCAGCACACATTTTGGGTGTATACCTAATGGTATACTTTTATACCATCTGTCACCAGAACGCAATTTTTATTGTATTTATTCCCACTCCATCTTGTTTTCTGCCTCCTTGCTCTACAGTTTACTCTGAAAGCTGAGAAAAACTGCAGGTTTTTTTTTCTGCAGTTTTCAAATGCTGAAAATACTGCAGTTTTGTTGCCTCCTTGGAGGAAGGTCTTCATATTTCCTTCTTGGCCTTTCTTATTCTCTGGTTTATGGATTGCTGACGTACTCGTGTGGCCTTTGTTTTTGACCTTTGCACTCTATGCCAGGGCTTGAGAGAACTCATCCAAGGAGCAAATGGGCATTTGTCAGAAATATTTATGCAAAGACAGAGGAGTGATGTCTCAGAGAGCCTGCCCTGGATCCAAAAGGGTTGTACCACATTAAACTGTTCTGACATCAGTTGTCAACTTGGCCAATCACACAAGCAAATGTTGGTTTGGTGCCCACTTCAAAGAAGCTTTGTGGAAAGATCTCACTTTTCCAAAGTGCTGGCCAATTAATTGCAGGGCTGTGAATTCTTCCTCTAACATGTTTGCAAAAACTGTGAGGTTTAGAAGGGATAAAGGTTCTATTCCAGCTATTTATCGTGTGTAGAATCAGAAAACCAAAAAGTTAGAGCTAAATGAATTTCTGGCAATAGAGGAATTTAAACAAATTGCAGAGTCACGGGACAAAGCCTTGCTGCCAAGAAAGGCCAAGAGGGAACAATACTAGAGCCAATTGCAATTACCTGCTAACCCTGGTACTTCTAAAGTTGACCTCTCATTGCTATTGTTGGCTGCTTCTTTTTTACAGCAAGCTTGAATGTTTACATTGAATTATTAAAACACAAACATTTGTGCCATTAACTTCTGGGCTTGGTAATTCTGACATTTCTGGTATTTCTTCTCCAGTGTGCAGAAAGCACTCCTTCCCTCCCTTTCCTCCAGTTTTGTAAAGGCTCCAAGAGCTCAGTATAATCTCTGCCCTTTGTTCCAAGATCCCCTTGTGGGTCCTTGCCCCAGTTTGGGATCAATCTGAATATATACTCTGACAAAATGATTATACCCCATCTCAGCACACTCCTGCTCCACATTCTGCTAAGTTGATTATAGGGCTAATTGGACACAGGGAACAGAACAATTTCACTTCCCTGGAAGATGACAGCATTTAAATGCCCAGAGCCATTGAGAGTAGCTCTATGCAGGAGCTAATATTTCCACCTCACTTATCACAGGCAGCTTTCATGCACTGGAAGTTTTAGGGCAATTCTTCTCATCAGCAAAGAAACCAAGTGTTCAGAAGCACACTGCATCAGCCCAGGACATTAAATTGCTCATTCTCTAATCTGTTTTGAGGTGTACCCCAAATGGCCTTTTTTCCCCCTCGGAAATGTAAAAGCCAGCAGCATTACAGCTCCTATGAAAAATGATGCAGAGGATGGAGTGAGCCTGCTGTTGTTCACTGAAGAGAGCTGAGGAAAATGGGATAAGAATGGAAGAAAAAAAACAAAACACCTGAACATTTGGAGAAAATTAAACAGGGCAACAGAGAAAGATAGGTATACAAGATAACAGAGGCCTCTCCTTGAGTTGCTCCTTCCTGGGCACGTAAAGCTATGGCACTGAACAACTGGGAAAAGCTTTCTGGTCACCAGGCAAGAGGCTGCTGAAAAAGAGAGCTGAAGAGTGCTCTTGATATCCCTGTACATTTGAAACCTTCCAAAGGATCAATGCTGTTTTCCCATGGGTGTGATAGGGAGGAGACCTCTTTTTAAAAGGTGCTTGAAGGTCACCTCAAACACCACTCTGAAGACAATGACATGCGTAAACCTTTCAGCCTCACCTATGCTCCAGCAGAAGAACAGAAACCTTGCTGTTTTCCATGGTACCAAAGTGCTCCCTTGGGAAAACGAGAGAGGCCATACATCCAGACATCTCAGACTATCATGTGGCTTGAGCCCCACCACACACCTAAGCCCTCTTCACAGCCATCCTTCCGTGATGGGTGTGGGCTCTGTGCTGGGGACACACAGCATTGCCCTAGGAAATGCAACCTGTTGTGCGACAACATGTCACCCCCTTTCCCAAACAAAAAACAGCTGGGAGAAAACATCTACCCCTAAATGTAGATTTATTAACACTCAGCACCAGGAAAGTCAAGGTCAAGGGTTAAAGCTTGCCTTTATCCATCACCTCTTGATATGACCTTGGTGGGGCATTTTGCAAAGGGCAGGGACAGTTGACGCCGTAATGAGCTGCTCTTCCCAGGAGACCCAGCAGGATGAAACAGTACAAAACATCCACTTTCATGTCTCAGTGCAAGAATACAGGTTTGCTTGGCAATAAGTTTCCCATTAAAAATACATGGGAACTTACCTCAGAGGGACAGAGAGTAGACCCCACAGGATAAAGTCTTTTCAGCCAGCTTTTAATGAAGACAATTATATCCATGTATTTGAGGCTTTCCTTCTTCATTCTTCTCCAAAGAAAACAGGCTCATTTCACGAGGCAAAACTAGAATGAAAAATAAATTCACAACTGTTCTACTTTAACTGGGTCAATTCAATTTTGAAATCTGAATGACTGTGGCTTTAATACAACTAAGACAGTCCATAAAAATATTAGCTCACATGAATGTGTAATAGCTACTTTTCAGAATTACATGGTTTTTAAATTCTGAGGAAATTAATAGTTTCTAAAGAAACAAGAAAAATACAACTTGGGTGGTCACTGACACCATTCATTTTAATGAGTTAGCCTATATATAGAATCATACAAGGAAGGATCTAATGCTGTTTTATTCTGAGGACCTATTGAGGCATTTATTCATCTCTCAATCAGGTCTGCATGTCACAAGTTTTGTCATTTGTTTGAATTTATATTCCAAACATGATAAACAAGGTGTTCTTCAGTGCTCTCCTTCACTATTTTCTGTCCTCTCCCTCCCTCTCCAGGCACACATGGAGAGCCTGTAACAATTTGCTCAGGGGATTTGTGGATTTTACCCAGTGGACTATGGAGTTTGTCCCACCTATCTGTATTTCTGAATTTGAACTCCAAACTCATACTCATAACTGATGTACCTTGAAGCCTGGAAATTCACAGGACACAAAATACCCTCTTCTGCTCAACTGGTTCTCTGTTACTCCTGACACTGATACAGGGCCATTATTTTAATGTAGGTAAGGACAGGGAAGAAGGCCACTGAGTCACTAATCCAGACTGAAATGATGCCAAAAGTTACTGGTGTTTCATGTGGAATAAAGGCAGAAAGACAGTGCACATAAACCAGTTTACACCCCTGTCTGCTTTGCAGATCTGATCCATCAGGATTAAATTGTTCTCATCCATGAACATTTTACCTTCTTTGCAGTACAGCATCTTCTGAGGTTCTGAGGTGTAGTTAGGGGTGCAGATGGAGTTCAAGCATCATTCTTAGCAAAGAGAGATGCTTTGGAGTACTCAGATCGTGATACCTTTAAAGTTGCTCAACAGGTTCAGAGCAGAACTGTGAAGAATACCTCCTTTAAAATTGTCTCCAGTTGGGAATCAGAAGACAAATGAACCATAGTCACCAGCATTTTTTAAAACTTTGGTCTTGGTTTAAAGAGCTGAACTGTGAACATGGTATAACGTGAATCATAACAGCCTCCTAAATGTAAAGCAGGCCTGGACCTGCAACTCTCTTAGAATGGCCAGGACACAGGGCCAGTCACTTCTCCATCCACCTCCAGCAGCAGCACTGGGGAAACCAAACATCTGCCACACACACACGCTCCCATCTCAGGAACCACCACACCAGATGGTATAAAAACCCCATCAGATAGCACAGGCAAGAGCCCATGGCCAACAGGTACTACAGCAGCACTGAATCTTGGCTAACTCTAAAGCTGTGTAGATTGGGAAAAATGGCTCTTCTCTGCCTTGCACTCTGCCCTTCTATGAAGCAGCCACAGTGAGCCACCATCATGGCACCCCGTTCCCAGAAGCTGTAAGGAACTCACACAGGGGAGTATCCTTAATCAAAGTGCCCAGCCCTGCCAAGACAGGCTTTGGGTTCAAATGACATTAATTTGCAAAATTCTCTGATTTCTCTCTGAGTGTCTTCTGTGTTGTTTAGGCAAAGTACCTCTCTTAGAGCAGTCTACTTTTTTCTCAATATTGCATTTGTAAGAGGAATTACCTTACCCAGAACCAGTAGACACTCCCCCTGCTCCACACTTCCATATCTTCCTCCCTGTCCCCATAAAACTATTATTTAAAACCAGAAAAAAATACTCTGGCAAACAATCTCCCCTCCACTCTCCCTGCTATCTGTTTAAATACCCTTGACTGCAAGACATTCAGTACAGAACAGTCATCAATTTTTAATTCATTTAATCTCTTTTGGTAACAGTGTTCTCGTGAACTGAAGGGCCCCTGAGGAAACCTCCGAGAAACCTCAGATGGTGGATCCAGGAATGAAATTTTGAGGATAGAGTGGACTCTGTGACACTGTATGGGTTAATGGGGGAAAAAAGATACTTAAAACTGAGAACCTTTCACCCCCAGCCAAATCAAAACACATTGTAAACCAGAGCTCTGTACCCTAACACAGCACAGATTGAAACAAGCAGCAGGGAGAGAATTCCCTGCGTCAGAGATGTTCATGATTCAGCAAACTTGGGAAGGAGCCCTCTGAGTAAACATGTGGGTTGTCTGTGCTCCTGGTCCTGCTCCTGCTTCTTCGTTCTTGTTCCAAGAAGCTCAGAGAACATCCTTATATGCTGTCAGTAATTAAATTCTGCCTGCTTAAATGCCCTGGTAGTCTCAAGAGATGACAGCTTTTCTCCTTGAGTCTGTAAATGTGGGGGAATCTAATAGTGTGTGTATCTGCATTGTTCTCCAAAGAGCTGTCACTCAAAAACGGACAAAACACTACCTGTGTTCTACATGAATGTTAATTGGCTCTGCAGGCATTTTAGGGTAGGGAGCAAGAGGATTCTTGGTTATATTCAATCATGTCATATAATGGTAGCACTCACAGGTCCTAGAGGTACTGGAGTGTTGCATGAAAACAGGGAAAGAGCAAAACACCGTCCCCAGTATTTTTATCATCTCATGAAAGAGGTTAAAAACAACCTATAGCTCCAGTTCTGTGGCAGCCAGAAATGATGCATTTTATCTGAACCCAAGGGTTCTCTCCATGGTATGTATAAGAACTCAATTTCTCTGAGGAGGCTTTTGGAAAGCGAAACGGGTTTGATCACATGCTGTATGATTCTGAACTTAATGCACACATAGAGGCAATCAGCTCTACAGCACCCAAGCAGCACTAAGTGCACATGCACCCATAGCTTCAGATATCCAAAGTGTCTGGATGCCACTGACTATCACAGAGAAATGCAGTGCTGACAAGGGTGGCAGCAGAAAAAAGCCTAAAGCCCTCGTCACCACCCTCAGCCCCCCTTCTGAGCTGATCCCTGCCCAGAACTTTCTTACCTGTAATACCTGGCAGGCTGCCCTGTAGGGATGGGAATGGCCCAGTCCTGCTCAGCTGAATAGCTACTTCAGACTCAGCTGTAAAGAGACTGTGACTGTTTACACTAAATCACACAACACAGTTCCCCATCTTTCCACATGCACCTTAACATAACAGGCAGGCTGCTACTGTAATGACAGGCAGCATAAGAACACAAGGCAATACACTTCAGAGTACTCAGTAAATTAGTATGTTTTTTGCAAGATTATGCAAAATATAGGACATTTGGGGTCTATTTTTCAAAAAATGGTGACTAGAAAATTGCGATGGAAAACATGGCCTTGATATTTAGAGCTAAAGCCCTTTCCACAACACCCACCAGCAGAACTGCAGCTCAGCCAGACACAGAGGTGCTGGGACAACTTGCATAGTTACTATTTCTTGCAGAGACTTTTTGTGATGCCTTTTCCTAACCAAGTTATTTGTCATTTACCAGCAGTAACCTCTGATTCTTTGCCTGTGTACCTCGTGTTCTCTTTCACACTATTAAGAACATTATTTTCTATTCTTCTGTCAGTGGAGAGTGCTGACGATTAGCACTGCAATATCTGGTCCCTTTTATTGAAAATGTTAATCCTTCCTTTTTGCAGGGTTTCTTTAGCCAGGGGTGTTAATACTTGGTTAATAGAATCAGGCTGCCTTTTCCTTCATCTCTTGTGTTGCATGTGTTTTAGGAAGGGAATTATTTTTTGTCTTTTGGTAAGAATTTATTATAGTCTCTTGTTTGGTTTTTTTTTTTGTTTTGTTTTTTTGGTTGTTTTTTTTTTTTTCTCCAGAGGGGCTGCTTAACTTTTCTTGCTTTTTTTCTGGTGTGATTATGTTCTAACATTTAGCACCCAGAACACTCATTGTTCTGTGTCTTTTTTGGTTCCTGTAGTCTGTAAAGGGAACTTTAGAGTGTACTCACAAACAAGAAGAGGACTGAGAGCTGAGAGTCTTCCCTCACTCACTGCAGAGGTAAGGCTTTCTTTGGCATTCCACATGCTTCCCCTCAACCTGAAGAGCATTTCAGCATTTGAATAGTAACCAGCAGCAAATATCATCACCCCCTGCTCATAGGACAGGTTTTCCATGGAGAGAGCATGATGTGAAGTATGGATCACTTGTACCTTCAGGAATCACACAGATCTTGCCCCAGGGGAAAGGTTGCCAAGATGCAAACCAGAGATGGGTACAGAAAGAAATGTAGGTAACTTCAGTGGTATGATCTTTTAATCCTGATCAGGTAGCAGTTCAGTGAAAACTCCTCTTGTTTTGATGTGAAGAGCACAGACCCTATATCTCACAAATTGCTGTTGTAATGATTTTCTTTAAAAGGAAAGACATCACCTGGAGAAATGCAGTCACTCAAGGAAGGAAACTGCCAAGTCATCCGAAGCTTTGTCTCTCCTGATTGCAATCATTTTTTATTCTCAAGTAAAAAGCAGCTTTGGCATGAAGCTAGGAAGCAGTGGATGTTCAACATGCGACTCCTGTGGATATGGGAGTAAAGGACGATTTTCAAGGTTGCCCCAACACACAGATGTGCTCCCACTGGACATTGTTTCAGCAGGCACACCTAAGGCTGGATGGAGCTATGGGAACTGGCTAATTCTCTCCCTCCCTCCATCCAGCCAGCCCGCTGAAGGGACCAGGAGCAAGGGGGGCACTCCGGGGGAACTTTACTTTTGTCTTCTACGAGACCATGAGGCTAGCAGAGTTCTCCTTTGACCCTTCGCCTCTAAACACCCGTGATCCCCATCCCCATCCCCATCCCCATCCCCATCCGCATCCCCATCCCCATCCCCAT